>LPNX010400896.1:3187-194542 GCA_001517045.1 Pseudotsuga menziesii
TACACTTCCCGAGGATTGTATTAACCTTTTCTGATCCCGCCATTTTGACTCGCAAATCCTTAGGATTTTAGCTCTCACCGCTGCGGCTCTAGAAGGCACTATCTTTTCGATGTAGTTTAATTTTGTTTTCCGCTTGACCGATTTTTTTTCATTTTCTCCGAAGTCATGTGTATTTTTGCTCCGATTTTGATTGGTCTATGAAACTTGATTTCTTTTATGGTTTCACCATTGCGGCTCTCCAATCATCTATTAATCCAAAGCCTTAGTCTGGCAAGCTCTGATGCAAGTTTTGATTTGTTTCTCTGCCGATGCCATTGCGGTTCTCCTAGTCGTTTCATCATCCCATGTTGCGGAGGCGATACTGACAGTATCGTCGATCCTGTAGTCATTCTGCCTCTCGATGGTTTTATTTTTCCCGTCGATTTCATGTTGACCGCAGCATATATATATTGGATTTGGGGGTTATTATTTTATTGTTATTTTGCGATTTCCCCGTGCTGTCGTTATCACTCGAACAGACCAACGCATTCGCTGTCAGTCCCTTTGCTCCTAGGTGGCTCCACCGTGGAGGTTGGCGGTTTTTTTTTTCTCGACCAGTCGTGCAACACAGTGCCAGGTAGGCCCTTATACCCATTTACCTTTCCATTCGAATGGTTAAACTAATTTTGTCACCATTGGTTAGCTCCTGTCTCGGCGGTTAGTGGTTACCTAGTTTTCCATTTCGGTGTGTGTATATAGCTAGGTAAATGGTCTGGCAGCCCGGTGGGAAGTGTTTGTGGTTTGCTTGATGATTTCTTTCATGGCCGTTATGGGTTTGCAGCCTGCACTCGACTACTGGGGAAACTGGTGCAGACAGTCGTTACACTGTCCGCACCAGTATCCTCCAGTATGTGAGTGGCTGTCTGGGGAGAGCATTTCATTGGTTTTCTTCCGAGATGTTGAGGTTTTGGTTCCACGGTTTGGTCGCCCTCTTTTTTGTGAACCAGGGTCACAATGTTGAAGTTACGCCCCGATTAGGATGAGACTGTTCAAACTCGAATACAAACCCTAGACCAATTTTAGGGTCAGAATGAATTATCTAGTCGGATAGTGACGCGAGTGTTTTTGCAGAAAGTAGCTTCCCCTTATTTTCTATGAGTTAAGTGCGCTATCACAGTGCAGTATCTTTCACTTGGGATTGGGCACCATATTTTCCGCGTAACGATTTAGTTCGTAGCGTCGAGAGGAGGGAATTTTTTTATTCATTGAGAAAGGTCACGATATGCTAAGTTGATTCTGTAAATGATGATCGTGGGCTGGTTTTAGCCTTTTGGGAAGATTGTTTTTATGCGGGAATATTTGGTTTTTGAGTATTGTTTGTTTTATTTTCATAGCGGCAATCATGTTTAGCATATACAAGGTAAAATTATCATACATTTTGTCTCCATTTTTTAATGTCATCGAAGAATGGCCCAACAAAACCTACAAGCAATTTCTGTGCATGACAAGGAAACTCTTCAGAATCCGAGATGTCTAAACGACAGAAGAAGAAGGCTCATGTAGTAGAGGAGGAACCCGAGATTGAAATTTTCACCAAAGTTGAATATACTTACGAATATACCAAATGCATAGTTGGTGTGGAACCCGAATATAAATGGGGGGAATTTTACAGACTAATAACACACCGGGAGGTACCTGACACCTATTTTGAGGAGGAAACCATATATGCAAACATAGAGAGATATGCCTTGATGAGAGTGGCTACCAGACCTGATCTTTTTCCATGCTCAGAGGTGATTGGGTGGATTATGCCCAGGGCAGATGTAACGACCATGATTTTGGCAAATATTGATAAATAGGGTTATGCTTCCTATAGCCCTGGGTATGTATCACTGGCCTATCACTTACCAGAAGCACAAGTATACTTGACTAAAGATTGGCTAAAGGAAATTAAGATGGACCTAGTCGAGACACTGAAGAGAATGCTGGTGCCTAGCAGGAACTTCAGAACTAGGCCATCTAGGGAATATGATACTGCCACCCTAAGAACCCCTTACAGGTTCATTGCCCTGATGCTGAACAGGATTTTCGGGAGGGCCCATGGTAAACGCTTCAATTTGGAGTGGGTTCCTATCATCTTCTATGTTGCAACACAGGGGACAGTGTTCAACTGGGAAAACATTGTGTCCAATAGCCTCTCAGCCTGCATTGCTTCAGCATTAGGAGGGGTATACCAGAAGAGATCAGAGTTCTACATGAGCTCTATACTTATTGATTGCATACTATGCAACCAACCCTTCCCAAACCTGAGGTATATCTGGGACCGAGAGAGAACACCAGTCTACTCAGATTACAAGCCACTAAGGGCACACAAATACCATAGTCACTATAGAGAAGTGCGTGAGCACTTCATCATGCCATTATATACATTGATCTTCTTAAAGGAGTGTAACTGTATGTCGGAGGAAGCATTGCAGGTGATTGAGGATTATGCAGACTACTACTTAACAGAGGATGGATTGTACTTCAGAATGTATGGATGCTCCAGAGCACACTCACTACTGCCAAAGTATGCCACTGACTATGTAGTACACAAGGAGTCAATTAGACAGGTCTTCTTAGATGGTATAGGGAGTTTTTTATTTGAACATAAAAAAGCGGCTTGCCCTCCTTTACCATTCAGGTTGAGAATCTATAAGTTCACAAGGGTGAAGAAAGCTGATGAATTTGTGGAAGAATTTGGGAAATTCCATTTTGGGGAAATGAATTTCCACAGGAATGATTTCCAGAATAAAGTGGTAGAGCACTACAATGAGGCAAATGTACATTTTGAATACACAAGACACTAGAACAAAGAAGAATCCATTTTTCGCAATGCAAAAAATATAACGGCCTTAAGAAGAAGATTTAAAAAGAAAATCACCACCAAAGGCGGGAAAGGACAAGAGGAGCAGGAAAAGCCAGAGGAGTAAGAAGCTAGGAAAAGAAATGAAGATGTTAGGAGACTAGCACAGGAAGCTGAAAGCTGGCTCAAAGGTGAGGAGGAAGAAAAGAGAAGAGCTGAACAAGAAGCAGCTAGAAAGGTAGAAGAAGCTGCCCGTAGTGAAGAGGAGGAAAAGAAAAGAAAGTTGGATGAGGAAATGAGGAAGCAGGAAGCGGAAAGACTAAAACTAATAGGGGCAGTGACAGAGAAATCAGCTTCCGATCCTGTAGACAGTGAGGCTTAGGACTTGGGTAATCTTGATGTTCAAGATCCTGAGGCAGCTGCTGGCAACACAACAGGACAGGCTATGGTCCCTACCCTAAGGCTAATCCCTTTCAAGCAGAATAAAGGGGAGGAGGTACATGATTTCAACACTAATTTTTATGATAGGGAAAGGAAAAGAATAGTGAAGAGGACCGAGAGAAAGGTCGAGACTGGGGGACAGTCAGGTAAAATGATAAATGATAAAACTGTAGTATATGGGACAGACAAGGACCCCAGATTCACCATCAGATCTGGGGCTGCATTGATCCATGCTTCTGAGGACAATGTAGATTGAATGATGACTGATATTGAACAACCAAAGAAGTCTACTACCCAGCTAAAAGATACCATGAGAAGAGAGAGAGAGGAAAATAATAGATTGAAAAGAAAGTTTGAAACATGAAATAAAGTCTTCAAGATCTGAGCTCCAGTTCCTCCAAGTAGAGAAGATATATCTGGAGGCTGCTCAAGGAAGTTTGCAGGAATTGCAGAAGGAATGTCAAGGGTTGAGGATAGAAAAGGAGCAGCTGCTAGGTAAGATAGGGGAGTTGGAGCTACATAAAGCTACCTTGTAGGAATCTGAGAGGCAATATCAGGGCAGACTGTAGAGCTTAAAGAATAGGTTTCCTCATTAACAGTAGCTCTAGAAGAGGCCAAGGAACAACAGGTCAGTCTTCAACCTTTCAAGGAGCATGTCCTGGCATAAAGGAGCAAGATGCACCAGCTGCAAGTAGCTATAGAGGAAGAAAGGTGCAAGATTTTGCAGGTGGACAATCGGCTGGAAGAGATTTTGGAAACCTCTTCATATTTTGTAGATAGATCACAGGATATCTTAGAAGTCCTGACAGGAAGGATGGCGAGATTAGAAGCGAATGAAGAAACCCCTGTATATCTACCATCAAAAGATCAACAAGCCCTAAGGCAAGACTACGATTTACTAGAATTTGCCATAAACACAGCCGAAGAATTCAAGAAGGCTGTGAAGAAGACAAAGGGGGCTTGTGCAGAGTTCTTCAGGAGACTTTTGATTACGTATAATCGTTGCCAGGTTGAAGCTGAGCAGAGAATGGATACCTTTCCAGAGCATAGACTATTTTTGGAGATGTTGCAAAGAAAATATCAGGAAGATGAACAAAGGGTTCGGCACACCAAATCCCTAGACGAGCAGACCCTGAGGAATGAAGTAGCGCATTCTGCGGTTAGTGTGCAGTTACTCGAAGACCAACTTCTCCTGAGCGCAGCCAGAATAGAAGTAATAAGAAATCAGGCTGCTAAATTTGAAATAAATATTCGTTTCTTAGAACCTTCCGAGTTCGAAAGCATTGCCTCAGAGGCTTCAGCATGGAAAAAATTTTTTAATAGTCAAGAGGGACCCTCCTCATAAGCCTTTTATTTGTTTATTGTAATATATTGTAAATTCTATAAGCACTTAATGAAAGCAAAGCATGGGAGGTGAAGCATTAGGGAAGCCCAAGAGTCATGTGTGGGCATCCCAATAGTTTTGTTCTTTTTGTATAAATATAGAATATTTAGATAAGGGAGGGACTTTTTCCCAGTTAGATTGGTGAAGACATACTGTAAGAAGAACTATTTCCTTTTGCAATAGATAATTACAGTTTTCCTGTTGGAGAAAGCTTGGTGGAATGTTCAAATGTTGTGCTATGGATTTGTTGAAGAGGAACTATTTCGTTTTCAGCTTTTTGTCCATTAACTGTGAGATCATTCTAACTCTTTGAACCTATGTTCTTGCATGAATGTTCTCTGGTTTATTTCATGAAAATTTCCACTATGAGTAATGAATGTTGTTCATAAACAATTAGCTATCTGGTTGTTATAATATCTTTAAATGGTCATGTGTTTTGAAAGAAGTATCAACTATCTGTGATTTTTTTTCATAATGCATGTACAAAATACATTACTCATTAATAAATAATAATCTTGCTCCCTAGGGATATGTTAGGTAGTTATTTTTAATTCCTTGTTGTGTGTGATTTAGATGCAAGAGAGTCTAAGAAGAGAGGTAAGAACCTACGCATCACATTGTGACCACTCCTTGCATTCTTAATCAATATGCATTTAGATAGGCACATGCATATCATACTTAAAACTAAAAAATGCAAAAATATACACGGTGGACTGGGCCACAACCGGTAAAACCTTTTATTTTTCTTACTTGACCTACGGTAGCCGGACTGCAAACTGGATGGAGTCCCTACACCAAAAAGTCACGGGCTAGTTGGGAACGTTGACTAGGGATTATCCCTTGCTGTTGTTGCCTGTGAATTTCCAAGCCTCAACAGTTTCTGGCACTAGAAGGAGGGCCGCTAGTGCATGGTTGGCCGGGGAAATCCATTTCCTCAAAATAACTCCACCAGTGATAGTTTTGAAAGAAGTTTATTTCCTGATCCAAATACTGAAGAGAATAGAGAACATTTGTTTGTTGTGGACAACGAAGTGGTAAATGATCTGAGAAGACACACGTGGGCTTATGTAAAGAGTATTGGAGGATTACCCATTATTCCAGATTTACCCGGAAGAGAATACAAGAAGAAAGGTCGTCCCATCTTGGAAGATTCAGTGTTGGTTGGAGATTTGGAAGAGTTAGTTGAAGGAGAATTACAAGAGATTATTCAGCCTTGGAATCAAATAGGCCCAAACACACCATACTGTTCACCTATGCGAACTCCTGTTCCTTCACCCCCTCACTCTCCACCCGGACTCATGGCAGGTGTAAATGCAAATCAGCCACCCAACCTACCAAATCCACCACCTGCTTGGAAGGCCAAATCATCCTTGAACCTTACACCTCCGTTGCATGACTTACCTCAATCTTTTGAGAAGTTGCTGCCTAAGTTTGATCCAAATGAGAAGGTTGTAGTAGATGACCATTTGCAAAGTTTCTATTTGGTGATAGAAGGATTAAGGGCTGGGGAACATGAGGATGTATTTTGTAGACTTTTTCCACACACCCTCAAAGGAGCAGCAGCATCATGGTACTTTGGTTTGCCTGGAAACTCTATCCCAAATTGGGATACCTTTGAAAGGATTTTCAGAAGTAAGTATGCAGCCCAAAAGACACATGCAGCACTAATGAAAGGCTAAGGTGCTTTAAAGAAAGAAAGGAAAGAAAAGGTACACAATTTCACTGAAAAATTTTCTGCTTACCTCAAGAACTTCTCTGCAACTAATAAGCCCTCTGATAAAGTTCTGATTGAGTATTATACCTCAGCTTTAGGTCTAGACTTGGCTATGTTCACAAAAGCTCAAGTTAAGCCTACGTTAGTAGAGACGTATGAAGAAGCAGAAAGAGTAGAGGATGAAAGGGAAAGTATAGAAGATTATCCCGAACAGTTTGGAGAAAAAACTTCCGGGAAAAGAGCCTTATTGTTGTCCAAACCTAAAGAGGAGCAATCACGTGATTTTGAGGGGATGTTAAAGATGATGCAAAATATTTCCAACAGAATAATACATTTGGAGAAGGAAAAAGAAGCTCATAAATCTTATAAGCCATACTACAAAAAAAGGGAAGATAACAACCAGTTCAAGACCCCTCCACACAGTTCAGCATCAATGAATCTGACAGAGGAAGAGATGGATAATTTTTGTGCTTTTCACCAACAACCTCATTCTGAAAAGAATTGTCCTCAATGGTTAAATTCAATGACATTGGTAATGAATCAGCTCTTGGAATCTAAATTGACTGAGGACAGTGATGAGGAGGGAAAAGGTAATGAGACCATAGAAAAACAAGAAAATGATACCATGTTTTTATGGGATTGTGTCTTGCTGTTTGATACAGAAAAAAGTACTCTTAAACATGAGAATATACCAATGACAACAAAAGACCTGAATTTGGTAAATAAATACAATTCAATAATCTCAAAGATTAAGAAGTTGCAAGAGAATGTCAGGAAACAGCTGAAGAACAACGTTGAGGACAAAGTACCCGAAATTACCATTATCAGCCAATATCTGGAGCCAATCAACAAGCCTACTAAGCCTATGGAAGAACAAGTAGGTGCTAATAAAGAAAATACTAAAAGGCCTGAAGAACCAGAGGAAGAGATACCCACCGAAAACCAACCTGTGGAGGAACGTGTCGAATCAATTGGGGAAGGGAAAGCTAGAACCCCACCTTTCCTTTTGACTCTGGAAATTTTGAACCATAAAGTGCATAATTATCTACTAGATTCTGGATCATCAGTGAATGTTATGCCACTCGCAGTTTGCAAAAACATTAATGGGCAGCCAAAACCTACTGCTTGGGAAGTCACTCAATTAGACAGAACTAGTGTCAAGGTAGTTGGGGAAATGGAGAATGTTCTCATCCGTTTATCTGCAAATAATAAGATATGTCAATTTATTGATATTGTGGTGGCTAACATACCATATGGGTATGGACTTATTCTAAACCAAGACTGGTCCGCGAGGTTAAAGGGGTATTTTGCTTCAGATTGGTCACATCAAAATTTTAAGGGAACCTTACATGAAGCACACTATCACTAAGTTGGAAGAAGGAAATGAATCTACAAATTCTGTTTTGGGGAATTATCTAACGGAGCTTGAACTAAGATATCATGCATCAGACGAAGCCAGCAGTATGACTGACACTCAACCTGATCTCCTTCAAGGTTCACAGGCTGATGAGATTTATTGTAAATCGGTAGACATAGTTTCGGTTTCAAAAATAGCAAAATTAGACCATGGTTAGGTATCTCATGTCTGCAATCCAGCCTAGCCCCTTGAATCATAAGTTGATAGATTTTTAGGGGTGGGCACAGAACTGATCAGGTAGTGGTTGGTTCTCGAATTTTATTTTTCTTTTGATTTGATGACCTTGTACATAAATAATTTGATGCGGTTTTACTTTGATTTACCGCTTTTATTTCTGGTTATTTTGGTTTGTTTTCAAATAAAAGAGGCAAATTTTTGGTTGCATGGAAAGCATCAGGGTTCTTGATTAACTAAAATATTTGGGATAATACTGTGCATTTTATTTTGAAATGATAGAATTTCTTCTAGGAAGTAGTTTTCCTAAATGGCTATGCACTCATTGAAGTCCCGCTTAACCCCTAAAAATAACTCAGAATTAAGAGGTCTGGAATACTATTTCGAGGCTCCATCCATCTCACATCTAAGATGTCCTAGGGAGTGATAGCAATAGACCCACAGAAAAGAAGCAAAGGTAAATAGTTTATTATATATAAATGATCCCATGCCATGATTTTAAAATCCTAAAGGTTGTTAAGAGTCAAAACTCCTAAAAGAAGCAATACATATCAAACAAAGTATCAGAAACGTGAAAATAAATCTGCCAAAAGTTCTTCTTCGTCCGTGAACTGAAAAGTAAATACATCTCTCACACAAAAGGACACTATGGATAGAAGAGCCTGAATAAAATTCAGAAAGAAAGGCAGATGGAGGACTCAATGTTAAATTTGAGCATATAGATTTTTAGACAAAAACACAACTCACAAAGAAGATCTCACAATTTACTCAGCCATTGAAGAATGAAACAGTGCAAAAGGCTTGTAGCTGTGAATGCTTTCATTAATCAAAAAATTAATCCAGATGATAATTACAATAATGTAAAATGGATTTAATAGCCACAAGCAATTCAAATCCACATGAGGAAGTTCGAATTGATGACTCTACTTGACTGTAGGTAACCAAGACTTGTCTAAATCACAATTGGAGGACCCAGTAGTTAACTTTCCTTGTCTAAATCATAACCGGAGTTCTAAAACACAACCAAGTGTTACATTTAGTATTAAATAATGGTTAACTGACTGTGGTAGGTGAGAAAAGCACCCCACATGTGTGCAATTAATTAAAAAATTATTTAACTGAATGTAGAGGACTAGAACTGAATGTAACTGACTCCTAACTTGGCTTGACTAGTCATTAACTGAAGTGAACTGACCTTGGTTGGTTTCGGCACTCCCAGTTGCTTCCTAAATTGTAGGGATTGATCTAGGAGACTCCTAAACTTATGCAATCAAGTGCAATAAGTGGCAGTAAGCCTCAATTAGTGTTCCCCACACTTTGGTAACTGAAACATGTGCCCCAATTAGGTCAGGTTTAACCAATGGTGCGAATGACTATAAATAGACTGGATGGACTCCTGATTTAGACATGACTCCCGATTTAGACATATGACCAAATTTGGACAAGGGAGGATTAATAATCCTAACACTCAAAAGAACAAAAGTTTAAAAGGGCACAAAGTGCAGTTGGCATGGGAATGAGGAACAAATGAATAGTTATGTTTACCATATGTTATGATCCTGTGGTGTCCACGCTAGAAACTACCCAAAGACAGAGGTAAAATAAAACTCACCTACTAAGCCTCATAAGAGTTATCTGGACTTTCAAATATTTTGGGTGTTCCCATTTCCAAATAATGGACTGTCATCAATGATTTAAATGCATGTGTTTGCCATCTTAGGAATACAAGCATCTAAAATAATTCAACTTATGAGCTAAATGATTAAACAGTCTTTTATTGGGAAGAAGTTGATTCAGAAATATGGGGTTCACCAGGTAGTCGCCAATTGTTGCAGCTGCAACAATTTTCCCAAAATTCAAAAAATTTTGGGACCCTCCTTTTCTTTTTGCTCAGCTCCTTGGTTTGTTTGATGTTTGTGCAAAGATTACTTTTATGACAACGATGTTTTACGGTTTGAATTGATTTTGGCTTCCATCGGAATTGTTTTAGATTTTTGAGTCGGGAGTCCAGTTATCTTCACGCCCGCCGTTGAGGAAAAGAACAGGACATCAAGTCCAATTTAAGTGTTATTGGTCTCCAATGCGTTTTTCTTTATCGGCAATTGTTTTGAGATCCCGTCGGAACATTTGTCTCTACGTCTTCCGTTGTTGCGGAGGAGGTACTATGAAGCTTCCCGAGGATTGTATTAACCTTTTCTGATCCCACCGTTTTGACTCGCAAATCCTTAGGATTTTATCTCTCACCGTTGTGGCTCTGGAAGGCACTATCTTTCCGATGCAGTTTGATTTTGTTTTCCGCTTGACCAATTTATTTTCATTTTCGCCGAATTCATGTGTATTTTTGCTCCGATTTTGATTGGTCTACGGAACTCGATTTCTTTTATGGTTTCGCCATTGCGGCTCTCCAACCATCTATTAATCTGAAGCCTTAGTATGGAAAGCTCCGATGCGAGTTTTGATTTGTTTCTCTGTCGATGCCATTGCGGTTCTCCTAGCCGTTTCATCATCCGTCGTTGCGGAGGCGATACTGACAGTATCACCGATCCCGTAGCCGTTCTGCCTCCCGACGGTTTTATTTTTCCCGCCAATTGCATGTTGACCGCGGCATATATATATTAGGTTTGGGGTTTATTATTTTATTGTTATTTTGTGATTTCCCCGTGCTGTCGTTATCGCTAGAGCAGACTAACGCATTTGCTGTCGGTACCTTCGCTCCTAGGTGGCTCCGTTGTGGAGGTTGGCAGTTTTTTTTTTCTCGACCAGTCGCGCAACACAGTGCCAGGTAGGCCCTTATACCCGTTTACCTTTCCGTTCGAATGGTCAAACTGATTTTTTCACCATTCGTTAGCTCCTGTCTCGGCGGTTAGTGGTTACCTAGTTTTCCATTTCGGCGTGTGTAAATAGCTAGGTAAATGGTCTGGCAGCCCGGTGGGGATTGTTTGTGGTTTGCTTGATGATTTATTTCACGGTCGTTATGGGTTTTCATCCCACACTAGACTGCTGGGGAAATCGATGCAGACGGTCGTTACACTGTCCGCACCAGTATCCTCCAGTCTGCGAGTGGACGTCCAAGGAGAGAGTTTCATTGGTTTTCTTCTGAGATGCCAAGGTTTTGGTTCCACGGTTTGGTCGCCCTCTTTTTTGTGAACCAGGGTCACAATGTTGAAGTTACACCCCGATTAGGATGAGACTATTCAAACTCGAATACAAACCTCGGACCAATTTCAGGGTCAAAATGCATTATCTAGTCGGACAGTGATGCAAGTGTTTTTGCAGCAAGTAGCTTCCCCTTATTTTCTATGAGTTAAGTCCGCTATCACAGTGAAGTATCTTTCACTTGGGATTGGGCACCATATTTTCCGCATAACGATTTAGTTCGTAGCGTTGAGAGGAGGGAATTTTTTTTATTCATCGAAAAAGGTCATGATATGCTAAGTTGATTCTGCCAATGATGATCATGGGCTGGTTTTAGCCTTTTGGGCAGATTGTTTTTATGCGGGAATATTTGGTTTTTGAGTATTGTTTGTTTTATTTTCATAGTGGAAATCATGGTTAGCATAGACAAGGTAAAAGGATCATACATTTTGTCTCCATTTTTGAATGTCATCGAGGAATGGCCCAACAGAACCTAAAAGAAATTTCTGTGCATGACAAGGAAACTCTTCAGAATCTGAGATGTCTAAACGACAGAAGAAGAAGGCTCCATAGTAGAGGAGGAACCCAAGATTGAAATTGTCACCAAAGTTGAATATACTTACGAAGATACCAAATGCATAGTTGGTGTGGAACCTAAATATAAATGGGGGGAAGTTTACAGACTAATAACACACCGGGAGGTACCTCACACCGGTTTTGAGGAGGAAACCATATATGTAAACATAGAGAGATCTGCCTTGATGAGAGTGGCTACTAGACTTGAGATTTTTCCATGCTCAGAGGTGATTGGGTGGATTCTTCCCAGGGCAGATGTAACGACCATGATTTTGGAAAATGTTGATAAACAAGGTTATGCTGCCTATAGCCCTAGGTATGTATCACTAGCCTATCACTTACCAGAAGCACAAGTATACTTGATTGAAGACTGGCTAAAGGAAATTAAGATGGACCTAGTCAAGACACTGAAGAGAATGCTGGTGCCTGGTAGAAACTTCATAACTAGGCCAGTCAGGGAATATGATACTGCCACCCTAAGAACCCCTTACAGGCTCATTGCCCTGATGCTGAATAGGATTTTCAGGAGGGCCCACTGTAAAAGCTTCAAGTTGGAGTGGATTCCTATCATCTTCTATGTTGCAACATAGGGGACAGTGTTCAAATGGGAAAACATTGTGTCCAACAGCCTCTCAGCCTGCATTGCTTCAGCATTAGGAGGGGTATCCTAGAAGAGATCAGAGTTCTACACGAGCTCTATACTGATTGATTGCATACTATGCAACCAACCCTTCCCAAACATGAGGTGTATCTGGGACCGAGAGAGAATAATAGTCTACTCAGCTTACAAGCCACTGTGGGCACACAAATACCACAGTCACTATAGAGAAGTGTGTGAGCACTTCATCATGCCATTATATACATTGATCTTCTTAAAGGAGTGTAACTGTATGTCAGAGGAAGCATTGTAGGTGATTGAGGATTATGCAGACTACTACTTAACAGAGGATGGATTGTACTTAAGAATGTATGGATGCTCCAGAGCACCCTCACTACTGCCAAAGTATGCCACTGACTATGTAGTACACAAGGAGGCAGTTAGACAGGTCTTCTTAGATGGTATAGGGAGTTTTTTATTCGAACATAAAAAAGCGGCTTACCCTCCTTTACCATTCAAGTTGGGAAGCTATAAGTTCACAAGGGTGAAGAAAGCTGATGAATTTGTGGAAGAATTGGGGAAATTCCATTTTGGAGAAATGAATTTCCACAGGAATGATTCCCATAATAAAGTGGCAGAGCATTGCAAGGAGGAAAATGTACATTTTGAATACACATGCCACTGGGACAAAGAAGAATCCATTTTTCGCAGTGCAAAAAATATAATGGCCTTAAGAAGAAGATTTAAAAAGAAAATCACCGCCAAAGGTGGGAAAGGACAGGATGAGCAGGAAAAGGAAGAGGAGGAAGAAGCTAGGAGACTAGCACAAGAAGCTAAAAGCTAGCTCAAAGGTGAGGAGGAAGAAAATAGAAGAGTTGAACAAGAAGCAGCTAGAAAGGCAGAAGAAGTTGCCCGGAGTGAAGGGGAGGAAAAGAAAAGAAATTTGGATGAGGAAATGAGGAAGCAGGAAGTGGAAAGACTAAAACTGACAGGGGCAGTGATAGAGCAATTAACTTACGTTCCTGTAGACAATCAGGCTCAGGACTTGGGTAATCCTGATGTTGAAGATCCTGAGGCAACTGTTGCCAGCACAATAGGACAAGATATGGTCCCTACACTAAGGCTAATCCCTTTCGAGCAGAAGAAAGGGGAGGAGGTACCGGATTTCAACACTATTTTTTATGATAGGGAAAGGAAAAGAATAGTGAAGAGGACCGAGAGAAAGGTTGAGACTGGGGGATAGTTGGGTAAAATGATAAATGATAAAATTGTAGTATATGGGACAGATAGGGACCCTAGATTCACCATCAGAGCTGGGGCTGCATTGATCCATGCTTCTAAGGACAATGTAGATCAAATGATGACTGATCTTGAACAGTCAAAGAAGTCTACTACCCAGCTAAAAGATACCCTGAGAAGAGAGAGAGAGGAAAATAATAGATTGAAAAGAAATTTTGAAGACATACAACATGAAATAAAGTCTTCAAAAGCTGAGCTCCAGTTCCTACAAGTAGAGAAGATATCTTTGGAGGCTACCCAAGCAAGTTTGTAGGAATTGCAGCATTAATGTCAAGGGTTGAGGACAGAAAAGGAGCAGTTTCTAGGTAAGATAGGGGAGTTGGAGCTACAGAAAGCTACCTTAGAGGAATATAAGAGGCAATCTCAGGGGCAGACTGCAGAGCTTAAAGAATAGGTTGCCTCATTAACAGCAGCTCTAAAAGAGGCCAAGGAACAGCAGGTCAGTCTTCAGCCTTCAAGGAGCACGTTCTGGCACAAAGGATCAAGATGCACCAGTTGCAAGTAGCTATAGAGGAAGAAAGGTGCAAGATTTTGTAGGTGGACAACAGGTGGAAGAGATTTTGGAAACCTCTTCATATTTTGTAGATAGATCGCAGGATATCTTAGAAGTCCTGACAGGAAGGATGGCGAGATTAGAAGCCAATGAAAAAACCCCTATAGATCTACCATCAAAATATCAACAAGCCCTGAGGCAAGACTACGATTTATTGGAATTTTCCATAAACACAGCTGAAGAATTCAAGAAGGCTGTGAAGAAGACAAAGGGGGCATGTACAGAGTTCTTCAGGAGACTTTTTATTACGTATAATCATTGCTAGGTTGAAGCTGAGCAGAGAAGGGATACCTTTCCAGAGCATAGCCTATTTTTGGATATATTGCAAAGAAAATATTAGGAAGATGAACAGAGGGTTCGGCACACCAAAGCCCTAGACGAGCAGACCCTGAGGAATGAAGTAGCTCATTCTGCGATTAGTGTGCAGTTACTTGAATACCAACTTCGCTTGAACGCAGCCATAATAGAAGTAATAAGAAATCAGGCTGCTAAATTTGAAATAAATATCCATTTCTTATAACCTTTCGAGTTCGAAAGCATTGCCTCAGAGACTTCAGCATGGAAGAATTTTTTGAATAGTCAAGTGGGATCCTCCTCATAAGCCTTTTATTTGTTTATTGTAATATATTGTAAATTCTATAAGCACTTAATGAAAGCAAAGCATGGGAGGTGAAGCGTTGAGGAAGCCAAAGATTCATGTGTGGGAAGCCCAACAATTTTGTTCTTTTTGTATAAATATAGAATATTTAGATAAGGGAGGGACTTTTTCTCAGTTAGATTGGTGAAGACATATTGTAAGAAGAACTATTTCCTTTTGCAATAGATAATTACAGTTTTCCTGTTGGAGAAAGCTTGGTGGAATGTTCAAATGTTGTGCTATGGATTTGTTGAAGAGGATCTATTTCATTTTCAGCTTTTTGTCCATTAACTGTGAGATCGTTCTAACTCTTTGAACCTATGTTCTTGCATGAACGTTCTCTGTTTTATTTCATGAAAATTTCCACTATGAGTAATGAATGTTGTTCATAAACAATTAGCTATCTGTTTGTTCCAATATCTTTAAATGTTCATGTGTTATGAAAGAAGTATCAGCTATCTGTGATTTTTTTTCATAATGCATGTACAAAATACATTACTCATTAATAAATAATAATCTTGCTCCCCGGGGATAGGTTAGGTAGTTAGTTTTAATTCCTTGCTGTGTGTGATTCAGATGCAAGAGAGTCTAAGACGAGAGGTAAGAACCTGCGCATCACATTGTGACCACTCCTTGCATTCTTAATCAATCTGCATTTATATAGGCACCTGCATATCATACTTAAAACTAAAAATTGCAAAAATATACACGGTGGACCGGGCCGCAACCGGTAAAACCTTTTATTTTTGTTACTTGACCTACGGTAGACGGACCGCAAACCGGATGAATTCCCTACACCAAACATTCATGGGCTAGTTTGGAACGTTGACTGGGGAGAATCTCTTGCTGTTGTTGCCTGGGAATTTCCAGGCCTCAACACCTTCCCATCTATCCATATTTGCGTAGAAATCTAGATTGCACTATGATATTCCTTCCAGTAGTTATAATGTCTCTGAAGGAACCTGCTCTGATACCAACTATTGGACCCCAAGTGATACTTAGAGGTGGGTTGAATCAGTATCATACACCTTTTATCATTTCAAACATTTACAATGTCATGCAATCTTTCATTAACATATAAACTATGTATCATAACAAATTTACCGAAAAGAACACTATGCATATAATATATTAAGAGATATTATATATACCTGATCTTCTTGTTACAAATAATATTGGGAGACACCAATCTCCAAAAAAAAGTGTTAGCACCAACTCACTAGTTTTGTTGATGCCAATCAGACAAGATCACCAAACCCTTGCAAGAACCACTTGTTGTTTTACAGGAACCAACCTATGAGGAAACCAATCCTCTTATGAGAACTAAATCATATCAGCAAGCACCAAATTGTGTAGTCAGGAACCCACCTTAATTGCTAGGAACCAACTCGTGGATGACACCTATATTTGTTCCTTGCCCTGTCCTACCTCCTAGATAAAGATTTTTTTGTTGAATACCTTGATCTCAATCAATTCTGCACTTTCTGCACTTATTTCTCTATTATGTGCAAACTGTTGAACATATTGTACTTCACACTTCCAACTTTCTCTATGCAATCATTCCTGGTATCCTTTATTACAGATGCTCCTTGCTCAAATGATCCTTGGGATTCCCTCTCAAATGATTCTTATATATTTGTTTGACTTATCCCTATATTCCTATGTGACTACTCTATATATTTCGGGATGTCATGTCTTCTCGCACACTTTTTGAATTCATAATACCATTGATACCCCTAAGAATTTCATTTGGTCCCCAAAGCTTGCAAATTAAAAATATTACTCCATTTTTCATATAATATTACTTTAACACACTTCACTCTCTTGCTTATTTATACTAATCATACTCAATTGATATGTCCCCAAGTTGGGGTTCCTTTAATTCGGTGATACTCCTTCTACCTTTCTTCTTATTCAAGCTAACCACCCCTCTTATTCTTTCATCAATGTACACTTTTGGAAGTTCCAAGACCTAGTGGGATTTGCACACTTGAGTGCCATGAGTTGGTGGGTTTTGTACATAAGGGTTCTATGACTTGGTGGGACTCGTGGACATATTTTCTATATACTTCTTCAAGATGGAATTCTGCACATATTTTCTATATAATTCTTCAAGCTAGCATTGCGCACATATTTTCTATATACTTCTTCAAATTGGCTTTAAGACTTCAATTCCATCACCAAGTTCAACAATATATTTTACATCAATGACAACACATAGATCAACACTTTATAGGAAAATATCCCTGAAGGACTAGACGCGGTCTCATAGTGGTATTTATTAGAATATGAATTCCATTTATATCTTCAAGCAGATAGTTCTAATAATGTTTGCAGTGAATGGAGAATGAAGATACAAACTGAACAAAACAAAGCACATAGGAAACGGATGAGTATTGCTCAGGAATTTACAGTATCATTCACAATAATAAAATATGGTGTTACAATAGTTTACATAGGAAAAGAATTCTAATGCATTAGGTAGCAATTTGAATCCATCCACTGGATTTGACTGTATCTAACTGACCATCTAAATCATGGTGTCTCAATCAATATCGGAGTCCAACAGATCAACTCCTAGATGTCCAACAACTCAATCTATCTGTGATATCTAGTTAACTCAATGAAACTAAGTGTGGTAGGTGGGAAAAGGTGCCTACTCCACATGCAGCCATGCATAACTAGCGCTAGCTAACTGATTATGAAATAACTGAAAGTAATTGAGGGCTAACTAAAACTAGCTAGTTCCAACTCCAACTAACTAAAGGAGGTTGGTGTCGGGACTCCCAATGGCTCCTAAAATGTAGGGATTGGTCTAGGAGGTGCCCAAACTGATGCATGCAGATGCAGTAAGTGGCAGTTAACACTAATACATATGAGAAAATTTGCAACAGTTTTTCATTGCTATTTCCATGTTTAGTCGTCTCAATTGCGACAATAATGGTCGTGATGTTTCGTGGCACTTATTTCGTCGCTATAATGACGGACTTTATAAGTCGTCAATATAGAGATGAAAACTGGATGCCACGTGTCTTCTATATGGTGGCCTTGAAATTGATTTTTTTAATTCATTTTCTACGTTTCGTCGCTCTATTGAAAAAATTATCGTCCCTATAACGACGAAAAATATGGCCAAAAACTGCCAGGCAAAATTTTGGTTCCACGAAAAACCATGGAACAGTTTCAATGAATATTTGTCGCTCTATCGATGAATTCTGGAATTTGAACAGAAATTTCTTCCATGCAAAACCATGGTAAACCAATCTCTATCAATGAAATATACAAGCTGAGCAGTAATTTTTCCATGAAACTATGTTGCTATAGTGACGGTATTCACAGAAAGCCACCCGGGGTTTCGACGGTTTTGTAATACCCGTGATGAAATTTTGGCGATATTGCAATGAAACCTAGAGGTTTAAAAAAAAAAAAAAAACCGTGGAGAGGCACATTCCTTTCCACAGTTTGGATCTTCAATAAGTGCTTGTGATTGATGTGCAGTCTCGTGGACCTTTTCATTCTATTGTAGACTAGATTTAATCAGCGCTACAGAGTAGATTTCTAGAAAGTAATTTCAAGCCACAAACTGGGGCAAACCTACCATGCAATTTGTTGTTTTAGGGATGAGTTTCATACCCGTAAATGACAGAAATTTTCAGATCTTATAAAACAGAAAATTAAAGATGATATAAGATTTAAAATGGCATAAAAGCTGTGACTAGTTCCTAACAAATACAAGTTAGGCAGATGGGGTCATGTAGGCTTTAGTGATTAAAGAGTAGATAGGGTTGAATGGTTGAAACCAAATCTGATCCTTAATAACTAGATCCACTTCAAAAATATTCAATAGGAAAATGCTAAGCTAGACATTAGATATTTTTCAAACAAGAGCCACAGGTCGAAATGTCACCGCAATTCCTAAAAATTATTACTACAAGACAAATGTTATAAAATGGCAATATACCTCTGTTTCAACCCCAACAAAGCTTCCCATGCCAAACTAAGAAATCTATAATAATACACTTGTAATATAACTACAAATGGTAGCTTCAGAGATGGAGGATAAAGTATAATTGCTCTTATTAGGTTTTAAAACTCGAGAATCCTCTTCCCCATGAGAAGGTTGGAAGAAGCTTGGACGATAGGAAAATCACCTCCATTTCCACCCAAAAAAGGCTTCTCATGCAATATTTTGGTTTGGTAGAAAATAAATGGGACCGAAAAATTCCAAGCTTTTGGTAGAAAATGAAAAATAAAACACAATTTTGAATAGTAATTTAAAGAAGCGATGAAGAAATGGAGCCACAAGTTGAAAACAAACCGTTCTGATAGAGGGAAAGTGGTTAAAAAACAGAGGTGGGCAATGCACAGAGAGAACATAAGAGTGCTAAAAGCAGGGAATGGTATAGCAAGAGCAAAATAAAGATAGTTAAGTCTGATATTCTTATGTTTCTATACAAACCTTAGATAGGAAGCATGATGAAGAGGCTAGAAATGAAAATAGGAAAGTTATATTATACGACAGGTACAAGAAATTCATATAAAATATTAATGCCTAGGGAGAATGTAGGAAATGAAAGAACCCTTACCTTATCAATTGCCTTTCTCCAGGTCCATTGGCCCATACCACTTGCAAAGAGTTGTCCTAATAAATGGAAAACCACTGTGTTGGCTGGCAATTAAATTTATAAATTAAATAAATAATCCATTCCTATACCTATACACAAGTTTTCATTTTGCTAGGCATGGAAAATATAAAAATACTCTATGAAATAAAAAATGGGCATACAATTAAATCAGCTAATGTTGTCTAGAAAGTGTGTTCTTGGGGTAATTCCACCAAGATATGTGGTTCTGGAGTCACATTTCAGATGTCCTGCGAAGGAAATCAACAATCAATCTATCCAGCACACATTTTCCATCAGAATATCAACTCGCATGTAAATGTTATATTACAATACCGTTGCCTAACTGATGTGGAAACTTGTGTTTGTATTCGAAAATATTTATTTAACCATTGTATTAAAATGAAAACAACACACAAATTTTAAAGTTTAAGACATAAATATATTAAATACACATATAAATAGGTTTTTACTGGAAATTTGTGGACACTGTTAGTACCACCATCCTGTCAAATAATATAAGACAAAAAACAGAGGAAAGAGTCATGTTGTCTTACTATATGAATAAAATGTCACTAAATACTCTGGATAAATCTTTGTTATCTATGAAATGTTAACTTTCTAGTAAATAATAGCCCACACGGGTGTGGCTCATTGGAGGTTCAGTTGTTATGAAGTCTCTTGTTGTAAATTGGAGGTCACGAGATCAAATCCCACTCGGGTTTACCTATGTCCCATGTCTTACGGCGGGTGTGGGGAATTTATGGGTATAGTGGTGGTGGGAATGGATCCCTGGACCCCGTGTCACGCGAGTACCATCCCAACTCTAGTTTTCGATTCCCCTAGTTAATAAAAAAAAATCCAGTAAATAATATTTATATATGGAAATATTTGTTCTAACAGAATGCACTTTGAGGATCTCATGGAATGATTTTGTAGTGCACATATAAATACATTGTTGTTGACTTATAAAAAAACTAAATAAATAGTTTAGGGGAGCAAGTTCAGGGATGAACCTGCAGAGCTACAAGCATGGGCTTGTTGTGAGAATCATTGCATATGATGTTTCCATCATTATTTGTTCTCCCATTGCATCTTCCACATAGACTTGGGGACCCCAGTGGATATTTCTTGACCCCTTTTCTATTATATATTTCTCAGCTTTTCTCCTAACAGTCCTTACAAACTCAATGACCGACATCTTTTCAACGGCATCCTCCAACTGCAGAGTTAAATTCAAACCATTAAGAAGCAAAACCCTAAACATGAATTTGTTCTCCTCTGGTTCAGGCTTGGGTTTCTTATTAGGAAGCACTCCAAGGTATCCCTCATTGTTTCTTCTTTTCCTCCTGGTAGAAGATTCTGCCATCTTGGACGCAAGAAACGGTAAACCGTAGAGGGAATATTCTATTCCTCTATCGCAACACTTTCCTACACTTAGAATTTGCATGAATTGATGCATGCAATGGGATTTCATTAGTTTATACAAAGAATGCTATGGCTGGGGTCGATGTCTCACTAATTACTCAAAGCAATTATGCATGTACAACGCAAGACAAGATCTGGCGTTCTACAATTGCTACAAATCTCTGTTCAATAGCCTCAAAACCACTCTGAGCAAACAAAAACAGTTTGCTATAGAACATTCAGGCTTCAAACTCCAAAAAGTTGCCATTATCAAAGAAAAACTAATAATAGTACTTAGTTTTTACTTGAATTGTAGTACATCCAGCTGACACCTGTGACATCTGATACGCCGCCAACACTGGAGGAGCCAATATCAAAACCTACGCCACTGAAATATAGCCCAATCAATAATCAAACAATATTAAAATAATTCTATTTAATATAAAATTTTAGGGGAGGAAGTTCAGGGATGAACCTGCAAAGCTACGAGCATGGGCTTGTTGTGAGAATCATTGCATATGATGTTTCCATCGTTATTCATTCTCCCATTGCATCTTCCACATAGAATTGGGGACCCTAGTGGATCTTTCTTAACCCATTTTCTATTATTTATTTCTCATCTTTTCTCCTAACAGTCCTTACAAACTCTGTAACTGACATCTTTTCAACGACATCCTCCAACTGTAGAGTTAAATTAAAACTATTAAGAAGCAAAACCCTGAACATGAATTTGTTCTCCTCAGGTTCAGGCTTGGGTTTCTTCTTAGGAAGCACTCCAAGGTAGCCCTCATTGCTCCTTCTTTTCCTCCTGGTAGAATATTCTGCCATCTTGGACACAAGAAATGACAAACCGCAGAGGGAATATTGTGTTCTTCTATCGCAATGCTTTTCTACACTTAGAATTTGCAAGAATTGATGCATGCAATGGGATTTCGTTAGTTTATATAGAGAATGATATGGTTGGGGTTGATGTCTCACTAATTAATGATATAAACTATGCATGTACAACTCAAGACAAGCTCTGGCGTTCCACAATTGCTACAAAGCTCCGCTCAGTACCCTCAAAACCACTCTAAGCAAACAAAAATAGTTTGCTATAGAACATTCGGTCTTCAAACTCCAAAAATTTGCCATTATCAAAGAAAAACTAACAACTGCACTTAGGGTTTAATTGAATTGTAATACATCCAGTTGACACCTATGACATTTGATACGCCGCCAACGCTAAAGGAGCTGATATCAAAACCTATGCACTGAAATATATCCTAATCAACAATTAAATAAATAATTTTAAAATAATTATATTTAATATAAAATTTTAAAAACTTTACAACCACGAAAAATTAAACAATGTACGATTGGTTGGATTAATAGACATAACCCATCCATATATATCACCGCTTGTGGTGACATAACAAGGGTTAAGAGCAACACAACCAAAATTGAGAAACATGCACACTATTAAACTTTTCAATGACAAGCATCCAATATAATAGAGAAAGGTCTTACCCTATTATAATTTATTATCAAGAGACAAATGAAGATGATATCCATTGACCAAGCATCAAGTATCAAAGACATCCAATCAACCATCCATAAGCATCAAATAAGAGTACTAAACAATAGTATAAGAATTCTCTTCACAACTTCTACTTGTTTTTTTACCACAATTAGATATTTCAGTTGGTTGTTATGAAGGCCTTTATATTAGTAAGCCATTGCATTTGAGATGTATGAATTTGTAGGCATATCTATGTATGCTAACCTATTATGGTTCATTTGATAGAAGAGGAGGAGGTGGAGCTTATGGAAACTGGAAAAAAATAAGGATGGTGGAAACACACCTGATCCTTCTGCAAATGCAGCTATCAATAATGTTGTAAATGGTCATGCTGCCCCTGCTGGATCTACATCTCTTGCAGTTGATCACTCACAAGCAAAACTCACTAAGGTTGTTTTCTCTCTCAACATATTTTTGTTGGACTATAAGATTCCTTGGTATGTTCTTTGTTGGTAATCTCTATCTTCTTTCTATTACTACACATTTCCCTTGCTTCTAGTTTGACATTTAATATTAGCTTTGAAAAAGGGTTTATTTAATTCTAGTCAAATAATGGCTAGGGAAGTTCACAGTAGTGCCACAAATTTAATTG
This sequence comes from Pseudotsuga menziesii, assembly GCA_001517045.1. Classification (NCBI taxonomy): domain Eukaryota; kingdom Viridiplantae; phylum Streptophyta; class Pinopsida; order Pinales; family Pinaceae; genus Pseudotsuga; species Pseudotsuga menziesii. The sequence continues at coordinate 26,122 of LPNX010400896.1, forward strand.
CAATGAATTTAAATCAATTCCATTTACGGCTATGGACCTAAGTTACACGATACGGGGAAATAGGTTTCCATTGGACCTAACTTTATGGCTGGTAGTGGTAATTGGTAACACATTTCTAGTCTCTACCACACATTTCTGTACCAATATTTTCATGGCACGGTACCTATTCTGGTCTTTCCGAGAACTTAGCCATGGACTCGAGTGCCATGGAAAATGCATTTGGTTGTAGGGAACCTTCTTTCTATTTAATTACAAGGACAAACAACTATATCTTCTACACAATTGTATTAGTGACCAGTGCCTTTCAATCAATCACTTCTAAGAATGAAGAAGACATACTGAGTTGATTTAGTGCTTATAGATGCAAATGTAAATGATATCAAGTCAATGTATTCAATTCAATATATATGGAATTAGTAGCAAGGTCATCTAGTAGCACTTTATCATACAAGAGATCATTAGTCGTGTAACCATATACAATTCAATTGCAGTATTTAACCAACCAATAACTTTCCATTCAAGTATGAGGACTCATATAAATATAGCAACAATAATACAATCTGACAGTTCTAATTATGACAATTTTATAGTAGTGGTGAAGGTTACCAATGTAAGGTGTATAAGAGTTTTAGTTTTTCATTCAATGTAAACCACACCACTCCAAACCTTGAACACTATTCTTAGCAATATAGGACAGACACCAAATGTATGTTCCAAACTTGTAGCTATGCAAATAATTTAAATTTTCAGACTTTATTTACCTCTCTTAAACAATATCACCATCCAACTAATAGTTAACCTTTGATTTAGTTCGGTGTTTACTGTGGTTGCAGGTAGGGAGGATTGTCAAAGTTTGACAGTTTGCAATTTATTGCAGACTGTAGGCAGCAAGTGGAAGTGTGTTGATATAGGGCTGTTACATCCTTGTTTTTGAAATGGTTGCTGAAATGGTAACAAACAACATAGATTCCTCTCAAATAGAATACCCGGTGGCCCTTTAAAGAAAAAACATGGCATGGAGTTATCTTGGCACCTAAGAGAATTGGGTTTTCAATTCCACGGAGCACCAATTATTGTATTATAATTAACACAATAGCCACTTACATATCCTATTAAAAACATTCACTAGCTTTGAACTATCAATTCATGGGAATTTTGACATGATGCCCAAAAGGAATGAACAAAACTAGAAACAAACCCACATTTTGCAAACATGCCAACTAGATAAATACCCACAAAATTATATGAATCAAATCCATATTTTATGGTGAGGATATGAACTTTCTTACCCTGCTCATAAGCCGTGATGTTTGCACAAATCAACAAAACCATCGAGAAATTAAAATCATTCGGCCTCATCCCCATCATCAACGCTTGCCACCGCATCTTGAGAGCCTCTTCATCTTTCCCATTCAGAGCATACCTTGAAATCATATATCTCATAGTGATCAATTAGCCCCCAAAGGTGAAATGACAACAAGAAAACACAAGCATGGAAACATTAAAATATCTCATTCCCTTCTTCATTTTACTCGATAACTGTTGGTTTTATTTCTCACATTGAATTTCCCAAGTTCACCTAGACAGCTCATGCTTCATACTTGAAAGGATATTTGAGCCATTTCACCTCCACCACATCCACAACAACGAAAAAAACCATGAATAAAATAAAAACACAATAGGTAATCAAGAAAAACATAGAAGGAAACGAACCTGAACGTCTAAACATTGTTTCCATTCTGGAGGTGGGGCAGGTGGTTCTAGAAGCATGGGCTCACATGTGAAGGGAGTGGATGATGCACTAATAGTAAAAGTACTTCACTCACCCTTCCTGTAAAAAAAACATCATAGCATGTTCCATATCCTTTAGTGAAAGTTCAAAATTGAAAACCCTCAAATGGGAGCCGAAGCAAATCCTACGCGGGTGTTTTTGAATGCTAATGATCTAGTGGGCGGGTGTTTTTGAATTCTACTTTTTTTGGTTTGTTTATTTGCATATTTTATATTTTGTGTTTTGTTTTGTTTTTTTATTTTTCATATTTATCTTTTGTTTAGTTTATTTTGGGTTTTTTTTATTTGCATATTTTATATTTTGTTGCATTTTAAATTAATTATAGTTAAACAACTCTATGTTTTTAATTTAGTGTAGTTTAATTTAATTTAACTATGATTTTGTCATAATTTATATTGGTTCCATTACTTATAGTGATATCCTATACATAAGTCCCTTCAAGGATGAACACGATGATGATGACGATGATCATGATCACGATGAAGACGGTGAAGATGATGGTGATGATGAAAACAATGACGATGATCATCATCATCACCATCCTCATCGTCATCTTCATCAATATCATCATCACCATCTTCATAATCATCATCATCGTCATTGTCATTATCGTCATCATGATCTTCTTCATCATCATCATCTTCCTTATCATCATCATCATAATCATCATATTCATCATCAACGTCTTCATTATCACCATCATCATCATCATATTCGTCGTCATCATCATCAACATCTTCATCTTCATCATCATATTCATCATTAATATCATCGTCATCCAATTCATCAGCATCTCCATTATCATGATCATCATCTTCATCGTCATCATCATCATCATCATTTTCATTATCATTGTCATCATCTTCATCATCATCAATATCATATTCGTCATCATCATCATCATCTCAATTTTAGGGGGATGTCAATGAATGAAGATGTCTACAGGATAGGGGGAGCAGCCAGTTGAGTGAAAAATTAAGGATTGATCCTAACACCCATTCCAAGGACTAATCTGACAATTCAATATGATCCGAGGAAGTAGTAAAAAAAATATAACTTTTTGGGCCCTATGAAGCCTCCTATTCTTAGATTTGTGCACATGAAGAATCAAGACTTATGGACCTAGTCTGGAGTCTTAAAAGAGGAAGATCCAAACTGAGTAGTTTGGTAGTTCCATGAAGTGCATTCTTTATAGGAGTGAATAATCACTCGTAGCCATTCTATTATAATGTTGGTGAAGCTCAGAACAATTTAGTGAATACCAAGGTAAAGAAATTGTCATCAAATCTTCATCATCATCATCATCTTCATAGCATATTCATCATCATCACCATCACCATCACCATCATCATCATCATCATCATCATCATCATCATCATCATCCTCATCCTAATCATCATCATGATAATCATGATCATCATCTTTATCATCCTCATCCTAGTCATCATCATCATCCTCATCATCCTCCTCATCATCGCCCTTATCATCATCTTCATCGTGTTCATCATATTCATCGCCACCACCACCATCATCATCATCGCCATCAACAACAACAACATCATCATCATCATCATCATCATCCTCATCATGCTCATCCTCATCCTCATCATCGTCATCATCATCATCATTTTTGTCATCATCATCCTCATCCTTGTCATCGTCATCATCATCATCATCAACATTATCATCGTCGTCGTCGTCGTCATCATCATCATCATTATCATCATCATCATCATCATCATCATCATCATCATCATCATCATCATCATCATCATTATTATCATTATCCTCATCATCATCATCATTGTTGTCTCCCTCTTCCTAATAAACATCTTCATCATCGTCATTTTCATCATCGTCCTCATCATCATGTTCATCATCTTCATCACCACCACCACCATAATCATCTTCTTCATCATCTTCATCATCTTCATCACCACCACCACCACCATCATCATCATCATCATCTTCATCATCATCATCATCATCAACAACATCTTCATCATCATCATCATCATCATCATCATCATCATCATGCTCATCCTCATCCTCGTCCTCGTCATGCTCATCCTCATCCTCATCATCATCATCATCATCATCATCATCATCCCCGTCATGATAATGAAGATGAAGATGGTGATGATGAAGATGGTGATGTTGATGAAGATGATGATGACGATGATGATGATGAATTTGAAGATGATGATGATGAAGATGACGACGACGACGACGATGATGATGATGATGATGATGAAGATGAAGATGATGGTGATGATGATGATGAAGATGAATATGATGATGATGATGATGAAGATCATGATCTTGATGATTGTAGCAAGGATTTCTCCCTTGCTATAGGGCAGGAATGGCCACCTTTCGTCTATAGGATGGAAGGGTAGGTTCCTAGTGATGAATGCAGAAAAACGGAAAGAAAATGAAATAGAATAGAAATAAAAGAAATGGAATGAAACCCCTCTGCAAACACGGTTAAGGTTCAGCTCCCATACCCTGCATACAACTGTAAGAACCAAAATACCTACAAAAACATGTTAAACAATAAACCTGTAGACAAATACTATTAGAAAAACTACAAACTACTAAAGCAAATATAGAAAACAACACAGGTATACCTTCTAGTTGGAATGGGCCACCATGCCCTAGCTGGGAGAGCACCTCTCTTGGATGGGGGAGCTATTGCTCAATGGAAGGATGGAGGAGAGAGAGAGTGAATGGCTTGAGAGGCAAGATGGTCTCAGGGCACTCACTCTGGCAACATAACAATAGGGAAGGGAGGAATGTTTTGAGAGTGACCCCCACCCCTCTATTTATAGCTTTTTTGGGGCTTTTTAGGGTTTTAAGCCCCTGGTTGGGGCTTTAGCCCCTTTTTTGGGATTTTAGCCCCTTCTTCCCTATCTTTAGCTCCTTTTGGGGTTTTTAGCTCCTTTGAGGGGTTTTAGCCCCTTTTTGGAGGCTTTAGGCCCTAGGAGAACTATTTAGGCTCTTTTTTGGGGTTTTTAAGCCCTTTTGCTCATTCTTAAGCCTTTTTTAGTGTGTTGGGGTCCAATGGGGTGAAATGAGGTTCGTGCATGGGTGTCCTTGGGTGGTGTAGGCCATGTAGAGCTGAGTGAGGGATTTTTTGGGTTAACAATGATGATGATGATGATGAAGATGATGATGAGGATGATGATGATGATGATGAAGATGACAATGACGATGATGATGACGATGAAGATGATGATGATGACGAAGACGATGATAATGATGATGATTATGATGATGATGATGATGATGATGATGATAATGAAGACGATGACATTGATGGTGATGACGATGATAATGATGATGATGAAGATGATGATGAAGATGAAGATGATTATGATGTCGATGATGATGAAGATGTTGATCTTGATGATGATGATGATGATATTGATGATGATGGCGATGATGATGATGATGATTATGAAGATGATGACGATGAAGATGGTGATGTAGATGATGATGATGATGATGGCAACGATGAAGATGATGATGATGGACATGGCGATGATGATGATGATGATGTTGATGAAGATGGTGATGTTGATGATGATGTTGATGATGGTGATGATGGTGATGATGAATATGATGATAGGTATCCATATTGGTAGCATAGGTTATAAAGGATATTCAACATAACTGAAAAAGTATAGGTAGCCAGAGTTTGTAGTGGAGGTTTTCTTTTCCGGTGCTTTACGATATATAATTTGCGCTGGTACATGTGTTTTATAATATATGCAATGATGCATATAATACAATAACATGTATTTGTGTGTATTCAGTATTTTCAATGCACCAATGCGTATATTGTAATGTCGGTGCACCAATGCATACATTGTTTGATATAGGCACCAGTAAGTATAACAAAAAAAATCAATGATGCATACTTTTTATTATAAGTGCATCAGAGCATATTTTTTACTATACATGAATGGATGCATATAAAATGCATAAAGTGAGATGGTGCATAATTGATATTAGAAACACATTGGTGCATATATCATGTAAAGAGAATCGATGTGTATATGTCCTAAAAAAAACATCGGTTCATACATTATGTAAAAGAGCACTAATGGGTAAAATGCTTTGTTATTTTAGTTCAAGGAAATGTAAAAGATACACCTAGTTGAAATAATAGAATGTGTATGGTTCACTGATGAACTTTTCCACAACGCGGATACGCAAATGCTATTTATTATTTTTACAAATTTTCAATTACTCATTAGAAAATCATTTTTTTATAATAATATTTTTTTATATTTATTTATTACAATTGGATATAAGACCCGATTAAACTTTTGTTCATTGTAACCATGAAAATCATTCATATAATTAAATTTGAATTAATTATCTACAACTCATATATTTTTAAAGTAATATTTATTTTTATTTCTTAATTATTGTGCTTGGATAAGCACGTTGATTACACCTTTGTTCATAGTCACAATGTACATCATTCATATATTTAATCAATAACATAAAATTTTGTGACATTAGAGAATACAATAGATGAAGAACCCATTTTATTGTATAAGAATAAGAAACCAAAAATTGGGACATCATACAAGTCCACGATAATCAAAATGTCATTTTTACATTATTACAATTATTGATACTTACAATTATTTATATAATATATGATACAAGTTGAATGTGATTGTCATTGGTGTCAAAGGAGTTCAGTGAATGACAAAAGGATAACCAAAGACATGATGGCAGGGTAAACTCAGTGAGAGCTTTATCTTCTTCTTCAAGAAGTTTTTCTGAGAACCAGGGCCATGGTCAGATAGATATTTCAAAAAAATATGGGATGGCAGGTCATGGCGGGCATTTTATTCTTCTTATGAATTATGGTAGTCATTTTCATAAGGCAGTTGCTTTAGGGAAGTTTTTCAACACTTAGTCAAAATCCCCAAATTATCATACGGTTACCAACTACTACCAAGCCCCTGCAATCAGAGCAAGGGCAATAACATTTTCCATCTCCCATTGCCTCTAATGTCTCTCTAAACTGAGCAATCTTCCTTGCATTTTCATTCATAGTGAAAAATCCTTGTAGTGACAAGTAATTGTCTTACCTACACCATACCAAATAGTAACTTGTCAAGTAGATTAGATATAAGTATATTTCTAAATGCAGTATATTATATACCAATTTCTATAAAGAAAAACATGAAGACTGTGATGAATAGGATTGTCATTGATGAAAACATTAATGACGATCATTTTGGAAAAATATGGTAATTTGGTGAAAAACAGGAAAATGACCAAGTATGGGGAAATTAGTAAAACTTTCCTTAGGGAAATGCACGCCATAATTTATAGGAGAATATAAAATCCCACACCACATGGGGGTCCTATAGATTGTTGTTTTTCCTACCTGAACATGTCTTCAGTTTGTCCTGAAAGTTCCTGCAGGAGAAGTTGTGGACCTGCCAAAATAGGGGTTTGTGCTAAAGCAAGCAAAATGGCTAAGTAGCCTCAGAAATATGCCCGCCCTAAATTATGGGTTAGAGTAAATGCCTGCAGCACATGGGGGCCTTGTAGTGTGTTGGTTTGTTTACCTAACCATGGTATTATTTCTCCTTAAGCATGTCTAAAGAAAAATTTGAATCTTCCAAAAAGAGGTTTTCAGATTAAATTTTGGAGAAAGTCTTGAAAATGATTGTGTTGGAAAACTGGCTCAGGTAGCCTTAAGAAAATTCTCACCACAAATTTTGTGTTGAATAAAATTCCCACACCATATGGGGGTCTTGTAGATTGATATTTGGCCTACCTGACCATGTCTTCAAATTGTCTTGAAAGTAGCTGAGGAAGAAGTTATGAACCTGTCAAAAGAGTGTTTTAGGTAGATTGGACCAAACTAAGAAAATTATGTAAGTGTTGGAAAAACTGGCTCATGTGGCCTTGGGAAAATGCACGCCGTACCTTATAGGTGTATGATAAAAATTATCTGAAGCTATAATCCTACAGCTTGTTAAAGAGGATATCTCACCATGGTAGTAAATTCTCAAAGAATATGTTTGATGACAAAGATGATGGTCTTCCAAAACAGAGTTTCAGGTTGTTTTGCACTATTCTAGTACTGGAAAAACTGCCTCAGTGGCCTCAGGGAAATCCCTGCCCTATCTCATAGGATGATAAGAAAAATAATATGAAAGTGTTAGGCTATAGCTTGTTGATGGGTGCATCTAACCATGGTCTCAGTTATTCTTTGGAGTGCTTTATGATAAAGATATAAATCTATCAAAAGTAAGAAAATATTATTTTGCATTTTAAGAACACAAGAAAATTGGTTGTGTTAGATTCTAGAAATTGAAAAGGCATTTTGAAATGCCTGCAAGGAGGGGTTATTTTGATGATAAAAATCATCATGTAGCATAGTCATGTTCCTTGTTGAAATGGCTATCCATCCATACCTTCAAGATGTCTTATGATGGTCTCATATGCAAAATATCAATCTACCAAAAATAGGAAAAATAATATTTTGCATAGTGAGAACAAAAGAAAATTGACCAAGTGTTAAAAATAGGTGTTTGAAAGGTCAGTTGGAAATGCCCGCCAAGGGTTGTCTTTGTGCAAGTAAATTTATCAAATGTCATGGATCCATTCTTTGGTAAGTTGTCCAGCTGCTCCTAACTTCAGGTCTCCATATAGTGTTCACACGTGTGAAATAGGAGTCTGCCAAAATAGGAAGAAATATGTTTTTATGTTCAAAAGAGGTTGAGAAGCTATTTTGAAATGCTTGCCAGAGGTTTTGTGTGTGTCAACATATTTATCTTGTGATATGGTCTTGTTCATTGTTGAACTGGATATCTAGCCATGCTTGTAGGTTTCCTTATGGTGATCACATGATAGAGAAATCAAGCTTCCAAAGTAGAAGAAAAATTGTTTTTACAAATTAAAAACAATTTTGTCCAAGTGTTAAATTAAACAGTTTGGAAGCCTATTTTCAAATGATCTCCAGATAATGCATGTGTATCAAAAAGTTCAAAAGGTGACATGGATCTAATCCTTGTTGAGGTGGCTATCTAGCCATACTTTCTGTTTGCATTATGATGGACATATATGCAAAATATGGACCTACAAAGTTAGAGAAAAATAATAAACAAAGTTTATTAAATAAGAAGCTACAGTAATGTATTTAGAAAAATAAACAGAAATTTAATAAAAAGAATTAAAACAGAGTTTTTAAGAGACACATCTTGCTATTGAAGAGATGCAATGTTTAGAAGAAGTTTTAATTGATTATTCCATTAAAACAATAAATAACAAATAGAGATTCGAAGAGGTGTCTAAGCATGATGACATGGCTAAGTAGCCTAAGAAAGACATCCACCCTAAATTATGGATTAGAGTAAATGCCTGCAGCACATGGGGATATTGTAGTGTGTTGGTTTGTCTACCTAACCATGGTATTATTTCTCCTTAAGCATGTCTGAATAAAAAGTTGAATCTGCCAAAATGAGGTTTCATAATAAATTTTAGAGAAAGTCCTGAAAATGGTGTTGGAAAACTGGCTTAGGCAGCCTTAAGAAAATTCTCGCCACAAATTATGTGTTGAAGAAAATGCCCACATCATATGGGGGTCTTGTAGATTGATATTTTTCCTACTTGATCATGTCTTCCGACTGTCTTGGAAGTAGTTGAGGAAGAAGTTATGAACCTTCCAAAACATTGTTTTAGGCAGATTAGACCAGACTAAGAAAATTGTCCAAGTGTTGGAAAAAGTGGCTCATGTGGCCTTGGGAAAATTCTCACCGTACCTTATAGGTGTATGATAAAAAATAGCTAAAGCTATCATCCTACAGCTTGTTGAAGAGGCTATCTCACCATGGTCTCAGTTCTCAAAGAATATGTTTGATGACAAAGATAATGGTATGCCAAAACAGAGTTTCAGATTGTTTTGCACTATTCCAGTACTGGCAAAACTACCTCAGTTGCCTCAGGGAAATGCCCACCCTATCTCATAGGATGATGAGAAAAATAATATGAAAGTGTTACTATATAGCTTGTTTATGGGTGCATCTAACCATGGTATCAGTTATCCTATGGAGTGTTTTATGACAAAGATATAAATCTGCCAAAAGTAAGAAAAATATTATTTTGCATTTTAAGAACACAAGAAAATTGGTGGTGTTAGATTCAAGAAATTGAAAAGGCATTTGAAATGCCCACAAGGAGGGGTTATTTTGATGATAAAAATCATCAGGTAGCATAGTCATGTTCCTTGGTGAACTGAATATCTAGCCATACCTTTAGGTTGTCTTATGATGCTCTCATATGCAAAATATCAATCTGCCAAAAATAGGAAAAATAATCTTTTGCATAATGAGAACAAAAGAAAATTGACCAAGTGTTAAAAACAAGAGTTTGAGAGGCCAGTTGGAAATGCCCGCCAAGGACTGTATTTGTGCAAGTAAATTTATCAAATGTCATGGATCCATTCTTTGGTAAGTTGTCCATCTGCTCTTTACTTCAGGTCTCCATAGAGTGTTCACACGTGTGAAATAGGAGTTTGCCAAAATGGGAAGAAATATGTTTTGATGTTCAAAAGAGGTTGAGAAGCTATTTTGAAATGCTTTCCAGAGGTTGTGTGTGTGTCAATAGATTTATCTTGTGATATGGTCTTGTTCATTGTTGAAACGGCTATCGATCCATGCTTGTAGGTTTCCTTATGGTGATCACATGAGGGAGAAATCAATCTGCCAAAGTAGAAGAAAAATTGATTTTACAAGTTAAAAACAATTTTGTCCAAGTGTTAAATTAAACAGTTTGGAATCCTATTTTCAAATGATCTCCAGATAATGCACGTGCATCAAAAAGTTCAAAAGGTGACATGGATATGATCCTTGTTGAGGTGGATATCCAACCATACTTTTAGTTTGCATTATGATGGTCATATATGCAAAATATGGACCTGCAAAGTTAGTGAAAAATAATAAACAAAGTTTATTAAATAAGAAGCTACAGGAATGTATTTAGAAAAATAAACAGAAATAAAAAGAATTAAGACATAGTTTTGAAGAGACACATCTTACTATTGGAGAGATGCAATGTTTAGAAGAAGTTTTAATTGATTATTTCATTAAAACAATAAATAACAAACAGGGATTCGAAGAGGTGTCTAAGCATGATGACATGGAAAGGTGTAATTGGAACAAGACATGAAGGACAGAGATGACTAAGGACATGCATAATGACATTGACAAGAAAGCATGACAAGCATGGAACATCTAGAGAGTCAAATGACCCATTCTGTGGTCATTTGAAGATGATTTGGGCAAGACAAAGATATTGGTGCAAATATGACAAGGATATGGTGACATGATAATAGACAAGCAAAATTGATGACAGAGATGGCTTCGGGCATGCTAAGATTGGTAGAAAAATACGTTGAAATTGAGTTGAAGCCTTAGCTCACTGATTGACACCCCCCCTCTCAGTGGGCATTGTGTCTAACAGACTAAAGTTTTCATTTATGCCAACAAGTGTTGTGCAATGGCCTTTGATTTACTCACAAGAAGACCTTAATAGTTTGGGCATTGGAACACTAGGTGGCCCAAATGGTCCAAATGAAAGTTTTCCTTCTACTGTGGAAAGTAATTAACACTGTGTCAATGACCAATAGCTTAGTGGAGCATCAAGTCTATAAAAAAACGAATTGGCTCATTGTTGACTGGACCCTCTTGCTGCAATTACTCTGGTTTAAATAAAAAGAGGGAGTTGCAGGGTTGTTAAATTCGTTCATAAGGTACATGACCCAAAGAATACAATTGTTATTTTGAGCCTCAATGTTAGTTTATATCCCCCAAAAAAGGATGCATGCTTACCTTTTATGAATTTATGGGCAGATGATTGTTGCAGAGTGTGACTGATCTCTCTAGTTTGGGATATGGTTGATAAAGAAATCCGGGCTCAATGCGCGCTCAATCAATCACCAAGAACCTTGTCGCAACTATAGAAAATGTGCTAAGTGATACAACTTGGCATGCTCCAGCAAAGGAGCTGTAAACTGGAAATATAAAAGGTAAAATTATCTATGCTAACATTGTATTGGTAACTAGGTTGCAGTAGTAGAGATAGTTGCAATGAGGTAGCTAGTTTCATGGCAATTACTATTTATCCATGGCGACATCATATATGAACAAGTGTAAATGTCTCTATGCAAAATATAAGGGCACATGGATGGCCTAAGGTGGGGTATAGGTGGCTTCTGTCATATACATAAAATATTATACCACACATATCCAGTCAGACACATACCTAAGAAAAAAGATGCAACAGCCGGGGCAAAAAAACAAATCTATTTTATTATTATTGAGGGTTGACATTTCAGGATTTCTCTCTATGATTGGACAGAAGATAGAAGCAATCTTTTGCTTTGATGTTTAGCACCAGCTTCATACTTGTTGGCTTGAATATGAATCGAGAATATGAATCGAGGGAGGGTTGGAATTCACTTCTCACCTAGAACAAGTTTACTCTGTTATGCAAATAGCGAGATCTTCTTAGTTAGATGTGGACGAAAATTAATGAATTGACCCGTGCGTACACAACCAAGATCTATTGAAAGATGGAATTGGTTTCGTGTGTGTGCAAAGATACCCATATATGATCTATATATAGACGAAAGTTCGTCTAAAATTAAAAAACATCGATATTGCCACGGGTTTTCCGCCATGATAAAAAAAATGAAGTATCAATCCACGAATGTTCAAAACATGGAAATATTTTGTGGAAAAATCTACTTAAATGTATTAGTGTAACCTATAGCAATGTTCTCCACACTCTAGTAACTAGTACATGTGGCCCCATTAGGCCAAGTGGACCCAATTAATTAATTAAGCTAGGATAAATAATCTAATAGACAGTATGGTCAAGGGAGGATTAATAATCCTAACACCCCCCCTGAATCCTAACTTGTAAAATTGTGGGCCCTGGTGACAAGACCATAGGTCACCCAAATACAATTTAAAAGAAAGGAAATAAAAATGTTTTAATACAACCAAGGAAACAGGGGAAAACCTCATGGGAACCCCACCCCCTCAAAATAAGCAGAAATACAAAATTTGAAAAAACTTGTGAAAAAGTTTTGCTGCTATTTGCAGCACTATGCAGCAGCAGTATCTTGGTTCTTCTATTCCTGTGAACCCATGAATCCAAACAAAGTGCTTATTTTTGGAGGAATCTTCCTCTTTGGAAGAAGAATAATGTGCCCAACTAAATCAAGAATATAGATAGTTGCAGGATGAAAAATGGACCCATGTAGAGCAGCTGAAATCAAATGATGAGAGAGCAAAGGTGCTTGAGAAATTGAACCATGTGAGGAACACCCAAGAATCTGATATATTTCATCCTTGAACAGAAAACCATGAGTGGTAAAATCAGCCCCAAGTGTTAGGAGCAAGTGTCCAGGCGGATGCAGAATGTCTCCAACTTTACTAGTTCTGTGAGGAGATGAGCATGTGATCAAAAAAGTAGGTAGAGAAGCCCTGGGACCATAGAGAGTGAATTATTGAGCTCCATAATCTGATATAGCTTCAAAAATAACCAATATTTCACAAAATCTAATATCAGAAAACTCATAAGAGAAAACTAACATTGAATTCTCAACAACAAAATTGAAGGAGACTTGTGGTGCTTGATTTGTCACACCAAAATTGATGAAACATGTTACAAGAAATATTGTAAGCTCTTGAATATTAAAACCTGAACCAAACATTATCAGATCAAAAAATAAATCATATCCAAATAGGTTCATATCAGATCCAAAACTTTGAAGAGAAATCAAATCCCCAGCAACAATTTTGAAGGGGACTTGCAGTACTTGATTTGTCACACCAAAATTGATGAAACCAGCTACAAGCAGTACTGAAAGATCATGAACCTGAAATAATGAACCAAGTAATATTAGATCATATCCAAAAAATATCATATCAGATCCAGATAAGTCCATATCAGATCCAAAAGTGTGGAATGAAATCAAATCCCCAACAACAATTTTGAAGGAGACTTGCGGTACTTGTTTCTTCACATCAAAATTGATGAGAATAGCTACAAGCAGTATTGAAAGCTCATGAACCTGAAATATTGAACTAAGTAATATCATATCAAATCCAAATAATATCATATCAAATCCAATAAAGTTCATATCAGATCCAATATGTTTCTCCACCGAGATGGTAGATGCATCGTTTTCTCCTTCTTCAAAACCTTTGAAAGAGATTTTTGGTACTTGTTTCTTCACACCAAAATTGATGAGAACAGCTACAACCAGTACTGAAAGATATTGAACCCTAGAACCAAGTAATATCATATCATATACAAATAATATCATATCAAATCCAATAAATTCCATATCATATCTAGGAGTGTGCTCCACCGAGATGGTAGATGCACAGTTTTCCCCTTCTTCAAAACCCTGAGTATCAATGCATGCAATCATATAGGAATTTGTTGGAATCTCTTGATCAATGAGAGTGAATGGATCACTCCTGAAATATTATATTATTTCCAAAATATCCAAATAATTACTTATCTTCACACTAGCAATGTCATTAGAGACAGAGAAATCAAATTCCTCACCCTTTCCTGGAGAAATCACCAGCATAATTTATAATAGAAGAATCACTGGAGAATTTTTGGATCGAATGGAAGGAGATATTTTCTTCAACAACAGAGACTAAAATGTCTTATTCTGGATCATCCATGTGAGGAGATAATATATCAGAGATCTCATACACTTCCAGAGAAACATGAGAAGGAGTCACTCCAAGGAGACTTTCTTCAATTCGAATTGACTGTGAGGAAGATTATGCTTCTTCATCTTGAAAAACTTCATCAAAGAGAGTAGAGGCTGAGAATTTTGAGTAAAGAACTATTGTGGTTTTTTAAGGTGCTCCCTAAATTTCTATAAGTATCGTCATTATGCTTCCAAAAGGTTCTATCCAGTTATGTCTAGAGATCCTTGGGTATTCTACAAACTCAATAAGGTAGCACGAGCTTGGAGACTTCCAAAAAGCCATGCCTATTGTTCCAAAATATCTATCATTGTCATTTATGTTTGGGTACACAAGGTACTCCCAAAGGACCAAACACCTTGAGCAACCACTTCACACAAATAGATCACAGATCAACACACCGATGTTTGTTTTTTGGTTAAAACCCTCGAGAGGGAAACAATCCATGGCCCCAGCCAAATAGCTACTTGGAGAAATTTATTATGCAAAAGAAAAAAAGTTACATGAGCTTCACATAATCGATCAACTAGCCAAGGACCCTCTATGCTCTTTAAATAGAGATCATAGACCAATCGGGTGTTAAGCCATGGATCAATGGTAGGTATGATCTAAGAGAAGTTGAACTGTCGGATCACTCTATGTCTAGAACATATCGTGACCATCGGATTAGAATATTTACAAATGCATACTAATGCATACTAAAGAAACACACTTTTACCTAACAAATATATTACACAAGTTGATCTTAACTAACTCCTAAGTGTCTAAATATCCTAACATCCCCCCTTAAGAACAACTGGGGATAGGATTGAAGGATTTACAAAAGTGACACTATTAGGAGAAGGAAGGAGGAATTAGAGCTTATCCCCCCTTAAGGACACATTCTTGAACACCTAACATAGACCGAAGTTTAGAAAACTTCACTTCTGTAAGAGACTTGGTGAAGATGTCTGCAACTTGATCATCTGTAGGGAAATAGAGAACTTCAATAACACTATCATGAACAAGATTTATGATGAAGTGCATGTGTAGCTCAATGTGTTTGTTGCACTGATGTAGAACTGGATCTTTGGCAAGCTTGATGGCACTTTAATTGTCGCACCAAAGTGGAGTAGGCTGCTGCTGCTCGAATCCAAACTCTGAAAGGATCTGTCGAAGCCATAAAGCTTCCTGAATGGTATTAACTGCGGCTCGATATTCTGCTTCTGCTGAAGAAAGAGCAAGAGCTTGTTGTTTCTTACAAGCCCAAGTGACAAGTCCAGATCCCAGACTGAAAACATAGCCTGCAGTAGAATTTCGATCATTAGGATCACCGACCCAATCTGAATCAATGAAACCAACCAACAAAGGTTTTCCTCTGTACTGTAATGAATCCCAAATTGAATTGTACCTCGAATATATCGAAGTATTCTTTTTGCTGCTTTCTAATGACTTTCATGAGGAGTTTGCATATGACGGGCAACATGACCAATGGCAAAGGAAAGGCCAAGACGGGAATGAGTCAAGTATAAAAGACTACCAACAAGCTGACAATACAAGGTGGCATCTACTTCAGAGGAAGTACAAGTGGCAGAAAGTTTGACTCCAGACTGGAAGGGAGAAGGGGCTGGTTTACAATATTCCATGTGGAAGTGATGAAGAAGGTCACAAGCATACTTAGACTGGGAAATAAAGATTCCTTCTTTGGTTTGCAAGACTTGGAGACCAAGAAAATAATGCAAATGTCATGAGTCTGACATTTCAAAATTTTTCTTAAGACTGGATTTCACATGGGTTATAAGTTTAGGGTCACTACCAGTAAGGATAAGATCATCAACATAAAGAACAAGTATGATGAGATGGTTTCCTACTTTCTTGGTATAGACATTGGGGTCAGAATGGCATCTAGAAAAACCAATGTCAAGGAGAAAGCTATCCATTTTGGCATACCAAGCTCTAGGATCTTGCTTAAGGCCATCTAAGGATTTCTTAAGGAGACATACAAGGCTAGAGTTATCCTGAACATATCCAGGAGGTTGTTCCATGTAAATTTCCTCTTATAAATCACCATGTAAAAAGGCAGACTTGATATCCATTTGATGGGATTCCCAGTTATGTAAGGCTGCAAGGGAAAGAACAAGGCGAATGGAATTCATTTTTGCGACAGGAGCAAAGGTTTCATTGTAGTCAATCCCTTCAACTTGGGAAAAACCTTTGGAAACTAACCTTGCCTTAAGTCTTTCAACACTTCCATCTCATGCATACTTAGTTCTGTAGACCCATTTACATCTGACAAGTTTTCTTCCTTTTGGAAGAGGAACAAGATCCCAAGTATCGTTCACCATTAAGGAACGATATTCTTCATCCATAGCTACATCCCAATCTAGATTTCCTGAAGCTTCTGCAAAAGTTTCTGGATCATGATTCTTGGAAACTTGAGCCAAAAGAGAAGAGGCTCACTGAAACTAAGAATGTGTTCGACGTTGATCTCTAGGATTACCAACAAGATCACCAGCTGCTTCACATGTTGAATGGACCCACCGAGGAAGCATTGGTGCTGGTGCAATTGGAGGAACATGAGCAGGTGAAGGTGGATTTTCATCCTCACTTTCATCATCAGAAACTGGAGTTGGAAACTTGTCAATGAAGTTGGAAGAAGAAGAAGAAGGCACAATCACCGAATCAGGCTCGCAGGCTAAAGATGGCACACCCGCCAAGTTAGGCTCGCAGGCCAAGAGATTTTCATCAAATTTAACATCTCTTCTAATGATTATATCATGAGAATGTGGCTGGATAAGTCTATAGCCTTTTACATCTTCTGAATATTTAGCAAATATGCACTTTTCACTTTTAGGCTGCAATACTTTATGTTTTTCATCCAGAATGTGAGCCCATGCTTCACAACCAAACACACAAAAGTGACTTACATTTGGTTTAATTTTACTCCATGCTTCTTCCGGTGTTATACCTTGTAAAACTTTAGTGGGTGTAAGATTAACTATGTAATTTGCACAATTTATGGCCTCAGCCCAATATTGAAGACCTAGTCCCTTAGATTGGATCATACAATTAGCCATTTCTTTTAAAGTGTGGTTCTTCCATTCAGCTACACCATTTTGCTGTGGTGTGTATGGAAAAGTGTGCTGTTGTTGGATTCCTTGTTCAGTGCAAAAAGTAGTGAACTTGTTGTTAACATATTCTCCTCCATTGTCAGATCTTAACTTAATAATTTGATGACCAGATTGTTTTTCAACAAGGGCCTTGTAGGCCAAGAACATGTTAAATACTTCGCTCTTAAGTTTTAGGAAGTAAAACCAAGTGCGTCTGGAGTAGTCATCAATGAAAGTTAAGAAATATTTGAAACCAGAAAAGGAAGCAGATGGAAGAGGACCACACAAGTCACTATGCACAAGCTCCAAAGGAACCGAGGTGTGCCAAGAGGCACGTTTGTCAAAATTGTCCCGATGATGTTTTCCGAGTACACAACCAGAACAAACACCATCCTTGCAAGATACCATCGGAATACCAGTCACCATATTGTCTTTACATAGTTGTTGCAATGAGCAATAATTTAAGTGACGAAATCGTTCATGCCAAAGTTTGCTCAAGTTATCACTATGAGCAAAAAAAACTAAAGGAAAAGGTGATGATACAAAGTTGTTAAATTTGTACAACTTGGTAATATCATCAATAGTTCCAGTAGCAAGGACATTTGAGGATTTTTAAAATCCTTGATTACAACTTGGTGAGGGGTAAATGTCACAATTTTACCTTCACCCGAATGAGTAATTTGATAGACTGATAACAAATTACAGGAAATTTTTGGAACACATAGTACATCACTGAAATGACCATTTTCTACTGGAACTATTCCAGATCCTACAACACTTAGAGATCTATCATCACTAACAAATATTTGTTTGGTGTTACATTCATGCATATTAGAAAAATGGCTTGATCCTTAGCCATATGATAAGATGCTCCAGAATCAATGAGCCATTCATTTGAAGTAGAAGAAGAAGATGCAGTATAAGAGTAACCAGAAGCACAAAGTGCATGTCCATGAGAGTTATAAGATTATGAAGACAAATCTAAGCTGATGTGGTGCTTCTTCATTGCTGCTTCCAAGGCTGCCATCTTCTTGAAACACTTAGATTCATCATGATTATCTTTCCCACAAAAATTGCAATGACACTCAGTCTTCTTTCCTTTTTGCTTGGATCATTTGTCATTTTTTAAAGAAGGAGCTGACTGAGAGGGTTTGGGACCCTTGTTGTTTGGCTTATTATTGCGAAAATGTTGTTTCTTGGGAGGCTTGGACTTTTATTTCTGTTGGGACGATAAGGCTTTCCCAGATGTATTCGCATTGTTAATTATTCCAAGATGAATGAGCTTATCTTTCTCTCTAATTAAGGAATCACAAAAGGATTCAAGACTAGGCTCTTGATAGTTAGCTGCAGTCAAGGATTCTTTCATGGAGTAGAATGTAGATACAAAAATAGAATATGCAGGTCCAAGTTTGGAAAGAATATGATAAATACATTGTGTGTCTTCTTTCTTAATCTTGCATTCTACACATAAGAGTCTAAGAGTTTTATACTTAGATAAATTGTCTTGAATGCATGAAAAATCATTTGGATTCAAGGAAATCAACTCATTCTCGAGTTGATGACCCCAAATTTCATTGTGTTTACCAAACACAAATTCCAACTTTTCCCAAGGTATATCAAGTTCATCGATTCCAGATATGTGGAATCACAAATCAATAGAGATTGGCATCCCAATCAATCCACAAGCTTCATCACATATGTTTGCCCATTTAATTTTCTTATCATCATCAGTGGGTTTTGTTTCTTTCCCTGAGGTTATCCTGAAAAGTCTCCTACTTCGTAGAACATCCTCCATACGAGATTTCCATGAGAAATAGTTAGAACTTGTAAGTATAATATCACAAGGGGCAGCCATACTGTAAAATAATGGCTAAAAGAATAGAAACTATCTGTCTGGATGCAAAGAGCTCGAAAAAATATGCGATTTTAAAAAAATGGCACTGAAAGCTGATTCTGGATGATGAAGTTATGCTTGATCAAAGAAAATGTTGAAGATGTCCCCAATAGTGACGTGGCAGATATTAACTTGACCAAAAAAAAAGAACCCCCTATTCCCAAGATCAACCTTTGACAATCACTTTACAATAAAGTTGTTTTTAAGTGAATCACTTTTGTAGAATAAGTGATGTTCACTTTTACAATAATGTTACTTTTAAATAGTGCGGCAATAAATTAAAAGACTTAAGTAACTCACTTTTTATTTTTATTTTATTTATGTGAAATGCACTTTTACAATAAAGTAACTTGAAAATAGAAATTGCATGCACTAAAAAGTAGCTTAATAAGACTTGAACTCAAGACCTATTAAGGAATAAAGCAAGTTTTGACCAAGTGAGCTAAGTTTAAAAGGTACGTAAAAGAATGGAAAGAGGAGGGGGGTATTTTTTTTTAACTCTTCTCTCTTGTTCTCCATGCTTGCCTTTTTTTTCCTGCAAATCACAAAAAAAATGAAAAATGAAAACAAAAAAAACTTTTTCCACACAATGGGGTTAGATCTTGGTTAGCTTACCCGGAAAGTCTACGTTTTCAAGTTTTCTCATTGTTTCTGACTTGTCATGATCGCACAAGGTGCACAGTGTTAGGTCATGTTTTTGTATTCCATTGTTTTTCATGTTTTTATTCATATTTTGAACCTTGATTTTACTTTTTGTTCCTAGAAATTTTGTTGATATGGTTAAATTTAATTTTAAACTTTTTATTCTCATAATTTTTTATTTCTTAGCTTAGTTTAACAAGTTCTTCCTTTGATTTTATAAATTGAAGGGTTTTATAAGGCATATGTGGATTAAGAAGGTTTTTAAAATAGCATTAAGGCCAAATTAGATCCCTAAACCAAGTGCAAACCATCATCATTAGCCTAAAGTTGTGAAATCATTAAAATAGATTTTCTTGTAGCGCAAACCAGAAATTGATACACTAGAGCGCTACAAGAAAATCGTGCGAGCTAAAATCATGATTTTTTGGTCAAAATTCTTCAGGGTTCTCATCTTTGAGGTCTCAATCATGTTATATGATTTATTTGATACATGTCTTGCATAGTTTAATCACTAAAACAGGTGGATGATTATCATAAGGGCGAGATCGTGGTGATTTTATGCAGAATAGATAAATGATGACAGTGGAGTGTAATGAGACAAACTATTTGGGATTATGTTTTTCATTTAAAGGACACGAGAAATAAGTGAAGATCGTGGTGAGAAGACAGTGCTGAGAAATTGGGATTTGGTAACTGAACGAGAAATTAGGGATTTCAGTAGTTGATAGCTAGAGCAGTCTAAGCGTTTGAAGACAGGCGGAGCATGCAATTTGACACTTGACCATTAAAATAGCCATATTCTAGCGCTCGAATCGGTCTTCTTAACAGGTAGCCTGTGTGCCATTGCTAGGGTTTTCTAATTTGGGGCTTTTCTGAAAAAATCATTAATAACAAATTCGAAGGCTGAATATTAGTTTTAAGACCCAATCCATGATATATGATGACTTATTCACCAATACATTCAAAGTATTTATCATTTGAATAGTAGTTTTCAAAGCAAAGCTTGTTGGAGTTTCCTGAACTGTATTTTGGGTCAGTCTGTTGAGATTTGAAGATATTTAGACTGTGGAATATCGACAGAAGTTGTTTAACCTTAGTAGAGATGAAAAAAAGTGGGAAAACAAACAGGGCTGAGCCCTCTGACCTAAGCTGGGTGAAGAATTTTCCACAATGTGCACAGTTATTTTTATATGCAGGATGGTTAACATTCTTTAAGAAGATTGAAGGATATCAAGGATATCAAGTATAAATGTAAGTCTCAAAGAAGAAAAAGGGTTCGATTTTTCGCTGGCAAGGGGAGGTTGTTAAGTTGTTTTATGAGCTAAGTAAAAACTCTTATGTGTGTTTTGAGAACTGAATTATGAAATACATGCACTATATGCCCTTCAGTTAATTGTCTGATTTCATTTATAACTTGTGTTAGTTACTCAGCTAGTATATTCATTTCTGGTTTAATGTTTTTATGCTTGGAATGCTTGCTAGCTGTGGGTGAGATTCAGTTTTCTGTTCTCTGTTGGATTATGGTTTATGTGTTATGCATCTTAGTCCTTTAATACTCATGATTTAGTGTTTACTTTGGTTTTATGAATGTTTTCCCTCTTGTTTTCAAACTGCTCAACCAAAAAACCTTGAAAACCCTAAAAACCCTATTTTACTTTATTGAGATTATTGAGATTGTGTTGGCTTGTTCTCTTGTAGTTTGGGAACAATCTCTAGCACTAACATCTTTGGCGCCATTGTTGGGGACGAAATTGAAAACCTTTTTTTCCTTGGGATACTTATCATTTCACTGGTTTTAAGAGGTGAACTTAAACCAGCAAATATTAAAAGACTACTTTAACCCAGTTTTTCATAGTGGCTACTAAGGGAGTTGGAACAAGAAACAGACCTAGTTCACCTTTGCAGTTGGGTGTTTCAGACCCAGAACAGATACTGAAAACAGCTAGAAGAATTAGAAGGTCTCAGTCATCACCAGCTCTATGTAACCTTGATCAGTTAGATATTACATCACCTTTATCTGATTTGAAAAGAAAAGAAGAAACTTCACCTTGGTTGAATCCTATAACTCCTGTCAGTAACTTTCGAGTTTTCACTGATCCTAAATCCTTCAAAAAGGAAAAAACAATATCTCCTGGTAAAATTCCTCTATTTCATCTAAAAGTTAGTAAAACTCCATTTCATCCAAGTTCCAGTCAAGTCTTTCCATCACCAAAGCCAGTTAAACTTAAAATGGCAGCTCAAAATCAGCCATTAGATATGATGGACCGAATGGTTGCAGCTAGGTATGCACCTTTAGTTTTTCCTCAGCCTTTGAATGCACTCCCTAGAGGTGATTACCAAAAATACCTACCTAGGTTTAATGGAAGAGGTGAAACTACAGATGAGGAGCATTGGGAAGCCTTCCTCAGTTATGCTGATAATCAGAATATTGAAGCTAAGGATGTTTAGATGAGGATGTTTGTATAGAGCCTTGATGGAGATGTCAGAAAATGGTTTAGGGATTTGCCTGCAAATTCTATCACTATCATAGAAGAGCTTCAGGACCTCTTCATGAGACAATGGAGTGACACCAAAGATCATACCTATTATATAACTGAGTTTGGAGCCCTTAGGAGAAAGAAGGATGAAACCATCGCTGATTATTCGAAGAGATTCAATAAAATGTATGGCAGAATTCCTACAGAGATAAAACCTTCAGAAACATCTGCAAAACTCACATATGAAAATGCTTTTGACCATGAATTTTCCTTACTTCCAAGAGAAAGAAGACCTGTTTCTTTACTAAACATGCAGGATGCAGCATTAGAGGTGGAGTCTAATATATTGGCTTCCAATAGATTGAAGAAGAAAACAGCCCAGCTAATATATGACAGGAAAGGTAAGAAGGAAGCGGCTCCAGGGGTTTCAACATCCCACTCTGCAGAAGGTAAAATTGATGAGATGGCCAAGCTAGTTAAGATCCTGACCACAAAGTTAAACAAGTTAGAACAAGAAAGGAATTCAAACAAACATGTCCAAGAAGGTGAAAGAAACCCTAACAATCAAAACCAATTCAGAAGACAGTTTGCACCTCATTTCATACCTAGAGAACGAAGAAACAATGATATACAGTGATAAAGGAGAGAGACTGAGGATCAAAGAGTACCACCCCCTCTTCAGAACAATGTTGTTGATGAAGAAGAAATTGAAGAGGAAGTTTTATTTGAAGACACAGACCAAGATATGAACTATTTTGGAGAACAATTAACTGAGGGTTTTGTCATTGAAGAAGAATTTTTAAATTCAGAATACTATGATGCTGATATGTTTGAAACAAAAGATGACTTAGATCTGAAAATGATTGTTGTAACTATTGATTCCTATTAGATTGAACCAAAGAAAACTTTGAATTTTAGGTCAAGCCCAAAACAAGTAGTTCAAAACCCAAAGAAGAAGGTAGTTGTACCTATTAAACAGCAATCTGATCCTGTGTCAGAGAAAAAACAAATTCAGGATAAGCAAAAGAAGAATATGGAAGTTGAAGAGGTAAATAAAGTTGTGCAGAATTTTAATTTGGAAAATGAATTAGGCAAAATCAAGATTCCTATGCCTTTTATTGAGTTAATGAAGAATCCATCTTACAAAGATTCAGTTCTTAAAATGATTGTTTCAGCAAACAGTCAGCCTCTTTCTGATACAGTGAATCTACAAGAAGAAAATCCTAGAATCTTTATTGGATCGGCTTTGGCTGAAAAGACTGAGAATGAAGCAGGTGCATCATCCCCATTCTACATCACACTGACTATTCATGAGCAAATGATACATAACTGTCTTTTGGATTCAGGAGCATCACATAACCTAATGCCAAAGGCTATCATGGAGGCTCTAGGTTTGAGTATAACAAAACCCTATCATGATTTTTATGCTTTTGATTCGCGAGCTGTAAAATGTTTGGAAGTGATTAAAGATATGGTTGTCAGTTTGGCTCAGTTACCAATGAAGAGTGTGATTATGGATGTGGTAGTAGTAGACATTACACCTAAATTTGGATTACTTCTTTCTAGATCTTGGGAAAATAAAGTTGGTGGAAATTTACAAATGGATTTAACATATGCTACTATCCCTGTGTTTGGAGGAGAAAACAAAAGGTTGTATAGAGAACTACAGTTTGCTTATATTGTGACAGATGACAAGAACTCTGCAAATCATCCCTTGTATGCTGTTGATAAGGATTTGGGTACTTGTATGTTACATTTTAGTGATGATGATAATAATGTTGGTTTGTTACAGGTTGAAAAGGAAAATCCAACTAGATGCATGAGGGAACAAGAAGATGAAATTTGGCAATTATACTTTGATGGATCATCTTGTAAGGAAGGTGCTAGAGCAGGGGTTCTTTTAATATCTCCTGGTGGTGAAATAGTGAAGTTGATGTATAAATTAGAATTTATTACCACCAACAATACTACATAATATGAAGCTTTGTTGTTAGGACTAAAAGCTATAAAAGATTTAGGCATTCAACAGGTTTCTGTATATGGCGACTCCGAGTTGGTTGTTCAACAGGTGAGGAACAACTATCAAGTGAAACAAGATTTGCTGAAAGTGTATCGTAATGAGGTATGGGATATGATAGATAATTATTTTGTGGCTTTTAACATTACCTATATTCCTAGGGACCATAATCAGACTGTTGATTCTTTGGCATTAGTAGCCACACATTTTAGAATTCCCAAAACCACCCAGCTAAAATATCCTATTGAAGTCAGGTACAGACCTTATGTGCCTGATAATGTAAAGCAGTGGAAAGTTTTTGAAGATGACATTGAAATAAAAAGATTTTTGGAGCTTACAAATGAGTTTTTTAATTCCCTGATTGATCAAGAAGAAGATGATGAGGATGAAGATTTTGATGATATTGCTGAAAATGAAATTGTTGGCCACAAGATTATTGAACTAAAAGGTAATTTCATTCCTAAAGGTTTGGTGCCTTTAGAAAGGATATTTTCAAAAGATGATACACCTTTAAAACTTGTTGTACAGTCTTCAGAAGAGAATGTGGTGGATTGTAACATTGGTACTGCAGAACATCCAAGAATGGTGAAGATTTCAAAAGCACTCACAGCAGAGCAGAGAAACGGGTACATTAAGTTGTTAAAGGAGAATGTTGATGTTTTTGCAAGGTCTTATGAAGACCTAAGGACATATGATACTAGGATTATACAACATAAAGTACCTTTAAAACTGAATGTTAAACCTTTTAGGCAGAAATTAAGAAGGATAAATCCAACTTTGTTTCCTGTTATTGAAAAAGAGGTGAAGAAGTTATTAGATGCCAAGATCATTGTTCCTCTCAAGTATTCTTCATGGGTTGCTAATATAGTTCATGTTAGGAAAAAGAATGGAGAAATCATACTGTGTGTTGACTTTAGAAATATGAATAGGTCTTCACTGAAGGATAATTATCCTCTGCCTAAAATAGAACAAATATTGCAGAAGGTAGTTGGGGCACAAAGGATTTCTATGGATGATGGTTTTTTAGGATATAATCAAATTGCTATGCATCCTGATGATAAAGAAAAAACAGCTTTTACTACTCCCTGGGTGACTTTCATGTATGATAAAATGCCTTTTGGGTTAATTAATGCAGGAGCAACTTTTCAAAGAGATATGGATATAGACTTTGTTGGGGAAAGAGATAAGTTTGTGGTGATTTACTTAGATGATATCACAGTCTTTTCACAATCAGATGATCAACATCTAAAACATTTGAAACAAACTTTTCTTAAATGCAGAAAATATGGTTTATCTCTTAATCCAAAGAAGTCACACTTTGTTGTACAGGAAGGAAAATTATTGGGTCATTTAGTCTCAGCTGATGGCATAAGGATTGATCCAGAGAGGGTGAAATAAATACTGAAAATAAGTCTGCCAAGGAGAAAAAAAGATGTACAATCTTTCATTGGAAAAATCAATTTTCTGCATTGGTTTATACCAAATTCCGCTGAGACTATCAAACATATTACAGTCATGCTGAAAAAGGATCAAGAAGTCAAGTGGACTACAGAAGCAAAGAATTCATTCGAAAAAATTAAGATGGCTCTTACTGAAGCTCCAGTGTTAGTAAGTCCAGATTTTACAAAGAAATTTCTAACTTTTTCTTTTGCATATGAAGATACATTGGCTGTTTTTTTATTACAGAAGAATAAGGATGGTCTTGAATAGCCTATTGCATTCTTCAGCAAAACTCTTAGAGATTCTGAATTAAAATATAGTATTTTAGAAAAACAGGCTTATTCTTTGGTGAAAGCTTTGAAATTTTTCAGAATCCATATTTTGCAATCCAAAGTTATTGCATATGTGCCTAATGTTGCTATAAAATATGTTTTGACTCAACATGACAGTGAGGGGAAAAGAGGAAAGTGGATTGCTAAAATCATGGAGTATGATGTGGATATAAGACCTACAAAGCTAGTAAAGGTACAAGGTTTAGCTAAACTGTTAGCTAAATCAAATTGCCAAGCTTTAGGATTGCATTTGATGGCAGAACAACCAGCAGAAGCAGAAAATCAAGTAGAGCTGGAGAAAGAGAAGATTATGGATTTATGTTCAGCATCCTCATGGTATGCAGATATTGTATATTTTATGTTATACTTGCAATGTCCTGAACACTTAGATAAAAAAGCTACTAGGTATTTGAAGTTAAAAACTACTAAGTACTGTTTGATAGAACATCAGCTATTTTGGAAAGATCCAGGGGGTATTCTACTCAGATACTTAGATAAACCTGAAGTTGAAGAAGTAATTTCTGAATCTCATGAAGGTGCTTGTGGAGGTCATAAGTATTGGAAGGCAACAGTATATAAAATTCTAAGAGCTGGATACTATTGGCCCTCTTTATTTTTAGATGTATATCAGCAGGTAAGAACATGTATCCCTTGTCATAAATTTGTTGGTAAACAAAAGTTGTTGTCATTACCTTTAAAACCAATTGTAGTAAGTGCCCCTTTTTAGCAGTGGGGTTTGGACTTTATAGGAGAGAAAAATCCATCTTCCTCAGGGCAACATAAGTGGATCTTGACTGCAACAGACTTCTTTACTAAGTGGGTGGAAGCTATCCCCACAAGGAATGCCACAGATAAAGTGATTATAGGTTTTATTGAAGAAAATATCCTCAGTAGATTCGGATGTCCACAGAGAATATTAACTGATAATGCAAAAGATTTAAGTCTAAGGCTATGGGGGCATTTTGTGAAAATAATGGCATCCTGTTGAAGCATTCAACCCCTTACTATCCTCAAGGTAATGGTTTAGCTGAGTCCTCAAATAAAAACATCATTCAGATTATCAAAAAATTGCTGAAGCATAATAAAAGATCATGGGATTCTATGCTAAAGTATGCATTATGGGCAGACAGAATAATAGTCAAACAAGCAATTGGAACTTCTCCTTTACAATTAGTATATGGTACAGACGCATTTTTTCCTGTTCAGTTGGGTATCCCAGTGATGAGGTTTTTTCAAGACTGTCAAGAAGAACCTAATGATACGCAAAGAAGAATTTATGCAATGATAGAGTTACAGCAGGATAGAGAAAAAGTAGAAGAAAAGGCACAGCTATACAGGTTGAAAATTAAAGAAATATTTGATAGGAAGATCAAAGACAATACTTTTTCTTTTTTAGTAGGAGACATGGTTTTGAGATGGGATACTAGCAAGGAGCAAAAGGTAAAACATGGAAAGTTTGATAACCTTTGGTTTGGTCCTTTCATAGTATCTAAGTTTTTGGAAAACAATACTTTTGTTCTATAGACCTTGGAGGGTGAGGAATTGTCTAGTCCAATTAATGGACGATTCCTCAAGCATTTCTACAGTTTTTGAGATACATTCTGGATTTTCATTGTATATACCAGTGTGAATAAATAGAATAAGGACTCCATAACCCAATGGAAATTTTGCAGATTAGCAGGTAATAGTACAGAAGGAACTTGTCTACAGGTTCTTGAAGCCTCACAAGGAGGATTTCATCCCGCAGCACCAGCCAGATGTTAGGTCATGTTTTTGTCTTCCATTGTTTTTCATGTTTTTATTCATATTTTGAACCTTGATTTTACTTTTTGTTCCTAGAAATTTTTTTGATAGGGTTAAATTTAATTTTACACTTTTATTCTCATAATTTTTTATTTCTTAGCTTAGTTTTACAAGTTCTTGCTTTGATTTTATAAATTGAAGGGTTTTATAAGGCATATGTGGATTAAGAAGGTTTTTAAAATAGCATTAAGGCCAAATTAGATCCCTAAACCAAGTGCAAACCATAATCATTAGCCTAAAGTTGTGAAATCATTAAAATAGATTTTCTTATAGTGCAAAGCAAAAATTGATACACTAGAGCGCTACAAGAAAAACGCGCGAGCTAAAATCATGATTTTTTGGTCAAAATTCTTCAGGGTTCTCATCTCTAAGGTCTCAATCATGTTATATGATGTATTTGATACGTGTCTTGCATAGTTTAATCACTAAAACAGGTGGATGATTATCATAAGGGCGAGATCGTGGCGATTTTATGTAGAAAAGATAAATGATGACAGTGGAGTGTAATGAGACAAACTATTTGGGATTATGTTTTTCATTTAAAGGACACGAGAAATAAGTGAAGATCGTGGTGAGAAGACAGTGCTGAGAAATCAGGATTTGGTAACTGAACGAGAAATTAGGGCCTTCAGTAGTTGCTGGCTGGAGCAGTCTAAGCGTTTGAAGACAGGTGGAGCATGCAATTCGACACTTGACCATTAAAATAGTCATATTCCAGCGCTCGAATTGGTCTTTTTAACAGGTATCCTACGTGCCATTGCTAGGGTTTTCTAATTTGGGGATTTTCTAAAAAAATATTTAATAACAAATTTGAAGGCTGAATATTAGTTTTAAGACCCAATCCATGATATACGATGACTTATTCACCAATACATTCAAAGTATTTATCATTTGAACAGTAGTTTTCAAAGCAAAGCTTGTTGGAGTTTCCTAAACTATATTTTAGGTCATTCTATTGAGATTTGAAGATATTTAGACTGTGGAATATCAACAGAAGCTGTTTAACCTTAGTAGAGATGAAAAAAAGTGGGAAAACAAACATGGCTAAGTCCGCTGACCTAAGTTGGGTGAAGAATTTTCCACAATGTGCACAGTTATTTTTAGATGCAGGATGGTTAACATTCTTTAAGAAGATTGAAGGATATCATGCAGAGGTGTCATATAGATTTGCTTAATGCCTGGACAGAGACATAGTGTCTTTTGACACCTTAAAGTTCAAGTTGACTAAGGAATTGATAGCTGAGGCAACGGGGATCTTGGACGAGGGAGAGTTATATTTTAAAAAGGTTCCATTCACCTTCAATGCTCAGCAATACTTGCTTCTTGGTGTGATTCCAGATTGGGGAAAATGTGTGCCAATCCAAAACTTCAAACCTGAATGGATTGAGCCCATTAAAGTCTTGCAGAGTTATGTTACTTGTGAGGGAAAATTTGCCTTTGTTTTCAAATATCACTTTAGATTTCTTCAGCATATTAGTGATGAGTCCAAAATGAATTTACCTTTATTTTTTCTGAAAAGTCTACAAAAGATGTCATGAAGAGTTAGAGAGCACCAATATCATACAAAGCAGTATGTTTTCCATCATGGACTCATTAAGCTTATCATAAGCAATGTCTTGCAGAATAAGGGGAAGACTTGGGATTATTTCATCTTCTGGTCAGGTTTCAAAACTGATCAAGAAGAACAGTCACAAAGAAGACAGGTTGACAAAGGTCAAGATTTGACTAAGAAGCTTAGGAAAAAGGTAGCAGTCAAGGATGAAGAAAAGGTTGAACCAGAAGAAGTTTCAAACCAAGAAAATAAAAATTCTGAGTTTGAACAGCAAATTAATGAGAATGAGAGCAAGAATTTACAGTCAAAAATCAAAGAAGCTGAGCCTGTTGAGGATGTAATACCTGCAAAAATAGTTCAATATGTTGAAGAAGACATTGAGGAACAAAAGAAGAGTCCTATTATAGTTTTATCATATTAATATGAAAAATGCCTATTCAATGATGATAAAATTCCTGTCACTGATGAAACTAGGGTTTTTGTTGATCAAGAGCTTCACACTCATTGTGATAAGGAAGAAGTTTCAAAAAGGAGGAAGATGAAGGTGGTTGAGTTTGCTACAGTCATTCATCAAGGAAAGACTCTCAAAATGTTGGGAGAGATTGCTCCAGTTTGGAGACCTAAAACAAGACCTAAAAACAAACTAAGGCTAAACATGAAAAAGTTTTTGAATCCTAAACTTACTAAAGAAAAAGTTACACTGATAGAGTATTCATCTTTTGAAGATAAATTGGATGAAAGGCCAAAAGAATCAAAAAGAAAATATGCCATGACTGATACCAAGATCTCTGATATATTTTTATAGATTCGAAAGCAAATGATACAGGAACAACAACTAAATGAGACAAAGATTTCTTGTTCAGAGAAGAAGGAGACAGTTGAAGAGGAAGCTCCATGCAATGCTTAAAATGAAGAATTTCCAAAGTTTCCTGTAACTTCTTCAGAACTCATGGAAGAGGATGAGGAGATTTATAAAAAATTAAATATCCCATGGATACTTGAGGGGATTCAAACATCAACAGGAGACAGGTGTATTGATTCAGAACAAGATAGTTTACAAAGAAGTATAAAACAATATAAGTATCAGGTTGAGTACCTACAGGAAACTAATGATGGCGTAGTCATTGCAAACAGAAAGCTCAGAGAGGATTTGGAGGAAGTAAACAGTCAGTATCAGGAGTTAATTACAGTTTCAAGAGAAGCACTAAAAAGAAAAAGGAAAACAGAAAGACAGTTTACAGAGTTGAATCAAACCATCCAGGACCTGCAATAGCATAATGAAGAGCTAACAAGGAAGATTGCAGATATGGGGACAAATCAATTGAAGGTAAGAAGAAAAGCTCAAGCCTTGGAAGGGATTTCCTTACTAGCTGAAGCAACTAAGGATCGGTAAAGTTAGTTAAGATAATCAGTTATTAGTTAGGTTTGAAAGTTACTTTATCTTTGTAAGTATTATTTAGATGAAACTATTCGATGGGTAGACTAAAAAACAGTTAGGGCTCAGTTACTTAACCAATTTTAGAGCATAGTATAAATGTAAGTCTCAAAGAAGAAAAAGGGTTCAATTTTTTGTTGGCAAGGGGAGGCTGTTAAGTTGTTTTATGAGCTAAGTAAAAACTCTTATGTGTGTTTTGAGAACTGAATTATGAAATACATGCACTATATGCCCTTCAGTTAATTGTTTGATTTCATTTATAACTTGTGTTAGTTACTCAGCTAGTATATTCATTTCTAGTTTAATGTTTGTATGCTTGGAATGCTTGCTAGCTGTGGGTGAGATTCAGTTTTATGTTCTCTATTGGATTATGGTTTATGTGTTATGCATCTTAGTCCTTTAATACTCATGATTTAGTGTTTACTTTGGTTTTATGAATTCTTTCCCTCATGTTTTCAAACTACTCAACCAAAAAACCTTGAAAACCCTAAAAACCTTATTTTGCTTTATTGAGATTATTGAGATTGTGTTTGATTGTTCTCTTGTATTCTGGGAACAATTTCTGGAACTAACACATGGCAAATAGCATACGTAGCTGAGAAGACAAGAAAAAAAACTTTCCCTTACTATTTCTAATTCGCTGCAATCGCACAAGGTGCACGGCAAAGAGCATACCCAGCTAAGGAAGGAAATAGTCCAAGACTAAAATAGTAAAGATCTAATAATAAAACTGATAAAATATGAGATATTTAAAAAAAAATCCGTCACTGTAACAGTATACCTTCAGATTTTCCGAAATGGGTGTTTCCGGAACAAATAGAAACAGTTTTCGATGAAACAAAAACTAGTTCCCAATGGAAACAGCACTCCGACCGCAATGGAACAGCTCCCATAGGCCACAAATGCACAGAAATTCCAAAACCAAAAACCATTTCAAATTTTTGGCAACACCGATTCCATATCTTGATCAAAACCGAAAGTGGCTCTTCATAAACGCTCTGATACCATGTTCAGGTACACAGGGTACTCCCAAAATACCGAACACCTTGAGCAACCACTTCACACAAATATATCACAGATCAACACACCGATGTTTGTCATGTGGTTAAAACCCTCGAGAGGGAAACAGTCCATGGCCCCAGGCAAATAGCTACTTGGAGCAATTTATTATGCAAAAGAAATAAAGTTACATGAGCTTCTCATAATCGATCAACTAGATAAGGACTCTTTATGCTCTTTAAATAGAGATCATAGACCAATCGGGTGTTAATCCGTGGATCAATGGTAGGTATGATCTAAGAGAAGTTGAACCATCAGATCACTCTATGTCTAGAACATATCGTGACCGTCGGATTAGAATATTTACAAATGCATACTAATTGTAGAAAGGAGCAAGCCGACAAAGTCGACTTGAACGAAGACCGACTTAGTCGATCGACCGACTAAGTCGATAGGCCGACTTAGTCGATCTACCGACTAAACTAGAAGATTAAGTCGGCTAACTAAAAGTCGTGTCGGTTAACCGAACCGACAGGTAGTTATTTTGTAACTGTTTGTAAATTGTATATATTAGGCTATTGATCCAAACGAGAACTCAGTTCAGTTCTCTGCCTTGTATGAACTCATTGCAATAATATAATATGTTTTCCTATCTATTCTTGTCTCCTGTCTCTGATTCGTTGATATATATGTTTTAATATGTATTATTGGTAACCTTATGTGATCTGTGAGATTACAACATTGGTTCCGTTTCCAGTAGTACATGTCTAAAATATATGCTCACATATGATACCAGAACAGGAGATTAAGGACTGGTGGGACCGTAAAATTGTGAACTACTTGCAAAATTACGCAAGAAGGAACAGATTAACAGTCGCTGAAGCGAAAGCAAGATTTTTCATAGAGACACATGAAAAATTTGTCAAATCAGTGCCACAACTCTTGAAGCAAATTTTGAATGAGAAAGCCGGACGTGACTAAAGAACAACAGTTGCTAGAAAAACTGATCCGAGGCTGAACAAATTTGTCGGAGTGGTTTGAGAAAATTGCCGACGACTTCTGTGAGGAGCAAGCAGTCAAAGACAGAAATTCAGTGGAAACTGTCAAAGAAAAATTTTACACAGATTTCACCGAACAATTTTTGTGTTCCCTACCGACCTTGCTGTTCAAATTATTGATAGAGAACGGAGCAGGCCACATTGTGGAACCTCGTCCACCGCTGTGTGAACAGCCATCAAATACCAACTGGGCAGAGAAGCAGAAGAAGTGGGAGAAATTCATTGCAGAAAGGGAGTGGGAATACTTCCTAAGCAAATAAATCGAACTACTTGGGATCTCTAAAAGCGTCGGGTAGGCTATGGGGGGGTAGCTGGTCATGTGTCGGAGGTAGAGTATAGTGGATCATAGTCGTCATAAACCGGATAACCGTCACCAGTAATGAAAAGTCGACCAAAGAGGACCTCAAGAAAATAGTATTGTACGAAAGTATGTCGGACATTCAGAAACAAGAAAGGGATGAAAGACAGAAGAGAAGGGAAGCAAGACGTGAAAGAGTCGTAGGGCTGCACAGTGGACAAAACTCTAGGGAGAACGACAAGGAAGAGAATCCGCCAGAGTCGGGTCATGACCGACATGAAGAAGGCGTGGAGCAAGAAGCGTCCCCTACGGAAGAGGAGGTGTGGATAGAGCAGCCAGAAGCTCTCCAACTAAGATCTCCCAGTGAAGGAACGACCCTTTCCCCATTGAATCCGCGTACTAGAATACAGACTATTGTCAAAGACGACCTCCGACTCGGAGCTGGTGACTTCAGTATATGGAGCCGACTAGGTGACGAAATGTACACTAGTCGACACCTTATTATACGTCGACTGCTGGAAGGAAACTGGGTGATGTTTCAAGCGGCACCCTCCCTTCGAAGTATCCACTTGCTCTTACCGACACATGAAGGAGCACCCCCCCCTGCCAAGTACAGCTTTAGAAGAAATCAAACAATCAGACCTACGAACACAAAGTTGCAGCAGACCATCGACAACATAAGTCGACATTAACCGACTGCAAGTCAACGAAGACTCAATGACCAACAGGACCACAAGTTCCATCGACCAGAATTCCGCAAGAACGACTACATCAATAACCCCACCACTTTCACCACCACTCCCACCTCCACCTTCGCCAACTTCTGAGAGCAGTGAAAGTGATTCAGACATGGGTCACCGATCGGCTCACATTCCTCTCTACAAGGGAGATGAAGACCCCAGACGACATTGGTTCGTCTACGAGTCGACCTGGGAAGCAAACCAGGTAACAGATGAAGACCAACAAATGGCACATTTTGCAAGAGCCTTAAGGAAAAGGGCCTTGATATTGTACATGACCTTTTCGGAAAGGAAACCCAGAGCTACAAAAGCCGAGATTAAGGTGCAATTCTTGTCCTTCTTCAAAACCCCAGATGCCAAGCACCTGGCCACCAAAAAGATTAAAATGATGTCACAAAAGCCAAGGGAGACATTCCGTGACTATGATAAACATTGGAAGGACCTACTAAGCCAGCTAGATTATGTTATTGATGAACAGTTACTAATTCAATGGTTCATTGCAGGATTATCACAGAAAGTACACCGACACATCAGTCTGGAGACGTTCAAAACATATGAAGATGCACTCACAAAAGCTCTTCAGGTGGAGATGGATGAAGACATACCTACTTACCCCACAGACCACATATTAGAGGAATAGCTCGAGAACATGCAGAAGTCTTTCAAAGAACTAACCCTCAAGAACCAGGAAATCTGGTGTACTAAATGCTCGATGGCTGGTCACTCGAAAGATAACTGTCGATAAGAGTATAGTCGACCAGACGTTCGCTTTGTATAAACCAAATAATTTTGTGACATTTTCCAGGAACACGGAGATCACTCTACAAAATATTGTCCGTTTAACATGAAGAAAGGAAAGGCTTCCTGGTGCGCCATCTTTGAGACCAAGAGCCATAACACCGTCGACTGTCAATTAAACCTGAAGAATTGACAGAACTATCAGGCGGTCTACCAAACAAATGCAATAGCGCAAAACAATGAGCAAATCAATCCAGCAAACAACCAAAATGGACAAAGATACGACGGCTGATGATATGAGCACCGGTATGACAACCGACGTCACGGTTATGGAGGAATCGTGACATACAAACACGTCGACCAGCCCAGTGCTTCATATGCTACAAAGAGGGTCACCGATACGTAGACTGTCTATACAAGGACATATCTAATCTTAAATTCTATACACACTGTGGAGTAGGCGATCACTCATTGGATGATTGTCCTACTATGTTAGAAAAAATCAATACGAAAAAAAATGTTAATGTCTTGTCTTGTGTACAAAAGCATGATGTAATAACTACTAAAAATTTACATATTGTCACTCGACAAGGCATAAAAAGAGGGCCTGATAACCCTCAAATTACTAAGATCAAAGACACAAATGGTTACCCCGATCCTATGAAGGAAAAACAAACATATCAAGAAGCCACCCACATATTTCACGACATTGCACAATAAGAAGACCTCGTTAGCAGTCGACCTAATACAATACAGAAATTAATCTATCTCACTCAAACAGACAAATCCGTAGCCCATTTCATTGATTTATTGCATCAAATAAAAAGTACTAACCTCTCGAAAAGAAAACTAAGAACATCTGCAGCCTAAACCAAAAAGACAAAAACGATGTCGACCCACTTGTCGACCTGGAAATTGAAGGTTACCACATCCGACAAGTAGTGCTTGACTTCGGGTCCCAAGTAAATATCATGACCCAGGATACATGGGAAAAGATGGGAAGACCTCGACTCTACAAGTCGGGCATTTACCTAAAACTCGCCGACCAAGACCTCATTGAACCCATTGGGGTTTGGAAAAACGTCGACACGACCATTAAAGGAATTTCTACCAAGGTTGATTTTGAAATTATTGACCCAAAAGAGGGATCTAGTTCATTCCCCGCGCTAGTCAGTCGACCTTGGGGAAGACAAATGAAAGCATCCATATCATTAGACAAGGAACGCATCAAGCTAAAAGGAAATGGTCAAAAAGTCATTATACCCATTCATCCATCCCAAGGAGAACCTTGGACAGAACCTATTGATGAGGAAGTCAATGTCAGACAACTTTACCAGATCCACAACAATACGGACTACACAAAGCTGAACATCCATGGAGAACTTTACTTAGGTAACCAAGACTCAATTGGGTATAACTCAGATGCTGAACTGTATGACTAGGAGATGGAAAATTATGAAACACAAGTAAGAGGGTGCTGGACTATACAAAAAGTACAGAAAAAACCCACCCGACAGTGCTTCATAGTATCCATTACCCCCAAAATCTTTGAAAAGAAAGTAAGGAAACACCCTACCTTACAACCAACCAACTTAAACACTACACAACTACCCAGGTATAAGGAGAGGGAATCCCCAGTCATGCAAATTGAACAAGTATCTAAAAATATTGGAGAACATGGTCAACTTCAAAGCTTAGTGGAAACATTTACAGGTCAAGCAGCTAGATGGTGGGATACCCATCAGACAAAAATACATACCTGGACAACTGCTTCGACTTTCTTTGTCGAACGATTTGGTGGAAAAAAGTTAACCCAGGAAGCCCAAATCCCTATCTTTACCCAAGGTCAAAACCCAGAAGAACACATTAAGACTTGTGAAACGGAGTGGAGAAGACTTGGCTACAAAGACGAGCGAGCCTGGCCCCATTTGTTCCCTTCAACCCTAAACGACTTACCCAATAAATGGTATAAGATGGAGGAAGCTAGAGGAGAAAAATTCTTTTGGCATGAACTCAAGGAAAATTTTATCAAATACTTCCAGTTCATACCCCAAAATAAAAAAATGACCAAGACAGCACAGCAACTCAAACAATTTCTCCAACCGACCGAAAAACAACCCTCCCAGAACCTCCGACAGATCAAGGACTGTAACAATATACAAACTGAATCTAGACCACAGGAGACCCATTTACACTAAGAAAATGAACACACTGAAGGCAAGAGCTTCAGATGGAAAACCGACCATATTGAAACAACAAAACCTATCCATTCAATCCTGAAAGTCGATACTACCGACAAACCAGATCTTGACAGAATGACTGCAGCCGACTTTCCTGCTACATTCTCACAGTTCAAAGAAGTAATTCGGCCGATCAAAGAAGCTAAAGCACTAGAGTGGCTGGATTCCAAAGTGAAAACTAAAGAGGTCGACATTTCAAATGATGACTGACCAAAAATATCCAAGATTGGTGAGTACTGGAATGAACAACAGACCACCGAAATAGTGAACTTACTTAGAGAATTCCAAGATGTCTTTGCAAGGGACTATAAAGACTTAAAAGGCTTAGTACAGGAAATGGGAGAAATTAAAATAGATACTAAACTTGATGTCCGACCTGTCAAGAAACGACCTTATAAACTAGCTCACAAGTACAAGGAAATAGTTAAAAAGGAAATCGACAACATGTTAGCAGCAGGGATCACTTACCCTATCGACCAGTCTGAATGGGCAAGTCCCATGGTCGTACAGCCTAAGAAACATGACCCGACAAGGTTAAGAATTTGTGTTGACTTTAGGGAGATTAACAAAGTAACATTGACAGATCCATTCCCCACCCCCTATGCTGATGAAATCTTAAATGAAGTTGCAGGCCATGAATGTTATTCATTTACAGATGGCTTCTCAGGCTATAACCAAGTCCCAATAGCAAAGGAAGATCAAAAGAAGACAACATTTGTCTGTGAATTTGGTTCCTTTGCTTATAGAGTTATGCCTTTTGGGCTAAAGAATGCCCCTGCAGTATTTTCCTGAATTGTTGTTAAGACCTTCGAAGAATATATATATAAGACCATGGCAGTATACTTCGACGACTGGACTATATACTCCACCTTAAAAGATCACTGCAAATGGCTCTGACTTATGCTGGAGAGATGTCCACAGATTCAACTCTCCCTCAACATTAAGAAGTGTATCTTTATGAATCCCATAGGCATACTCTTAGGGCATATTGTTTGTAAAAATGGTATCAAGGTCGACTTTGCAAAAATTAAAATTATCCTTGACCTGAAACCACCAGTAAACCCCAAACAAGTCAGGGTGTTACTTGGCCATACATGCTATTATAGAAAATCCATAAGACACTATTCAGATATGACCTACCCTCTGGAAGAACTACTAAAAGAAGATCAAGAGTGCAAGTGGACAGAGGAATTCCAAATCTCCTTCGACAAACTGAAAAGAAAACTGGTCGAAGCCCCCATACTCAAATTTCCAAATTGGTCGACCAAATTTCATGTGCATATCGATGCATCAGGAATAGCAATTGGAGCAATCCTAAATCAACCAGGGGATGATGGGATGGATTACCCTATAGTGTACAACAGTTGAAAATTAAATAAAGCTGAAAGAAAATATTCGACCATCGAAAGGGAAGCTCTAGGTATGGTATTTTCCATCCAAAAGTATCGACATTACCTTTTAGCAAATCCCTTCACATTTTATACCGACCATCAAGCCTTGAAGTACCTTGTCAATAAACCACTTCATCATGGGAGAATTTGTCACTGGCTACTTCTCTTTCAAGAATTCGAGTTTGAAGTCGTTGTCCGACCAGGAAAACTAAATGTCGGGCTCGACCATCTATCCCGCATAGACACAGGAGGGGAACCGACCGGAGTCGACAACGACTTGCCGGATGCACATTTATTTCGCATAGAAGCAGTGCCAGAAGACCTCGAAGAAATAGTTCAGTTCTTAGAGACAGGTCAGGCACCAGAAGGTCTGAACACCAAGAAAAAACAAATATTAGCTATGAAGGTTGCACCTTCCAGCATCATCAATGGATTTCTGTACAAAATGGGGTTAGATGACATTCTCAGAAGGTGTGTACTCGACCATGAGTGAGACCAAATCATGCATGAAGCACACTATGGACCTGTAGGAGGACATTTCCAAGCAAACACAACTGCAAAGAAAATCCAACAGTCAGGATTATGGTGGCCGACGATCCACAGAGATTGCAAAAACTTTGTTAGTCGATGTGACAGATGTCAACAACTTGGTCGACCTCTGCCGAGCACAAAAATGCCCTTGATATCTATAAACCCTAGTCTCACATTTGAAATCTGGGCTATAGACTTCATAGGACCATTTCCTATCCCAGCCAAACGATCAGGTGCACGATATATTATCACTGCAGTAGAATATGTCACTAAATGGGAAGAAGCTGAACCCGTCGATACATGTTCAAGTGAGGTAGCCGCTAATTTTATATACAAGAACATCATCACTCGATTCGGATGTCCACTAACATTGATCAGCGACCAAGGGACACACTTTATCAACAAAACTATCAAAAATTTGACCGCCCAATTCCACATCGACCATCGACGGAGTACAGCGTATCACCCTCAGTCGAATGGCGCGATTGAAGCTTTCAATAAAACATTGACAAAAGGGTTAACCAAAATATGCAGTACCGACAAAGACGACTGGGATGAGAAAATCCCTACGGTCCTCTAGGCATATAGGACAGCCTATAAACAGTCGACCGACCAAACCCCCTTTCGACTAGTCTACGGGCAAGAAACAGTTGTCCCCCTACATTTTTTATAGCAGACACCTATTATTGCACAACTACTACATGTCGATGTCGAACATGCAAGAAAGGACCGACTCTTTCTACTCAGCAAGCTAGAAGAACATAGACTCATAGCGATACAACACCAAGAGATTCACAAGCAACAGCAAAAAGCATGGCACGACCGCAACATCAAAAACAAAAACTTACCGGTCGGAGACCTTGCCTTACTCTATAATATTCGAGACCCATGAAACTCCACATAGAATGGATGGGACCTTACCTTGTCGAAGAGATACAGCCCAATGGTTCAGTCTGACTAAAAACATTGC
Source organism: Pseudotsuga menziesii (assembly GCA_001517045.1). NCBI lineage: Eukaryota > Viridiplantae > Streptophyta > Pinopsida > Pinales > Pinaceae > Pseudotsuga > Pseudotsuga menziesii. The sequence goes on from LPNX010400896.1 coordinate 66,339, forward strand.
AGGGCCTAGTATTTCAGAAGCTTGTTAATGGAGCCTGACTCAAACGTTACAGAAACTGATCTTAAAAAAAAAAAATCATATAACAACCTTAACTGTCAATCAAAACCCATAAAAAGCTAAAAATTCCAAAAACAAAGTAATACACCCGACACGACAAAACATGACAGGAACTCACTACTTTGTCAACCGACATCCTCACCTCCGACCATCTTCATCGACTAGTCCGGCCTACCATTATCAGCACCGACATCGGCCGACGACCTCAAAAGTCCCATCACGCATTTATGACCTCAAGTGCCGAAGGCAAGCCCCCATTAGTTTGCACTCAAGTATTACAACTGGAGTGTCATGTCCACCATTAATACATCCAATTCCACACACAATCACACCATCGCCTATAAATAATCGACCACCCAAGGTTCATTCACCACACTCTTCACAAACAGAGCATCCGAGTCCTCAGTCAACCAAAACCCATGAACCCTGTCATAACCTCGACCAATCCGACCCCATGGCTCCCAAGCTAACCCAAGCATCAACCAAAGCCAAAGAGCTACAGGCTGAGGATACACCCTTGGTCCGCAGGCTGAAAAACATCAAAAACACCAAAGTGCAGGAGGGTCAATGGCAGAAACTCTGGACCGAGATCCAAGAATGGGCCTTCGTCAAAAAGAGAATGACCCAGGCCACTGAAAAAATCTGAAAGAGCACCATCGTTAACTATCCCAACGCACCCCTGATGGCAAGCTTCGGTGGAACAAAAGAAGTGACCGTAAAATTCATTATCAGTCGATACCACAATGGTCGGTTCTACTTCGACGAGCCGATCGACATCACCGGGGATGTCATCTCCAAACTTACTGGTCTTTCTAACCAAGGCAACCCTGTGCCAATTGGGATCAAGGAAGGGTTGGTCCAAGAGCTTATGGGCTCACCGTCCAGGAAAAACTCCAAAGGGTTGATGATCGGACAGATTGCGACACAAATGCCACAGATTGTGGCTAAAATAATTGCAATCACACTTACATTGGTTGGTCGGGGCAGTGACCTCAAACTAGAAATGCTGGAGGCCGTCGACACAATTGCAACCAACGGTCGAATCTACAGATGGGGAGATTATGTCACCGACATGATCAAAATCATCTGCGAGCGCTGCCAAGAGACGGGAGGAATCATCAAGTTCCCCTCCCTTATTCTTTGGATCGTTATGTATCACATCTGTCCAGAAGGCAGTCCAGTCCTATGGGAGCCAACAAATTTCGACATGAACAGGTTTAAACCCTTCTCCCAAAAAGGAACCCCGCATGAGCTAGGACAGGGGAAAGTTTTTTTGGAAAACTGGTTTTAGCAGTTGAAAGTTCGAACAACTAGATGGAGGGTGCCTCAAAACATCCGACGAAATCTACCAGCGAACTCCCATGTACAGTTGGAGCTCAACCATACGTCAGTCTGGTATATGTAGGGTCAGGACCCCAAGGCCCAGGATCTCGACTACTATTCGTCTGTCCACCAGATCTTCCGGGAGTTGACCCGACAGGCGCAGAAAAAAATACTAATACCCAAGGCAGCAAAATAGATCGACTTTTCAATCATAGAGCCACTCACCGACCAGGAGAAAGAGGAATACTATGAGCTCAACCTCTACATAAGTACGTTTGTGTCGGAGGACACCCCGGTCGAGCCCACTGGTCGGGTACAAATAATGATCAAGCCTCTGACCGCCAAGAGAGACGACCCTCAGCCGACAGAACCGCAGCCACAACCACCACAGCAAACAACTCCCCCAGCTCCAGAAAGTGTCGCCCCAACTCAAGTACCGACGAGTGAAATCGAGGCCGATGACCCTAAGTATGCTTTATCACAAGGCATCATCAAGAAACTGGCCACTGAGATAGCTGCTGCCAGAAGGAAAATCAAAGCCCAAAATGTACAACAAGGCAAAGGTAAGCGCAAACTTACCATTGTTGAGTCATCTGATGATGAAGAAGAGCTAGTAGCTGCGGCTGTCAACATTGTAGAGGATGCTGCCGCAAACAAAGTACCAGTGGAAACTCAGTTTCAACGGTTTCTTGAAGCAGGAGCCCCTGAAGGTTGACCCAAGAAGGCCAAAACAATGACGACACCTGAAGATGTCGTCAATCTTGTGTCGACCCCTCCACCTCCATCACTGACACTAGTAGTCGAGGAGCAAGCATCGGCACAGCAGTCGGTCAGTCCCCTCGAATTATACAAAAGCAGGATAGAGGAGTCCGTGAAAGAAAAATTCGACAAAGACACAGAACTCAAATCTTTCTTTGAGACACTTCCTGATCTGTTTCAGTCGGCTCAGAAAATTCACACGAGGACCCCTCTCTATATCAGCAACAGGACAAACCCCCAGGTAATTGCACACCTTACATTGACCTTCACTTGATCTGACCAAGAAGGCGACATAATTGGCCATGTGAATTCTACCATCGAACACATTAACCCCCAAACCAACCTACCCACCACTACACCAACGGAAGTAGATATAACTCTCGAAAAAATTCCACAACGCACTTACGACAAACCCATTACCCCTGACCATTTCCCCACTCCATCACCACCCCCACCACCACCGGATTCACAGCCATATCTTTCACAACTAGCTACATCCTCATAGCCAGAAGTGGTCATACCAACCGCCCAACCAAAAAAACCATCGACTTCAATCCCACCAACTACAGGCCCCCCCTCAACTGTTGCAGGTACCCAGGAGGCAGAGGCAGAAAAGCACAAGAAAAAGAAAGAGCATCATACCAAAACCTCCAACCTTCGGATCAGCTTAAGGGATGCAAGCTCATTGACCGACACAGAAGTCGGCCAACTCCTCAAGACTTTGTCCAAGGAAGCAAAGACAAGGACTGCACGAAAAACCAAAGAGCTCACCGACAAAAATACAGAACAGGTCGAGTTTCTCAACAAGTGCAGGACCCTAGCTCAGTCCGTCATTCTAGGACCTATCGAAGTTGACACAGATAGACCGCTTAAATGAGCATATCATCTTTTTGAGAGCATCGTGTCGACCATCCAGGCACATCTCCAAGAGACGAAAGAAGAACAGAAGGAAGAGACTGCCCGACTGCTACTGGCACAGCACACTGCCTTCTCAGAGGCATACAAAGTGCTACAAGACCATATGGAGGAGTCTGTCATCACTGAAGAAGTCTTAAGAGATTGGCCTACTCATTATGGGCAGGTCTATCAGTAGACACGACAGACTCGTCAAGGCATTCAGGATTTGGAGGGCAGGAAGACGACAGAGGTAGCACTCAGGCAGATAATAGAAGAACAAATAGTGTTGGAGACCAACAAGCTGCAGAAGCTGGAATGGGAAGCACATTAGTGGGTGCAACAGGCTCTTCCAAACTTAGATAAAGTTGACATCATCTGCCCACAGATGAAAAGACTCATCGACACAGCCAAAGAACAGAACTAGATCCTGGGCCCCAACATGGAGAAAATCGCGGAAGTCCCACTCTCCGAAAAGATGTTGGTCCTATCAAGCTTAACTACATTAACGATCGACATCCAGAAAGCTTTGCAGAGTTGGACGGATTTTCAGCATCACCTTTCCATCACAGCTCCGGCCATTGTCGAGATCTGCATCCAGAAAAGACCAACCATCCGTCTGCACAGTCCACCACAATAGCATTCGACAAACATCATTTTGTACCTCCTTGTTTCTTCGGGACGAAGAAACGTTTTGTTCATGGGGGAGATGTAGAAAGGAGCAAGTCGACAAAGTAAACTTGAACGAAGACCAACTTAGTCGATCGACCGACTAAGTCGATAGGCCAACTTAGTCGATCAGCCGACTAAGTCGGTCGGCCGACTAAACTAGAATATTAAGTCGACTAACTAAAAGTCATGTCGATTCAGCGAACCGACAGGTAGTTATTTTGTAACTGTTTGTAAATTGTATATATTAGGCTGTTGAGCCAAATGAGAACTCAGTTCAGTTCTCTGCCTTGTATGAACTCATTGCAATAATATAATCTGTTTTCCTATCTGTTCTTGTCTCTTGTCTCTTATTTGTATATATATATATATGTTTTAGTATGTATTATTGGTAACCTTATGTGATCTGTGAGATTACAAAACTAATGCATACTAAAGAAACACACTTTTACCTAACGGATATATTACACAAGTTGATCTTAACTAAATCCTAAGTATCTAACTATGCACAAAAGTCTCAGCCTCTACTTCCAAATAATTACTATCTTCACACCAGCAATGTCATTAGAGACAGAGAAATAAATTCGTCACCCTTTCCTGGAGAAATCACCGGTAAACTATGCACATAATTTATAATAAAAGAATCACTGAGAATTTTTGCATCAAATGGAAGGAGAGATTTTCTTCAACAACAGAGACTCAAATGTCTTATTCTGGATTATCCATGTGAGGAGATAATATATCAGAGATCTCATACACTTCCGGAGCAACAGGAGAAGGAGTCACTCCAAGGAGACTTTCTTCAATTTGAATTGACTATGAGGAAGATTATGCTTCTTCTTCATCTTGAAAAACTTCATCAAAGAGAGTAGAGGCTGAGACTTTTGAGTAAACAAATCTTGTGGTTTTTGAATGTGCTCCCTAAATTTCTATAAATATCCTCATTGTGCTTCCAAAAGGTTCTATCCAGTTCTGTCCAGAGATCCTTTGGGTATTCTGCGGACTCAATAAGGTAGCACGAGCTTGGAGACTTCCAAAAATCCATGCCTATTGTTCCAAAATATCTATCATCATCATTTAGCCATTCGTTCTCATATTTATCAGACTCTTTACCCCAAGTCCAATAGATACCTCATAGAGACCTTGTCTCTTTAGATATGCAATCATCTTCAAATTCCATTATGAATATCTTGTGGATGCAGTAAGAAGAGGAACTAATAATATCGAATCCATATGAAGTTGAACATGTAAAATATCATTACAAAACACTAAAACATATTTCAACTATTAGAATCATGATTTTCCTCTCGACATGAACATATTTTCAGGGTCCTTCATGCCCTCTCCATTGCTCTAAATAAATCCAAAGCTAGAAAATCACCATAGGGGACTTCTGTGGAAACCCAGCTGCTTCTGATGTTCGACGGAGAAAAACAAGCATGAAACCTTCCTGAGGCTGCTATGATACCATATTAGAATTTTAATTCCATTTATATCTCCAAGAAGATAGTTTTAATAATGTTTGTAGTAAATGGAGAATGAAGATACAAACTGAATAAAACAAACCACATAGGAAATGGATGAGTATTTCTCAGTAATTTACAGTATAATTCACAATAATAAAATTTGGTGTTACATTAGTTTACATAGGAAAATAATTCGAATGCATTAGGTATAAATTCGAATCTATCCACTGGATATGAGTGTATCTAACTGACCATCTAACTCATGATGTCTCAATCAATATCGAAGTCCAACAGATCAACTCCCAGGTGTCCAACAACTCAATCAATCAATGATAGCTAGTTAACTCAGTGCAACTAAGTGTGGTAGGTGGGAAAAGGCACCTACTCCACATGAAACCATGCATTAGCCATGCATAACTAGTGCTAGCTAACTGATTGTGAACTAACTAAAAGTAAATGGGGGCTAACTAAGACTAACTAGTTCCAACTCCAACTAACTAAAGGAGGTTGGTGCCGAGACTCCCAGTGGATCCTAAAATGTAGGGATTGGTCTAGGAGGCACCCAAACTGATGCATGCACATGCAATAAGTGGAAGTTAACCTCTAGAAGTGTTCCCCACACTCTAGTAACTGGTACATGTGGCCCCATTAGGTCAAGTGGACCCAACGGTTTTAGTGGACCCAATTAATTAATTAAGGTTCCTAAGTTAGGCTAAATAATTTAATAGACAGTATGTTCAAGGCAGGATTAATAATCCTAATAGTCCTCTGGATGAATCTAGATCTAGTTATAATGAGAGAATCCATCCATAAAGGATAAAATCGCATGCCCTACACAATCTTTGATCATTTGGTCAATAAAATGTATAGGGTAATTACCTTTTGTACAAGACTTATTTAGATCCAAAAAATAAATAAAAACATGGATAGTTCATTGCTTCTTATTTACAAGGACATGATTTAATACCCAAGTGGTATAATCAATATCATAAATGAAACCAATGTCAGAAATCTTATCAATTTCATCTTTAATAATAAAATATTTAGAGGGGTGAATAGGAATTTTTTTTTTCATACCAAGGACATCTCAGGCCATGTATCAATGCAATATTTTACAACGGCAACATCAAGTCCTATAATTTCAAAATAAGAACAAACAAAAACACCGGGAAATGCTTGGAATAGGACTTTGTAATACACCACCTCTTTAGGGGAACAAAAAACACAAATTAAAATGTTTTTAGTAACACTAGATTTCACCAATATATCCACTTCAATAGTGGTGGAAATGTTGTCCATATTTCCTTCCTCAAAGACATTTCGAGTGGGAATCAAGTTTTGAACAAATTGACATGTCCTTGTGGTACGAAATCCTTGGATTTGATGAAAAATTGATCAAGATACTTTCTATATGTGAATGCATCCCAGGGGGGAAAATAAGCATGAATTTGTTCCCATGTGTAATGAGGTATATTGAAATATTCAACAATTTTATCATTAAAATTAAAATGGGAGTACAAAAATCATGGATATCAAATATCACTGCATAATTGGAGTAGAACGTACAATAATTATAATAAAGTTTGAATTGTTACTCATGGAAGCAACCCCCACGGATGAGGATATAGTTGAGGTAGACCCATATTCCATGATAGAATCAAATAAAGGTGATGAAGTAATCGACATACAACCGGTATGGATGTCACATGAACACGAGATTGTTCTATCACCCTTACATGTGGTGTAAATGATTGTAGGTGGAGATCTATAAGGGTTGTTCTAAACCTAGGGAGTTTGGAGAAATGTGTGAATGGTGGTAATATATGAGACATAACGCACAAGGGATTTTAGTATGTACATACTTGTTCCTCAGTTTGGTAGATTCAAAAAGATTAATATGGAGCACATGGATATATTTATCGATATTCTCCTCATTCACTTGGAGGTGGCTTCGTAATACTAGGAATTCTAGGCAATGATTCGTGGTGTGATTCAGGACATTAAAATAGAACAAGGTGGTGCAACCTTCTTATATGATGTTTTGAGTAGGAATAGTTATTTCTACAGGATTGGTTCCCCTAATTTTCTTAATTTTTCCCACACCCTTCATACTCGTTGTAGTATAAACATGAGGAATGAGATCTTGGCTCAACATGAAGTGTGTTGCATTTGAAATTCTTACTTTTTTATTGGGAATTAAAACCAATTGATAGGTGGGAGGTGGGTTTGGTGAATTAATGTACCACATCGAGGTACTTAATATTAGTATGGGAAATTTTACTATGGCCATCACGATGGTTAGAACTATACCTAGAGGAGGAAATAGAAAAGGAAATTGACCTATAGGTGATATTTCCCATAGATTTCTTACTTTAGTAGGAGTGGTAGGTTTAATTTTTGGTTGGGATGAAGAGGCTCCATACATGACAGTACACACATGGGATGTTTCTTCAGGGGTAACATTAGGCGGTGGTCTAGAGAATATACTAATCAAATAAAGGTATTTGAAAACTCCTAGGCCAACTTTAATACATGAAGGCATAGAAAGACTACATTTGATTATTGGTAATATATTAACAATATTAGTGGTCGATATTGTTAAGCCCTATATATTGTGACATTACATTTATATTATTATATTAGCATATTCTTTATTGGTCATCTATGTTGGGAACCTAATTCTTAGGGTTAGGCATATCATGTACTATTCATGTGTAGAGTCACATGTGACTAGGAAAATTCAAGAGGAATCCAAGATACCACTTGGGAGTATGAACTAAAGGGTCATTCTCATGTATTAATGTGTATATTTGATTAATGAGAAGTGTCATTAATGCCTATCATTATGTTTTTCTATGTAAAATTATGTATTTTCCCTAATAGGCACCTTATAGTGGTACCAAAGCATTTCTGAGCCAATGGCATATGCTTATATTTTCCATATTCTTTGCTTGCTAGTATTCCCTTCACCAATATTCCTCTGGTCATCTATTCTACTTTGTGCATGAATCCTCAACTCATTTCTGTAACAACCCAAAAACCCTAATGGATCTCTAGACCTATTGATTTATTCTATGTAGACATTACTCTACATATTCTTTCTCTCTCTTGGAAATCCACTTCTCCTCCATAACCTTTTTCTTACACCCCTCCATTTTACGCTACTTCCTCTCACAAACACCCATCTCATTGTATTGTTACTTGACATTTTTTTGAAGGTTATCTTCGCAGCTCTTGTACATTGGTTTATATTCGTGACTAGTATTGTATAAGTCCATATTGTATCCTACAAACTGTCCAATCCTCACAAAGTTAACCTCATGCACAAACTATAACCACCACCTCTCCATTCCATTTTCCTTAACCTAGGACAATGAATTGTTTTGTGGTATTTCTCTTGGTGTTACTATAAACCCTAGCGACATGTACTAGAGAATTTCATCAACTTCTAATACTTGTATGTGCCTTATCAATTTTAAGACTAACATGCTTATTTTCTATATATATTTTATTATCTCTCTACTCAAGAGATTCTCCCTATGTTCACTGGTGGAGTACATTTTTAAAGCCTGCATTGAATGCCCAGAGAATATTTATGGGGAGCCCTATCTATTGAGCTCACTAGGCTGCCTAATATGCATTTTCTTTCTCTAGCTTCGTATAAAAGGATGATTGTGCCCACAATATTGGAGGTATTACTTGGTGCTAGTAACCAATGAGGAAGATTTACATGACGGGAGTGATTGAGAGTATGCCATTGGTCATTGAATTTAGATTCTGGAAAGGCATATTTCTATGTGAAAAAAGGCCATGGGAAAGCAAGACGTGTTTGAAGGTTGGAGGCAGAAATAAACACAAATATTATGCAAAATGAGCTATGCTTCTTCAATCTTTATTGATAAACAGAATATCAAATTGATGCAATTACAATAAAAAACTGAAGGTGTATTTAAACACTTATTTAAAACCTGAAAACCTAACCTAGCTTTTGCATGCATGCTTTATTAACTGAAATGAAATGAACTTCTAAAATAGATCTAAAGCTAAAGTTAGCGGTAGAAATTACGTGGGAATTACTATTTATAACACTCCTTTTTAATTATGACCACTAAATACGCAACTTTTACAATGCCTAAATTATCTCTATGAATTTCAAATTTTTCTTTCATCAATGGCTTTGTGAATATGTCATCCAATTGATCAATCAAATTCCAATGCTCAACATCAACTTCACCATTATTCCCAAGTTCTCTTATGAAGTGATATTTGGTATTAATGTGCTTTCTCTTTTGGTGAAATACATGGTTCTTGGATAGGGAAATCAATGAATTGTTGTCACAATAGATTGTTGTTGGTCCTTCTTGTTTCTGTTGAATACCTTCCAAAACTCTATGTGACCAAACTGCTTGACATGTTATTGATGGCATTGCTACATATTTTTCTTTTGATGATGAAATAGTCAAAATGATATGATTCTTAGATGCTCACTAAATCACCCCTAATCCAATATGAAAAACATAATTGGAAATTATCTTCATGTCATCTAAACTTCCTGAAATCTATGAAAAACATATACTTAATGCTTGAGTATGAAATTCCATAGCTTGATGTCCCTGCAACATATAATAAGGTCCTTGTGCCAACTCGCTAATGTGAGTCTTTGGGAGACTCCATGAACCTGGAAATCAAGTTAAAAACATACATAATATTTGGTCTCATAGATGTGAGATACATGAGACTTCCTACAAATCTCTTAAACAATGTTGGATCTACTTTGGAGTTTTCAACTTCTTTCCTCAACTTTTTACCTATTGCCACCGGTGTAGGTGTCAGTTTCTAATTAAGCATTCTTAATATTTCAATAATTTCATTAGCATATTTATTTTGAGAGATAAATATACCCTTTTATGACTATTCTACCTCTAATCCAAGAAACAACTTCTTTAATCCAAGGTCTGTTATCTCAAACTCTTTATTCATAGTTTCCTTGAAGTCATCTACTAACAAGTCTCCTGTAAAAATCATATCATCAACATATAAACAAACTATTAAAATTTTTCCATGTTGAATTACCTTTGTGTAAATAATTGGTTCATTGGTGCTTCTACCAAAACCCTTGTTGATTAGATAAGAATCAATTTTGTTGTACCAATATCTTGGAGGTTGCTTGATCCCATATAGATATTTCTTCAACTTGTGAACTTTCTCTCTATGATGTTTGATTTCATACCATTGTGGTTGTTGTACATAAATTTATTCTTCAATAATTATTTTCAAGAATGTCGACTTGGAATCCATTTGATACACTTTCCATTTGTTTTGGGATTCTCTTGCTAGGAATTCTCTCACTGTGTCTAGTCTATCCACTGGTGCAAACATTTCTCCAAAGTAAATTCTTGGTTGTTGTGAGAAACATTTTGCTACTAACCTTGCATTGTACCTATAAACCTCACCCTTTTCATTGAGTTTGGTCTTACAGGCCCACTTCACACCAATAGGTTTCTTATATTTTGGCAGGTCAACAAGATCCCATGTGTCATTTCTCTCAATGGAATCTACTCTTTTTCCATAGCTTTTACCCAATGCTCTTCTTTTACGGCCTCTTCATAATACATAGGTTGAATAGAAATAAAACCAAAATTGGTATTTTCATCCAATTCATCATAAATATCTTCTAATCTTCTAGCCTTTATATTACTATGATCATATTCATTGTCTGAGTATGGACTAGGAGTATATTTATTTGATGATCTTGATACTTCACCTTGAACTGAGTTTCTAGGTGTCCTTGATGGAGCACTTGCTACTGGTGATGATGCTTCTGGACCATGTTATCCAATCATCTCTTCTTCATCATCATCTTAATCTTCTGGTTGGGGTATTGTTGCTTCCACAACCTTGTCTATGGTTCCATCCCATGATTCTTTCTCCTTGAGCAACACATATCTACTAATGATAACCATTTTGATAATAGGGTTATATAGTTTATAGGATTTAGATTCTTCATTGTATCCAAGAAAGATACATTTCTCACTCCTATAATCCAGATATTTTTTAGTTGTTTAGGAACATGATCATAATCAGTGCAGGCAAATATTCTGAAATGAGAAACATTACAACTCATATATGTCCATGCTTCCTTTGGTACTATGTTCTTCACAATTTTGGTTGGAGATCTATTCAACACATGAACAGTGAAGGCCACTGTGTCTCCCCAAAATTCATGGGACAAGTGTCTTCCCTTCAACATGCTTCTTGCCATATTCATGATGGTTCTATTCTTGCATTTTGCAATACCATTCTACTGAGGTGTATATATTGTAGTGAATTGCATCTTGATTCCATGATATTTGCAGTAATCATGAAATTCCTTTAAGTCATACTTTTCCCCTCCATATGAACTCAATACTTTGAGTTGATGACCAATATATTTTTCAACCAAAGCCTTAAATTCCTCGAACTTGTCAAAAGTTTCAGACTTATGATAAAGGAAATACACCCATGTTTTTCTACTGAAATCATTAATAAATGTAATAAAATATAGCTTCCACCAATTGACTAAGTATGTGTTAGACCACACATATTAGTATGAACAAGTTATAGAGGTGCATGTCATTGAAGATTGTAACTTCGAAAGATACTTGTGTTGTATTATTGGTGTACCTCCTTTGGGATATGTTATTGATGTACTTGGTCATGTAAATGTACTTGTAATAATTAATGTAAACCTTCCAATGTAAGTGAGGTCAATAGTACCCACATAAATATTATATAAATGTCTTTTTATGTCTCCATTGACAAGTCATCCTAGAAACAGAAACAATTCAGGCTAGTTAGTGGATTAGGTCATACAATTGATGTATATAAATAGAGAGGGATCACCTCTCATTTGGATACACACTCAACTCAAGCAAGCACACAAGAGAGAGAGAGAGAGAGTAGGTTCGTTGGAGAGAATAAGTAGATGTTATTGTATTTGGGGTTTATATTACCTTGGTTTGGCATTGTTCTTGTTGATAGAATATATACTAAAGAATTTGTTGGGTTTCCTCCCTTATGGTTTCCCAGATGAAAATATTTATGTCTATTTTTTTATTGTGCTTTCCTTTGTTTTAAGGATCCTATTGCACATGATTATGATTTTTTAATGCCCACTGTTTGAATATCTAACATAATCATATTGGAAACATTAAAATTCTAACATGGTATTAAAGCCATCCTAAAAGAAGACTTTCTACAGCTATCACGAAGTTGGAAACTATGGAATCAAAGTTCAATTCTTTCCGTCCATAGATTTATATTTAAATATATGTTTTGGTAACTACCTCAATAGGTTGCATATTTCTATGAAAACATATCTCTATTCTAATTTTTTTTTAGTTTTTCCCTAATTTCTACTAGAACCGAAAAACTAGGGATTCTTGTTCTAGGCACTTCCCTCCATATAGATCAAATTGAAAAGGAGCACAATTCAACTCACTCTAGGATGGTGCATATTTTTGTAGAGGTAGATTCTAGTTCTATGGATTTTCAATTTTTGACCTAACGCTACTTCTAGGGGAAAACTAGGGAATTAGCTTTTCTGTAGTTCTATCCATGGATTTGGGAAAAGGAGTACATTGCTCAACTCACCTTGAGGAGGTGCATCTCTCTCTCTAATCAGTTTTTAAATATACCAAAGTTTAAAAAGGTATGTTTTCTCTGTCAAACCCTAGGTCATCCAAAATTTATTTTCCATAAAGACATTAAAGCAAGCATCTAGTTGAAGCACTCTCATTGGTAAGCACTACTCTCTCTATTTCCATTTGAGGTTCTCATTTTATCAAGATGAAAAAAAAACAATCTTGAGGAAAGTATTGGAAGGATTTTATCACTTATTGGCATGGAAGTACATAGTGGTTCTCATATTATAAGAACATGTTTTGGAAAACTATGCCAAAGGAGAAGTTGGAGAGCCAGAGAGAGATGAAGACAAAGATAATCACAAGAAGAACTTGGTTAAAGCCAAGAGGATTATTACAAATTCCATTAAGGATCATTTGATTCCAAATGCATCCTCCTTCAAGACTCCTAAGGAGGTGTTTGATGCTTTGACCATCATATGTGAAGGAAATAATATCAATAGGAAAATGAGCTTGAGGACACAACTCAAGGGTGTGACGATGCATAACTCAGAAATAATACAAACTTACTTCATAAGGGTCTCCCATATCAAATGAAAACTAGAATCTATTGGGGACAGTGTTGAAGAAGTAGAAGTGGTGATGACTACCTTGAATGGTCTCCCAAAATCATGGGAATGTTTCATTCAAGGAATTTGTGCTAGAACAAGGCTCACCAAAATTAGTAGGATGTGGGAAGAATGCACACAAGAAGAAGCTTGATTGATATCAAGAGAATAGAATGTGGGTGAAGATGACAATCAAGCCCTAAAAATCATTATAAGAATGGAAAGACCAAGAAAGAAGAACACTCTCACAATATTAAATTGAGCACATAGATCTATGGATCAACACACAACTCACAAAATAGATCACACAATTTACTCAGTAATTGAAGAATGAAACAATGCAAAAATGGCTTACAACTGTGAATGCTTTCATTAATCAAAAGTAATTAGATAATAATTACAATGAAGTACAATGGCTAAATAGCCACAGGCAATTTGAATCCATGTGAGGAAATTTGAATTGATTAGACTTTACTTGACCGAATGGTTAACTAAACCTTGTCTAAATCATTATCAGAGGACTGAATAGTTAACTGACCTTTTCTAAATCATTATCAAAGTTCATCGGAGTTCTAAATCACAACTCAAGTGTCTAATTCAGTGTTAACTAATCCTAACTAACTGTGGTAGGCGAGGAATGCGCATCTCCTGCATGCATCCATGCAAACCTAGCACTAACTGAATGTAGAGGACTAGAAATGAATGTAACTGACTCTTAACTGAGCTTGGCTAGTCACCAACTCAACTCAACTGACCTTGGTTGGTATCGGCACTCCCAGTGGCTCCTAAATTGTAGGCATTGATCTAGGAGGCTCCTAATCTTATGCATGCAAGTGAAATCAGTGGAAGTAGGCTTCAATTAGTGTTCCCCACACTTTAGTAACTGGAACATGTGCCCCAATTAGGCCAAGTGGACCCAATGGTGCTAGTGACTAAAAATAGACTGGATGGACTCCCGATTTAGACATGACTCCTGATTTAGACATATTACCAAATTGGACAAGGGGGGATTAATAATCCTAACACCCCCCCTGAATGCTAACTTGGACAATCCATGGGCCCTGGTAACTAAGAACATAGGTCACCCATTACATCAATTAAATTAAAGTAACTTCTCAATACAAGGAGTTGGGGAAAAAACCACATGGGAAAAAATCCCCCCCTCTAACTAAGCAGATAGAATCAGGATTCAAGTTTGAAAAACTTAAAAATGTGTTGCTGCAATCTGTGTGATGTAGCAGATCAGCATGCATGATGTTATGTGCATAGGTATCCTGGGGCCTGGCATGTAGACATCTCCTTCTTCTCCCAAAATGATGATGGAAGGAAGGAGGAATGTAACCTTTGTCCCTTGCGGGATGAAGAGGTGTATGATCAGCTCTATTATTCTAAATGTAGTGATATTAAGCCCTTGCCATGTATCATCTTACAGGGAGTCTATTGCATCTCTCTGAAGGAGGTAATATTGATGACATAACAAAAGGGTATTTCCCTTCTGAGTGTTAGATTGGTTCCAATCATCTTCCTAAGTTCCAATTTGGAAGGAGAGACTAGATCTGGATCTGGATCACCCTGACTCTTAATCTCATAAATTGATATAGCTAGATCTGAAATACTCGTGGAAACTGCCAAATATGTAGATGAAATGTTTTTACCTTCCCTTGCAAGTGGCTGCTGAGAGTGCACAGATTTCGAAAATGGCATGAAGTGTGAGAACTCATATGCCTTGGAGGGATGATTTGTGGCACCCTTCACTATGATGTTCCCATTAGAGATATTTGTGATCTCCATTGAGTCAGGACCAAATATGACTCACTTTGGAGAGCGAGTATGAGTCATCTGGTATACAGATAACAGGTTTGCAGCTAGGGAGGGAACATAAAGCACATATTTGAACTTTCCATGTTCAATATTGATAGAGCCCTGCCCTTTGGCTTGAAATTTACTGCTATTTCCCATATGAATACTAGGACCATCAAAATACTGTAAGGAAGATAATGATTCTTTGGATGCAACCATATGATTGGAATCTCCAGAATTAATGAGGAAGGCATGTGCTATGGAGAAGCTAGCCTTCAATGCATGGCATGTCTCTTCATATTCTTCAGTTTCTTCCTTTTGGTCAGCCTTCCTTGCACTAGTAGGTACAATAATTTTATGCTTCTTCAGAAGAAGACCCATCTCATCTATTGTTACTCTCATATAGGTGCTTTCTGGATGAAAGCCCCTTCCACAGTAAGAACATAGTGTCTTTCCTTTTCCATTCTTCTTCCTTCACTTCGAACCTAAAGGCTCTTTTGACTACTCTTTCTCTACATGAGACTTGTCCTTTTTCTTCCCTTTTTCATTCGCTACCTTAGGTCCTCCTGAAACAAGTGCTTGATCTCTGGAAGATCGAATGATCCCCATTTGGATCAATTTGTCATACTCCTGAGTAAGAGATTCAATGAAAGAGTCAAGAGTAGTCATCTTCCAGTTTGGAGTAGAGAGCTTCATAGAATGAAATGTTGATACAAAGACTGAATAGTCTGCACTAAGCTTGGAGAGAATGGTAGAGATGATTTGATCATCCTCCTTCTCTACCTTGCACAACTTCAATTGGAACACTAGATTCTTGAATTTTGTGAAGAAGTCATTGAGTGTTTCGAAATTGGATGGATGGAGAGAGACCAACTCATTCTCTAGCTGATAGACTCTCAGATCATCCTGCTTATCAAATAATGAGGCAAGCTTATCCCAAACCTCCTTGGGAGTCTTGAATCCATTGATATGGAAGAGAAGATCTCGAGAGATTGAGAGGCACAAGCATCCGTAGGATTCATCAAGCTTGTTCCAATACCTATCTTTGTAAACATAATGAATTGGATCTTTCTCTACTTCCATTGTGATTCTGAAGAGTCTTTTGGAGCGTAGTTGCATCTCCATGTCCTCCTTCCACTAGTGATAGTTGAAAGGAGTGAGGAGCTCCATTGGAGGGGCCATCTATAATGCAATAGAGAATATTGAGCTGCTTGTAGTGAATGTAGTGAAGAGGAATGATAAACACGTAAATCACACCATCAAATAGACAAAATAAGGTCGGCAGTCTGCACTATTGGAATTTCCTTCACACCCAGCATAGTTGATCAAGCAAGCTTGATCAACAATTCCTTAACTTGGTATATTAAGTGGTAAATTCTCCGCTTCTGGTGCAGTACTGGAAGGAGCAATTTTGCTCAAAAAATGATCCAAGTATGGATCTATATTAGGAGAAGTGCCTTGTCCTACCAAGGCTCTGATACCATATGAAATTGAGCACATAGATCTATGGATCAACACACAAGTCACAAAATAGATCACACAATTTACTTAATAATTGAAGAATGAAATAGTGCAAAAATGGCTTGCAACTGTGAATGCTTTCATTAATCAAAATTAATTAGATAATAATTACAATGAAGTACAATGGCTAAATAGCCACAAGCAATTCGAATCCATGTGAATAAATTCAAATTGATTAGACTCTACTTGACCGAATGGTTAACTGACCTTGTCTAAATCATTATCGAAGGACTGAATAGTTAACTAACCTTGTCTAAATCATTATCGGAGTTCATCAGATTTCTAAATCACAACTCAAGTGTCTAATTCATTGTTAACTAAGCCTAACTAACTGTGGTAGGTGAGGAATGTGCCTCTCCTGCATGCATCCATGCAAACCTAGCGCTAACTGAATGTAGAGGACTAGAACTAAATGTAATTGACTCCTAACTGAGCTTGAATAGTCACCAACTCAACTCAACTTACCTTGGTTGTTATCAACACTTCCAGTGGCTCCTAAATTGTAGGGATTGATCTAGGAGGCTCCTAAACTGATGCATGCAAGTGCAATCAGTGGCAGTATGCCTCAATTAGTGTTCCCCGCACTTTAGTAACTAGAACATGTGCCCCAATTAGGCCAAGTGGACTCAATGGTGCTAGTGACTAAAAATAGACTAGATGGACTCCTGATTTAGACATGACTCCTGATGTATACATATGACCAAATTGGACAAGGGAGGATTAATAATCCTAACACAGAAAAAGCATAGAAGATTCCAAAAGAAGGACTACTCAAGTTTTAGGTGTTTCACTTGGGATGAGAAAGGAAATTTTGCAAGAGATTTTCCCTAGAAGAAAGAAAAGAAGAAGATATATCATGCTCACACTATAGAAGATGATGAAAGAGTTAAGAAGAGAGCAAGGGAAAATTCCTCAAGTGATGAGGAAAATGTACTTTGATCTAGAAGGATTTAACACATAATATGAAGTTTATCCTATTAAAGGGATAGGAGGAGTCTCCTATAAAGTTAGATTCTATAAAACCCATGAAGATGAAGATCATGATCTATGGAAGAACCTCTTATTCATTTCAGCATTGGAGAATAACAAATTCAAAGTTTCCTTCATTCACAGTTCATAGTTATCTATGGTGTAGAAAACCTGCTAAACATTGTCGATCATGATAAAGATAGACACAAGTATTGGGATCAAATAATGGAGTAGATCACACTGTCAAAGACTCGAGTAATTCCTGTAAGGAGACAAAGATCAAGTGGCAGCCTACCAAATTGTTATAGCTGATTTTACCGCACTTGGTAGATCACATCTTTATGGCCTTCCATGTCCCTCTGCAGAGTCCTTGGACCCCCTTTGCTCATATTATACTTTGATGTCCCAAGAACATCCCCAAAAACACTTGTTTATGTGTATATGCAACTTTTAAATATATACTCGCGTGTATACGCATCTTTTGAGCCAAAACCCACGTACATTGGAAAATGTGCATAAAGCCAAAAGTTTTTGGAGTTTTCCTCATAGAGTTCTAAATATCTTGACTCTTGGCCTTCCAAATTCCTTGAGAACACTCAGACTCGACCTTCCATTTCCTATTTGGATTGCTATATATTGAGCCTCTTGGATACATTGAAGGAAGAGAAATTGGAGAGCAAGGAAACTATAGTTCATTGTTGCCTCACTTGTTTATGCATGAGTCTGCATCCCTTTGTCCCTTTGGAGAACACAGTGCTTCTCTTCCCAAGCTTGCCTTTGCTTTGTAAGCTTTCCATTAAGAGATAGAGAATTGAAGTGGTGGAGGCCTAGGTGGAGGACTCGATTTCTCGGGTTCGAAGAATTGCTGAGAGAGGTTGTCACTATTGTATCTATGTTTTATTAATAGAAATATCGATTTCCTATCCAATACATGTGCATAAATATGAATATTGTATCCATGGATGTATTTCTTTGCTTATACATGATTGATTATATATGCTAGAGTAGGCCTAACACTTGAATATATATCATGTTTGTCTTGTTTTCTATTGTTGAGAGCGAATTGGGAATGCAATCATGTTGGAAAAGCTCAACGGGGATATACATCAACCGTCTAGAATAAGGTACGATTCATATCCCTTAGTGTTAGATGTATTTATTTCTCTAACATATTGGAAAAGATTTATTTTTGGTGTCATCCAGTCTGTTGTGGTACACCCCAAGCCATAGGAGGTTTCTCTCCATAACAGAATTGTCAACTCCACTGGGTACGTTCCTTGTTTTTTCTTTGGGGATTGGGTGCACAATGTGCTTGAATTTCTCTCTATTCTCTGAGTTTCTATGTCGGGTTTAGAAGTAGGTTTACCCTTTGGTTTTTGGTTGAAGTGATTTTTGTCTTGGATTCTCATATTCCCCCTTCTTTCTTCATGTATGTGAGTTTTTGTTTCACAGTTGTGTATACATGTTGGTTTCTTCTGAATTTTCACATATATACGCAGGTTTTCTGTGAACAGTCGTGTATGCCTATGTTTTGAGTTTTATTTGGATGATTGAGAGTTGTTGGGTGAGTTTTGAATGTTGATGATTCTTCATGGATGTTGTTGGTGTATGTATACTGCCTCTGTTTTTTACCATAGACCCTTTTGATTTGCTTTGAATTAGATGTTGTTCTTGTCATCTTTTCCTTTTTGTTTTGAGATTAGTGCATTAGATTTATTTTATCTTGGTTCCTTTCTTGGTTTTTTTCTGTGAGTGGTTGCAGGGTCTGAGATTTGTAGAGTCTTTTGTTGCTTTTACATCTCATTTATTTTGAAAATACAAAAATATTTTATTTTTGGCATATTTATGCATTTTTTCATTTTTGCACTTGCATGCTACTTGCATTAGGTTTTCTTACTGAAGTTATAGTTAGGATTTCATTTAGGAATGATTGCATTATCATTTGAAGGAAAAACATGCATCTCTTGTAGTGGCATACCTCGTTTTCTCATTTAGACAAGATTGCACTTGGCATTGTTTGTTAGGTTGCACATTTATTTCACTACTGAGTCATAATATCATTGGTTGCATGGTCATTTCCCTTTGAGTAATCAAAACCACTAAAATCAATGCTTAATTTAAAATGAATCACATATTTTTCTTTGATAGGGTACATCAACAAGATTAGGATTTAGAGACTTGGAATTGTTCATTATGAGTTAATTATCCAAGACTACTAATCAAAACAAGTAGGTGTCTGTCCAGGTGAGAGAGTGAAATCCTTGGTATAATTAGTGTTCTCAGGAGGATCCTCTTACACATGAGTTAAGAACAAGGCAGTGTACATGATTGTGGTTGGGATATCCCGTGGCCACTTTCCATGAGCACCAGATATATTTCCAGGATTGTATTCATATCTGGGGGATTTTGAGGTACCAATTGGTGCTTTCGAGCTTCAATTTTTGCTACCATTCCCATACGGTCAATCCCACCTACGACTGTCTTCCTGAGCATTGGTTATATTGGGGTGATCTTAGTTTCCTTACCTAGGTATCATAGGGGTAATTACAGATTTTATTATGTGAGTGTCCTAGACAGGTAGGGTTCGGACAGCATAGGCGCTTTACACATTGAACCTGAGGGCCACTATAATTGGTTACACACCTCTGCTTGTAGTGTATGGGAATCTCAAGCCTCTCCTAGGTGAGACATACCTCATGCATTTGGGATCTCACATATCCTCCTCTTTGTTTTCTTGTATTTTGGTTTTACATTTTCTTAGGAGTGTGCTATGTGTATGCTAGATTTATTTAGGGTATGTAATTAGGTTGAGTCTTTTTTTATTGAGTCATCGTGGATCCGAGCATGAAACTCCACCATTCTCATGGTTTAGATGGTATTCCTCCTTCTAGGTGTCCTCCTCCTTCATGGAAGAGAACCAAACAGTTCGGGCAGACTGATACTCACTTTGATTCACACACAGATCTCACCATGAGTCATACATCTGATATCCCGGAGCATCCCCCTTCTCCACCCCCCGGAGCGGAGACTATGCCTGACATTTTATATGGGACTCCAGAATAACCCGATAACTTTGAGGTTGGGGCATCACATAATGTACTATCACAATTTCCAGACTATATAAACTCGGACTGTATGTATTTTTCACATATTCCATCCGGTGAGACTCATCTGAAACCCTCTAGCATTGGCCCATTTATATATGGCATGCTAGACCTTCTTGAGACCGGTTTATCACCCAATATCAGATCTGGTGTTGACCCTAGTGCTACGCGTGGGGGCACTTCCATTCCTTTCAAGGCGAATAGGTTTGGTAGTCATCATATTGCACCTTCCACTCCTGTAGTGGGAGGATCCTCATACACATAACCTAGGCCTAGTACTAGTATTCTTGTTCTTGGAAGTAACCCTAGACATGTGAATATTGGGAACAAAATTTATATCCCATCCCATGTTCCATCGTCTTCAGCACCTGTTCCTTCAAATGTGTTTCTAACGATACATACTCCCCCTAACTTGCATGGTCCTTCGGGCCGGAGTACTACCGCTAGCCATGTTGTTCCTGCGTCTACTCACATTGTAGTGTCACAAGCCTATGTGCCTCCTTATGTGTCAGCAACGTATGTACCACCTTATATACCAGCTTATACACCACCTTATGCGTCTAGGAATCAACCTGCTTATCAGTCCTACAACTATGGCTTCGTAGAGCCCCAGTCTCAAGGTATTCCGAATTACAATATTCGTGTGCACCCTTTTATGGGTAAAATGGGAGGAGGCTACTATCCCACTAGACAAGGACATGGAGTTTACAACAATCAGACCTACATGAGCCAACATTATCACGGAGCATGGAACCAAATGCCACATCCTAGGCTCCCTTTCCGAGCAACATTAAATTTTCCTGACTTGTCAAGATTGACTAATGATCTTGTGTCTCATGATTCGACATGGCCAGTTGTCCCTCCCAAGCTTCCTTTAGACATTACAAAATTCGAAGGTAAGACTGGTGAGGACCCTGGTGAGCATGTTACAACTTTCCACCTATGTTGATCTTCGAATTCATTGAATCATGATTCTGTTCATTTAAGACTATTTCAACGCACCCTCATAGGTCCTATGGAGAAGTGGTATATTGAGTTTCCTGGGGGCACATATCGGGCCTTTAATGACTTAGCCATGACCTTTCTCAATCACTTTCATATACCTATGTGGTATGATGCCAGTA
Organism: Pseudotsuga menziesii; assembly: GCA_001517045.1. Classification (NCBI taxonomy): domain Eukaryota; kingdom Viridiplantae; phylum Streptophyta; class Pinopsida; order Pinales; family Pinaceae; genus Pseudotsuga; species Pseudotsuga menziesii. Next base: position 88,255 of record LPNX010400896.1, read on the forward strand.
TTGAACTCTTGTAGACATTTTGGTAGGATAAAGCCACAGATATCTCTGATCATATTCAAGAGTGGCGTAGACGAAAGCGGTTGATTAAGGCTCACATTCCACCAGAGTTTCTTTTTGAGTGGTTACTCAAATCGTCATTTCCCTATATAGAAAAGGATGTTTCCACATCTAGAGTGATGAATGAGGAACAGGATATCTTTCAAGATCAGTAATTAGAGTTTATTTATGCTCATTCTGGACTCTTATATGAGATAATTATGAATTCACCACGATCCAATTTCGATCCTAAGTTCAAACCTATGCCACATGTCGATGGCATTGTTGGATTTGCAAGTGCTAAACCTATAGACTCGGTTACAAATCAAATGAATAAGTGGTTTATTAACCATCCTGTGTCATGACAAGCTATGGCTTCATCTCATCCCACTCAAACGACAGATGTACTTCCTATGCAATAGTCGAACCAAAAGGGAAACCAACAAAGCGGACAAAATAAGAAGAAAGGTAGAAACAACCGAAAGGGTGGGAATAGGAATGCTAATGATGACAAGATCGATAGTAATATTGGGGGTGACAAGAAGTCTAAGTGTAAGGTCAAGTTCCCTTGCAAGCTTTGCAAGGTAGATCACCTTACTCACTTGTGCCCTCATATGGAAGATGCCTCGAAATTCATCGCACAGATCCCAGCTGTGTTGATGGATTATTTACCGCAAAACCAAAATATGAATTCGAGGATTGTGGACCCTAGAAGTGATATGGTGGGATTCAAAATCTGTCAAACACCATAAGTGTCCATGGTTGCATCAACGTGATGTTTGTCAAAAATGTTGTGACACAAGCTAAGGATTATGGTTCGTCACAACCTGACCTAGGAAAAGAACCTGCTCCACCCGAGAGCCCTTTGTGTATTGATAAACCTAGTGACAAGCTTGTAGCTCCACCTTGAATTTCTAAGGGAGTCTTAAAGCATTCGGGGAACAATCCTAATGCTCAAGCCACCCAGAACTATTCCATTGTCAAGGATTTGGGACAAACTCCTTGTGCGATGTCTACTTTAGAAGTTCTTCAGACTTTCCTTTTGCAAAGGAAAGCATTATTGTCTACTCTCGGGGTTGTTGATGGGAATCCTTCCACAATGACTAAATTCAAAACTCATGGAGTCCAGCCTCTCTTTCCTTACTATTTGTGTATTTTAGTGCATGTAGAGTGTACGAACAAAACCATCAAGCTCACAAAGATTGATGAAGGCTCTGCGGCTTCTGTGATGTCTTTAGCTTGTTGGAAGGGATTAGGTTCTCCTACATTGTGACCGTAGCGATCGAGGTTGAGGCGGTTGATGCGCCCCTCGACTATAATATTTTACTGGGACGTAACTGGATTTATAATATGCAAGCGGTCACATCGTCCCTCTTCCAGGTTTTTTTTTCCTTTGGATGGGAGGATTGTTACAATCGATTAGATATCTTTTGATAATTTCAATACAAAAGCATCATCGGGAGCTACTATCTCAGTCATTGACCATTCTCAGCCGGCAATTGAGAATGTTAGGGTGGGAATGTATCCTTCGTTGATGGGAACTTTCAATTGTCCTGCACCTGTTCTTATGATAGGTTCTAGTCTTAGTAGAGCTTCGTCATCGTTGAGTTCGGTTCCTTTCTATACTTTGCATTTGGAGGATCCTTGGACTCTCCCTTCTTCGAGTATTTCGAACAAAGACTCTCGACCTACCAAGAAGGACATGTCGTTATTTACAACATTGGTGGCTTATCAAGCTAATCTTGGTCTTGTTGTAGATCCTAGTTCTTCCTCTTTGTGGACAAAGGAGGAGGACCCTTATACATTGCATGCTTGGTCGGTTGCGTCATCTCACTCGCATGAATGCTTTGATGACATTTTTCCAACAGATGAAGCTATTCCCAAAGCTATGTCTAGTTTAGAACAACCTTGGGGAGAGTTGCATCATAGATGTTACTTTCTTCATAAGCTTGATCGTATAGAGTGTGATGAATATAGGGCGATTTTGAGCGAGAAAGTTGGTAGGCCCATGGTCCCATTAGGTTATCCTAGTAAGTATGCTGAAGGGAACATGGCCAACTTGTCACCTACTATTCCCATCAACATTTCTCGAGCTCCTGGAAATATTGAGAACGTATACATTGGGGCAGATTTTTTCCCTGATGAGGTTGAGGCATACACCAAGCTCTTTAAAGCATTCTGAGATGTTTTCGCTTGGTCATATGATGAGATGCCAGGAATTTACCATTGCATTGTTGAACATGAAATTAAAACCTATCTAGATGCTAAACCTGTTTGACAATGTTTGCATGCGATGAATCCTAGGAAAGCACCCGCTATTAAGGCTGAGATAGATAAGTTTCTTAAGGATGACTTCATCTATCCCATTTCCTTGATTAAATGGGTGTCAAATCCCATTTCGGTCGACAGGAAATAGGGAACGATCCGTGTGTGCACTGATTTCAGAGACTTGAACCAAGATTGTCCTAATGATAACTTCCCCACACCATTTATTGATCAGATTTTGGATGAGTGTGCGGGAATCGAGGTGTTCTCATTTGTGGATGGTTTTTCAAGATATAATCAGATCCAGATTAAACCTGAGGATCAACATAAAACTAATTGCATTTGTCCTTGGGGTATGTTTGCATATCAGAAGATGGCTTTCAGCCTTAAAACGTCGGAGCTACTTTTCAATGGGATATGACCTTCACTTTTCACGACCTTAAGCGATTGATTGAAGTGTATCTCGATAATTTAGCTACTCACTCTCGTTTGAGGGTGGATCATCCTGACCATCTATGCTTGGTTTTTGAAAGATGTCATCGATATCAAATTCAATTAAATCCTCATAAGTGCATATTTGCATGAGAGTATGTCACTTACTAGGGTTTATCGTTTCCAAGGAGAGAATTAGGGTTGACCCTTTAAAGGTTGAGGCAATACTTCAATTGTCTCCCCGCGTAATATTAGACATATTCAGAGTTTGCAAGGGATGGTGAACTTCTTGTGAAGATTCATGGTTAATTTCTCCAATTTGACTAAGGGTTTTAGGTGTTTATTTAAGAAATACACTCCATTTATCTGGGATGAGTGAGCCGAGGAGTCTTTCGATGCTTTAAAGAAATCCTTGGCATCGGCCCCCATGCTCAGTCCACCTGACTATAGCCATGACTTTTGATATATGTGGTCTCATCTCAAGAGACGATTAGTATGGCCTTGGTTCAAGAGGATGAGGAGCTCTAGGAGCATGTCATCTATTATCTTAGTTGAAACCTTATTGATGCAAAGCTTTGTTACACTCATGTCGATGCGTTCCAACGTTTGAGGTATTGCATCCTTCTTTGCCAAACTTTGGTAGTGGCTCACATTAATCCATTTCAATTCATCCTTACCAGATGGATTGTAGGGGGGAAATACAATAAATGGATTATGATATTGCAAGAATTCGATCTTGATTTTGTTTCAGCAAAGTCGAAGAAGTCGTTAATTTTTGTGGAGCTCATATCTGATTTTCCTAGTTTGGATGAAGGAGAGGTTCATGAGGGCTATTTTGTTAATGAGCACATATTTCTCATATTGACTATGGACCCATGGTATGGGGATATTATCATTTATTTATGAACTTTGAAGGTTCCTTCTCACCTCTCATGAGATGAGCGAAGAATTACCTCATTGTTGATGATACTTTGTATCGTCGTGGGGTTTATTACATTTTGTGTCGGTACTTAACCCAGAAGAGGTTGAGTCTATGTTGAATTATTTCCATGGAGGGGTGTGTGGTGGTCATTTATTTGGGCTTTCTACAACTCAAAATTTTTTGAGAGTAGGTTATTTTTGGCTGCCGATCTTTAAGGATTGTGTCAATGTGATCAAGCGGTGCCACCCTTACCAGGTGTTTGAAATAGAACATGCGCTTACATACGTCCCTTTTACATCCAATTATCACCGCTGGTATTTTCACTAAGAGGGGGGTTGATTTTATGGATTGCAACCCAGCTTCACCTGAGGGGAATCATCATATCATAGTGGTTGTTAAGTATTTCATGAAATAGGCAGATGTTATGCCCACAATCAAAGCCAACGGTGAGATAGCCGTGCATTTCGTATTCAATCAGATTATCACCCGGTTTGGTATCCTGAAGGAGCTTGTCACTGAAAAGGCAGGAACTTTCAAAATAATATGATGGTTTATTTGTCTTTGAAGTTAGGGTATAAGCAAGAGCATTCCTCTTCTTACTATCCTCAAGCGAATGGACAAGTTGAAGCAGTGAATAAGTCACTTAAGTCCATTCTCCAATGAACCATCATGCAAAGCAAGACTAATTGGCATACCATGTTATATCCTGATTTGTGGGCCTACTGGACCGTGGTTAATACTGCCACCAATTTTTCCCATATCAGTTGGTGCATGGGGTGGAGTCGATTTTACCTATTGAATGTGAAATCCCCTCTTTGAATCCAGCCATGGAACTTTTACTAGAGACTTCTGCGTTAGAGGAATGTCCAATCCGCTTAGAGCAAATTGATGAGCAGCGTTGAGATGCTTTGGTGGATATTGAATTTAATAAGCATCGTGTTAAATCCCATTATGATAATTCTGTCCATCCCCGGAAGTTTAGTGAAGGTGACTTGGCCCTCTTGTATGACCAAGCTAGTGAATCATTAGGGGCGGGAAAGTTTAAACCTATGTGGCATGGGCATTACGTGGTCAAGCAATTATTAGAGAAAGGTGCATATGAGCTAGTGGATTATGAAAGGACAGCCTTGGTAGATCCTGGAAATGGGCTTTATCTTAAAAAATACTATGCATAATTCTAGGCCAAGGTTGATACTTTGTATATTATTGTATAGTTTCATAGTTTAGTTTTGGTTCCCTTATGGTGATCGAGTTGGTTGACTTGCTTTTGATTGTTGTGGCAGATGTCGACAGATTCTTTGATATATGTAGGATATGCCGACAGTGCCAGGTGCCAACTGCCACACTCAAAACTCATCTTTGTCTTCTTGGGTGATTTATACTCCTACGGGTCAGGTTTTTTCTTCAAGAGGTGTATGTCTACGGCCTTCATCAAACAATATTGCTGAATATAATGTCTTGATTGAGTTATTACATGATTCCATCCCTCATTGTATTCGGTCTTTTGAGGTACGTCTTGACTTGTAGTTAGTGTTCTTACAGTTAAACAGTGTGTATCGTATTAGAGATATGACTTTATTGCAAAGATTCTTGAGAGTAAGGTTGTTAGAATGACAATTTGAAAACATTACATACATTCACATTCGAAGAAATTATAACCACGTTATTGATTCATATGCAAATTACGTACTAGATTGGCATTTGATACAAAGACAATGAAGCATTCACAACACATTTACACATGTAAATATAAATAACCAATAAACATAAGTCTTTTTCATTAAAAAATAGTCCAAAATGTGATGTCATAATACATAATGTCATAATACAAAATTGGGGCTTTTGAGCCACCAAAATATACTACACGATCAATACAACAAAAAGTACATCTAGGCCTCTAAGCTTGTGGAGCAGGGTGCTGATCATGATAACACATGATAATCTAGCTAGTCGTCAGAATAAGTGTGTTATTGGATAAATCTACTCAAGCAGACTCAAGCAAGATATCCCTAGTCCTAGTGGATCTAGAACAAATCAAGTACACAATAAAATTTACTTTCCTATATCAAATAGAAATGCAAGTCAATAGATAGATCGCTTACCTGCAATATGTAAATCCTCTTTTCTCTTTGTTGATCCAAGCTCCAAAATCTTCAGATCTTCAGCTGCAAAACCCTGTAGAGCAAGTGGAAACAAGCAAACAGTATATGTGTATCCAAACATATAATTGATCTAAGCTAACAGTTAAGGAAGAAATCTCTAAACATTATTAACACAACAATGTTTATGGAATGAGATTTGTATTAATGTAATCAAGGAGATACATAGAATTACATAGGAGAGAACATCACAACCTAGCCTTAACGCTGCAATATTCCATCCAACAATCCAAGCCAAATCCAAGCCTCCAAAGGATGATAGGGATCACCCAGAAATTCCACCAGCATAAGAGTACCATAGTCCTTCCTCCCTTAACCATGGAGAGAGGGATTAATTTATAAGGCTAAAGGGATAGAGTAGGTTGAGTATTAGGAGGAGGGATCAAAGGGATCTTCCCTATAGGTTAGGAACTGAATGCCACCTCACCTAAATGATAGGGATAGACCTCCACATCATCCACCCGAAATGGCATTGGTGCACCTAGCATGAAGGGAAAAAGCGCCTTCGGAGCACCTAGCATGAAGGGGAAAAGTGCCTTTGGATCACCTAGAATGAAGGATAAGAGCGTCAGCCTTCATAGAGAGGGAAAAAAGGGAGAAAAAACCTCAGCATCAATCCAGTTTAGCAAAGAGAAACTTGGGTATTAGGCATAGAGTTAACACATTGCTCAACATGACGAGATTTTGGTGTAACAAAATGCCCCCCAAAGCATGAAGTTAGAGGAATGTGATAGGTGAATGCTTTGTAACATGAATAAATTAAATGCAGGGATGTTGGACGAAAGTTGTTGCAATACAACTGACTCAAATCTCATATGACTCATAACATGGCTATCGACCAATACAATGTAGATCCATGGTAGTAGAGACTGACTAAACACAATCATGGCTACTAGATACAAGTGTAGATCCATGATGAGATGATAACACATCCATGACCAATACAATGTGGATCCATTTAATATAACTCAAAACAAACTCCATCGCAACCTAGGCAAAGATATATGGCAACCCAGGGTCTTCAAGCCAAACCCACAATGATACGAATATAAACATGTGATCACAATGTCTTGACGTTGAACATGGTAGAAACCACTTGAGTACCAGTCAATGATGTAAACTGTTAACAAGTGTGAGGTAAACCACCATTGATGTCAATGATTCCCAAGGTATCTCAGTACATACCATCGAATGTGAATAAAGGAGTTGGCGTCGAACACTAGATGAGATATTTCAATCAAGATCCAAAGATGTAAACTCATGTTGAAAGCAAGGTAACCTTCCATTAAGGAATGCAGGCCCAAGGTACTTGTATTGGTTTCTAAGCCTAAATCCTGGATAAAGAGTTGAAGTCGACAGGAATAGACTCGTTGAAGGAGGGCCATGATGAATCCCCCATCATCGACATGAAACACGATCAAACATGGTATAGAGTAAATCGGACAACAGAATGATATATGAAACTGACTCAGGGATGACCAACATGATAGAAGTTAAAATGACTGCAGATAGTGAACAGATGACCAAATTTCTCTTTACTATGGGCATGGCATGACTTGGAAGTATTGACACAAGAATAATATTAATCCCTCAATGCAACTGACAGTGAGAGTATTCTTGGACAACTCAAAGGAGGTAAGAAGACTCTAGGAATTATCAATACTCGAAGACAAACGGATTACACAAGTGCTGAAATGCATATGCAAATGAGTGCCATGTTCAAGAGTGACTATGTACTGCAATAACAAAATACAAAGTCTTTCCTTAATTTCCCCATCATGATTGATGAGTACCTCTTTTATTTTTAACAATATGGAAAAGGGTAACAAACACTTGATCTAGCTCATCCTTCAGATGAGTCCAATATCATATGTTTTATGAACCTAAGAAAGGAGGGATTCATTCCTAGAAAGGATCCTTCATCGTTTGATTTTACGAGTCCGATGAAAGTGAACTCATTTTTTGTTTCATGTTTAGAGAGTCTGAAATGACTAAGAAGAATCCAATAGGTCCTTTTTCATAAATAAGGCTAGTCGGTCTGAAAAAGAGATAACCTACCACCGACTAGTCGACCGTTCTGATACTTTTACAAGCGTGAACATAACAAGTTTGCTTGGCATTAGTTTTATATTTTTAAGGAGACTGAAAAGAGCTTAAATATAACTCTGGAACGAGTTATTTTTTCATAATCCAATTTTAACGAGTCTAAAAAACAATAAAAGTACACTTGATACCTCTTCACTAAGTTTTTAACGAGCTCAACAAAGGTATAAAAGGAACTCGGAACCTTTTCCTTGTTTGAATCCAGAGCATGAAAAAGAGATAAAGTAAGCTCAAACCAGTTTCCATGTTTTAAACAAAGCACAAAAAATGAAAAGTAAGCTCAACACCATCTTACTATTTTTAATGAGCTCGAAGATCAAATCAAAGAATGCTCAGGGAATCTGCTTCATTTTTTAATGAGATTGGAACAGAGAAAAACTATGCTCAAAAGGCCATTTCATGGTTTAGAGAGCTTGAAATTGAGAAAGTATGCTCAACATGGCTCCCATTGATGGGTGATTTCCCAACATGATTTCCAGTGGTTGGTACTTTTCCCCAGTATAATTGTCAAGTAACCTAAATCCAACAAATGAGGTAGGGTACATGCCCCCAAGCTTTGATTCGTCTGCTTTACAAGAAGATGAAAAGAAGGTTCAATTATTGAGTCTTGACACAATGGAAGAATACGTTTCATATTTTAACGAGCTTGACACAAAAAAGGAACTTTGCTCAAGGTCAGTTTTATTTCTTAACGAGCTTGAAACCAAAAATAAACACTGCTCAAAGTTGACCTGTTTCATTTTTACATAAACTTGAAACGGAGAATAACTATGTTTGTGTGAACCTATTTCACTTTTACACAAGCTTGAAACAGAAAGTAACTATGCTTGAGGACATCCATTTCATTTTTTAACGAGCTTGACACAGAATGGGAACTATGCTCACAAGCATCTATTTCATTTTTAATGAGCTTGACATAGAATGGGAACTATTCTCATGGGAATCTATTTCATTTATTAAAAAGCTTGACATAGAATGGGAACTATGCTCACAGGTGTCTGTTTCATTTTTTAATGAGCTTGACACAGAAAATGAACTATGCTCATAGTGCCTATTTCATTTTTTAATGAGATTGACACAGATAGGTAACTATGCTCACTAACCTGTTTCATTTTTTAACAAGCTTGACACAGAAACGAAACTATGCTCACAACGTCTGTTTCATTTTTTAATGAGCTTGACACAAAATGGGAACTATGCTCACAGGAAGTTCTAAGCCAACATGATGTCCAGAGTTTGGTAGGTTTCCCCCTTACATAAGAAGCTAGTGACTAAAGTCTAGTATGATTTCCAGAGGCTAGAGCCATGCCCCCCATTTTACCTATGATGGGAAGAATCTAACTAGAAGGGAAAGGGACCATAAGAACATGCGGGACATTCAGGGAAGTCTGATGACTAGGATTCATACGATGATCAGGTTTAATGAAGGAAAGCTCATCAATGGTGACAATCATCCCATCATGGGGAAAATACATCACTCAAAAAAATGTGGACACTACAACTTTCATAGCATAAACATAATCATGCCCAAGGAGTAGATTAAAATATAAGGGACCTTGGACTACCATAAGATCGATACAGACAGTTTTTCCTTCCAAAGTGATAGCCAACTGAGGAAGGATCCCTAAAGGTGCTATAGGTCTTCGATTAAAATCCAGTATATGATCAGTATCTGGCACAAGAGGAGGAGAACCTATTGCTTTCCAAGCAGTTGAGGATAGAATACTAACAAAATCCCCTTCGCCAACAATAGTGTGAAGTATGCTCTTAGAAGTAACTCGCACAGCTATCTAGAAAGGAACACTGGAATGAAGACAAGACTCTATTAGGTTACTCCAGTCAAAGGAAATAACCTCACTACTTGGAGAGGGTTCTGTCGAAAGAGACAAAATTTCCTCTTGCATAGAATAATCAAAACTAACTACGAAAACTTCAGCAAGACGGTTTTCACTCTCGATTGGAAGAGAGGGACAATACGAAGACTATGTTGAAGGGACTACTTCAGTATCAACACTCTCTGACGAAAGAGTGGGATCAGGTGGAGATGACATCGAATCAACCATTTTAACTTCACTCTCCAAAGGAAGAGTGGGATCAACCAAGGATGGACTTGGATCGACTGCTTCAACTTCACTCTTCAAGGGAAGAGTGGGATCGACCAAGGATGGACTTGGATTGACCTCTTTGACTTCACTCTTCAACGGAAGAGTGGTATCGACCAAGGATGGACTTGGATCGACCACTTTATCAACCAATGGGATGTCAAGAGACAAATTACGATAACCTGTTGGAAGATGTTGCTGAGGAACAATAAGATATTCCAACAACTTTGAAGCTTCATCCATGTGAGGACAAAGGTAAGTGTGGTGCATATCCTTACATAGAAAGCAAGGATAGCTGACTTTTCCTTTTCGACTCTTAACCAAATAGTCACTGGTTGACGGGGCATCATCAGCATGATAGTCAGATACTGATGACACAAGATGTTTAGACCACACTTCTGACACAAGGGAAAGACCAAGACAATCCTTGAGAAGGTGATCACCCTTGCAAAGTCTACAAGGGAACTTAGCTTTACAGGTGCTAGAAATAGGTACATTAATACTCCCAGCATGATGACCAGTGGCTGGTGGGCTTCCAACATGAAGATCAGAGGTTGGAGCGGTGGCCTTCTGCTTAGTGTTCTTCTTCTTAGCCTTCCTTTTCATCTTCTTCTTAGCCGCCCGTTTACTAACATCAGAGTTTTCAACAGGTGAAGAGGAAGAAAGGGAGGTTAATTCAACATTCGAGGAAGAAGGAGAAGGGTTAACATGAGGTTGATTCTCGTGTGGTAAAGGACCAGGATCCAACACAAAGGGTGCATTTGGTATAACGGGATTGGAGAATAACCATACAAGTAATCCTATAGTCAATCCAGGAAGGTTCAAAGTAGCCATGAAGGGTGACAGCTCCACAAGGGGGAGAAACAAAAGACATGCCCTGAAAAGGGTTCTCTTGACTAGTGGTCCCGGGAAAGTCTCCCATATCTAAACTCTCTAAGAATCTCTAAAATACCACACAAGTCAAACACTACTCAAGTCTAAAAGCAACACGCAAACTGTGTGAATAGGAGTGGATCAAAAGTCAGGAATATCACAAGATAATCAAGGCTTCACAACTTTGCAATGCCAAAATGGCCAAAAGGTTAACTCAGATGGTCATGAGAATCCTAAGAGGGTCTCCCAATATACGTTAGGTATGGGGGAGCTCAACTTCGTAGTGGTGTTGTCTAATGCACAATCGTTCGAAAGGGGCCCTCTAATATAAAATTGAGTACATGAAGTACCTTTTGATATACCTCAAGGGTACATGGCACACCCACCACCTGTCACTACATAGCGTCAGAAAATTCCTTGACTTGTGCCATGGGCACTCTATGTGTCAGTTGAACGAAGTTCGTATGGATGTTTTGGAGCATACGCTCCGCATCCACACCTATGATTCATCACCTCTCCCCCTTTGACGATGTCAAGGGAAGTCATTTGGATGTCTAGGTCCAGCATCTGCGTATATATGACGAGTATCAATATATGTCATCACACAAAAACATGTCTTTTTTATCTCACTATATCTAAAAACACAAAAAAAAATTAATAATTCAAAAACAATATTGAGTTTGGATTGTTACCTATGTCTTTGTATGCGGATCCCGGTGGAATAGGAATATCAGGGTCGCCATAGAAGTATATCCCCTCATAGGGGTAGTCATCTATGGCTAAGATCTTCCTACGCCACCAAAGGAAAAAATCTGTTGGGTAGGGGTTGGCCACTCGTCCCCCTCCTAGTCTCTAGATCACATTCACCCAGCGCATTTGAGCTAGATCCCAAGCACCGTGAGGAGTGATATCCATTCTTGGGCTTAGCCCCACTACGCACTCAAATAAAAAGGTGCTCAATATGCTTGTGAAGTGAAATTTTATCACTCTTCCCATCTTGCAATCTGTCAACTATTATTTCATGTTTCCAAGTAGTGAGGTACTCCAATCATAAATGGTGGGCCTCATGCATTCCACCACATAGAACATCAATGGTCAAGATTCCTTATGAAGGGATGTCAATTTATGCAATCCTACCAAGTACTAGTAGTATGGCCTTGAGCCCTAGGTTTTGGATCGAGTTCGTTGGGATCTGACTCCCAACCTTTTTTGTGTCCGGGAGGCAGTAAACCGCAATGTATTCTTCAATTGTGAGGCCACGTCCTAACCCATGATCTCGTAGCTTTACTACTTCCCCTCTATCAGATAGTCGGTGTTGGTAATAATATGTTATTATACTCTTCTCTCGGCAGACCCGGGTTTACTTTATTGTACCAACAAAACCGCTAGCTCACTGGCCCTTTCGTCGATAGACCGTAGAATGGCCTAAAGTCTCACCCGAAGTGATCTTAGATGGGGTGGCTGAAGAATCAAGTTTCCTCAACCAAGTTCTGCAGCATCCTAGGTTCTCTAACTCTACTTAACCAGCTGAATCTCTCAGCAAGGGCTATTTCTCTCTCACTAGCTAACTCTGCTATGGGACTGACTCTTATCGCGTCACAGCTTCTAGGACGATGCACAAACCTTCTCTTCCGCTCAGCTCTTAACCTGCAATATCTCACACCGCATCTCCCCCGACAGTGAGATATCGCCCTTTCTATGCTATGATATTTCCTACAGTAAGACTCAATATACTCATCAACTCTCAAGGTCTAGAGGCTTCCTTTCTGGGTATAATAGCTCAATTAACCTTCATTAAGGTGTTAAACAACCTCACTTAAGCTTCTATAGTTTAACATGCTTAACATCAATTACACTCGACTCGCTGAACTAAACATACAGAAGTCACTAAACACAGTAGTTGCTACTGTCGTGAGTCAAGCACTGATAAACTCATATACAGAGTACTCGACACATTCAACTTGCATTTGACCTTCTATGTTACTGTAAACTGAAGGATANCATGTAACCGATAAAAAATAGCAAATAAGTAGAGCACAATCACATGGAACAGTCGCACAACACACGAATGTACGTGGTTCACTTACAGGGGGGAAGCTACGTCCATGGGAACTGTGTTTATATTATATCTTGAGAGAGTAACACAGTTCCGCTGCAACCTCTTATGTAGCTTGAGATCTTCTGGGAAACTCCACGCACACAGCTAGGAGCCCTTCTCTCTTAGATCTCTTCTCTTCCTATATTGCTTTCTTCTTACAATATACTCTTTCTCTCTCTCTTTCAATCCCTGTGGATTGGTACATTCATGCTCAAGGAGCCAGCCACTGGTTACAGTAAGATAACTACAGACTTAAAGATAGAACCAGAGCTCGACTCTTCCTCAATATCTCACCAACTATCTGACTATCTAGCTAGCTGGCTTAGCTAACCCTTCATAATACAAAATACATGCTTAAATAGGTGGCCCGAAGGTCTCACCATGATACAAAATTGTGGGCCTATCCCAACAGTAACCCAAAACCCTAACTGTGACAGTCGGCCTTTCTGTACTTTGTACTGCTACTTTACCAGTCACACCGTAGCTTCCTACAGTCTTCCATGATTTTCGGCTCTGATCGCGGGTATGGGCGCCACTTCCTCGATCGCTCCCCTTCTATCCTTTGTCTTTAATACCTCGGCCCATTGCTCCTTCTTCCTTTATGAGGGTAGCTGAGCCCTCCTGTCGTCGTCCCTGCCTTAAATGCAGTGGTTGAGCTCTCTTCTCAGCCGCTTCAAGTAATATTTCCCTTTGACTTTCTTGTTCCAACCGCCATGATTTTCGGCTCGCGATCCACAGCGGGAAATGCACTACGGCATCGTACCTTTATCGCATCGCCAAAACTGTATTTTCTCCAAAAATTGTCCATCTTCTACCAAAAATAGCAGCTTTTCCTGTAGCTGTGGGACCCTGCTCCAACAGTCCCCTAACACTTACTTGTGGCTCATCCCCGAGCCACTGACATCTGATTTCTATTACTATAGCATCTGCTTGGATTCCTATGAAGTCTTTGCAAATCTCTCCTTGAGTCCTGCAATATCTTTGCCCATATTTTCGACACAGTCTTGTGCCGCTTCAAGCATGACTTGAGTAATCATGGGGTCTTCTGTGCTATCAATTTCACTCTTGCTTGTAGTGAACTCGTTGACCTTCTGCTCAACCGCATTGACCATCTCTGCGATTTGTTCCTGATACAGTTGAAGCATATTATTGAATTGTATGTCTTTTTCTCGCAACCGCTGCGCTTCCTGTTGCAAACGGTTCATCTCTGTCATCTTCTTCATCTTTGCAAGAGTTATTAAGATCTTGACTTCTTCCTTTATTGTTGCTATTGCATTCTCCATGTTCTGGATGCTCCGCTGCAAATCCAGTCTATTTGGGAGCTCTTCTAGCTCCGATCATGTCTTCGTTGCATCAGTTAGCAATGACTCTGCATCATCTATACGACACTTCATCTACATTGAAGTGAGTCTAAAGGCCTGTGCCCTTGCTTCCTTGTCTGCCTCAGGCGTGCCTGGTGCTCGAGCCTCAAGCTCAACAATCTGTGCCTTGTGGTCTTCCTCCATTTTGGCCATTGTCTCTTCCAGATCCTTTGCTCTATCTGCAATTCTTCATACTTTCTGTGTTAGAGGCAAGGCAAATTCTATGTCACACTGGGGTAACTCCAATGCGATGTTATATAGGACCTGACTGATATCTTGTTCTCTTTCTTCATATACTCTTAACTCCTCTGCCTTTTTCTGAAAGCCTGCGGTGAGCTTTGCATTCTGTTGTCTCAGCTGAGTGTTCTGGTTATAAGTCGCAAGCTCTCTATCCCTTTCAAAAATCATCTTAATTGCATGGGGAACATCGCCTCGCTGCGATGTCACATCGCATCGTCCTTAACCAAAAAGTTGGCGTGAACTCCGCAACATTCAAAAACTCCGCAATCGTCCTATGACGTGTGCAAAATAAAATTTCCTACTGTGATTCCTCCTACTCAGAACTTTTTCAGCTTGTGTAGACTAGTTATGGGTGCGATGCCTCCTTTCAACTACACTGGACATCTGCACCACTTAGTTCTCTGAGTTAGGGCTGCATCTTATCAATATCATATTTAACTTTTTCTTTATAACAAGGATTTAATCTATATGGATTCTACTTAACTGGCCTAGCATCCTCTTTCAAAGGTATCCTCATGACTCCCAAATCTCCTACTATTCCCTTCATTTCTATAAACTTAGTGCGAAATAAGTCCTGATAGTCATGTAACAGATCTGCGATGTGTCCTACCATTTCATCATCCCAATAGTCTCCAATAGAGGCAAACTTTGGTTCTGTTTCTGTGCCAATATTGATCTTTTTAATCTTAATAGGCTCTGTGATAGTTGGAATCTCTAGCTTTGGTCCATCAACTTCATGAGTCCCTTCTGACTCTGGAATGTTGATACTGCGAGGATTCTCATCCTCGTCACCTGGCTCTTCTGCGAATTTATAACACTCTAGAGCATGTTCTAACTGGATGGCCCAATCAGGCTGAGCATACACTGGTAGGGTACAGTCATCAAATATCTTAGTCTTTATAATCTCTAGGGCCTGATCAATGCTTGGATACTCAGATTCAAAAGTGAAAGTGAGTAGAAAGCTGTCTATCATAACTAGCCATGTAATCGTTCCTCTACGCAACTCTGTCTCAGTGTACCAGTTCCTTGGGACTGTGTCTAAAGTGTGAATGAATAGGTGAACCCATTCATCCTCTGGAATGTCCGACCAATTATGTTCACAAATCTTAATATGTGACCTGGGGTCACTTTCTCCTGTATATTTCTGCTGGAACCGCTCCTTGTCAATAGAGAATCTGATCTCCATCAATCTCTTAAAATCATCCCATGATGCGATATTTTCTTTATGTGCATGCCACCATCTTGCAGGTGTGGCTCTTACTCCAAGGTCAATAGCTACCATCCTCTGCTCATGAGGGATTTCCTGCTCAAACTGCTGTAAAAAGTCTTTGACATCTGCTAAGCCATCAAACGACGGAATATCCTTAATCTCTGTTCCAATCCATCACAGTGACTTAGTCATAAATGCACATCTGCGAGCTGAAACTTCATAAAGTCTATTCTACCAATTTTCTAAACCAACATCTGAATCCGATGCACATGAGCTATCGCATCGCCAACCAATATTTCCTTCTGCGGTGGGATTGATATAATCACTCTGGTTAGTAGTCATCTGATAGAGGCTCTCCATATTACGCACCTCTTCCTCTGCTCTGATAGGTTCAATGTATCGAGGAACCTGAAAAGGATCCAACGGTGCGATGACTCGAATCTGTTTATCCTCAAAGGTCATTTGTCTTTTCTTCAAATCGATAACAGCCATGTTTTCAAATTCCCAATCGATAACTAATAAAGCTGGATACGGTCTGCTATCACCAATAATTTCTATGACTTCAAAATCTGCAAAGCTACGAATTCCATCAATATCAACTGGTACTTGCGGCAATCGGCCTAGTGGCGATACCCTCTGTTGATTGGCTAATCGCAGATGGATAGGTGATCTGGCTAACTTAGGGCTACCCATCTGTTCCCATGTCTTCTTAGTAAGAACATTTACCTCTGATCCTAAATCTAAGATTACCTCATCCATTTCAAACTCTCCAATTTGTGCTGTGAGTCTCATTTCTCTTCCTATTCTTGTATGGCCCATAATATTATGAACAGCACGCTGCGTACTGCTCACGGAAGAAGACTGCTGATACTGATCTATGATACGTTGAAGCTCTCCTATGGCTTTCTCATTTCTTACAAGTTTCAAGCAGCTCTGCAGGAAGGATTGTACACTTCCTTTCAACTCATCCTCTTCGCACCTTCCAGATGTGGTAGCCTGCGATATCTGCACAGGACTAACGCTACAAGGTTTTTGCTGTGGTATACCCCTATGAGGCAATATCTGCAATCCTGATGGTGTAGGGTCAGTAAAGAAAGTTTTAGCTTGCTGAAATGTTTCTTTGTTCTTCTGCAGGTCAAGTGGTGTATATTTATCAGTGGCTTTACGCACCCACTTCGGACCTATATTCTTTTCGGCATCCTGCGATGTCCTGCTAGTAGAAGCACTGCTGCAAGTCACAATATTGACTCTTGGTTCTGGTTCTTTCTACTCAGCAGCAATAAGCTGAATATTCTGGTTTACTGATGGCTTAGGATCCTTAATCTTGGCTATCAAGATAGGACATTCTTCTATAGTATGATCATAGGACTTGCAATACTTACATGGTGTAGTAGGGTTCTGACAATCCCTAGCATAATGTCCTATGGCTCCACAGTTGTAACAAATAATCAGTCCACGGCCACGGCCAAATCCTCCACCACACCCTCTTCCTCTGAATCCTCCACCACGGCCATCATGAGCCGGTTCATGCGGTGGGCCTGTTGCTGGTCCTGATGTCTCTGACTGGACTCTGTAGAAGTCATGTTTTCTCTCTATCATGAGATCATAAGCTCTGCAATTATTTTCATCATGTCCTACTGACTTACAGAAGTTACAGTATAAATTCTTAGGATTTTGTACATACTTCTGAAGTAAAGGGCATTCCTGTGGTCTATGTCCTCTTGTTCTACAGATTTCACACCATGGCCCTTGATTCTGTACTAAGGGGTTAGGAGCCCCACTTGCTAGATACTCAACAAATATTGGACAGTTATCTTTAGTATGGCCATGTCCTTTACACTTTGTACACCATAGTTCTTGTTCAACCTCTTTTCCTTTCTTAATCTCATGTAGCTGTAAAGTGAGATTGGCTAACTGATTCTGTAAATTTTTCATACCTACAGTAGTCTCAGCTAGAGGTGAAGCCTCTAGTTTCATTTCCATCTCCAATGCTTCATCCTGCGTATGGATTTTATGTTGCATTAGTGGAAGTCTGATATGAGGGAGTAGTGCTGCGATGAACCATTCCTTATGTTGCTCTGGTGCAAACTCAAAACTAACTTGGTCTATAAGAGCTTTAAATTTCTGATCGAAATCCCATACTGACTTTGTGGGTAACTGTTTGATGTCTTTAAGTTCTGTGATACATTGTGAATCAGACTTGGGTTTCTTAAATTCCTTAATCATTGTGGTCCTGACCTCTACGAGTGTTCTGTTCTGCACTGATGTATACTTCATATACCATGTTAAATCTCTTTCTCTAAGTGTAGTGGCCAACTGGACAAGCTTAGTATTGTTATCCTGGATTTGTTTAATGGTCCATACAGCTTCACATAGGAACCAACGCTGTTCTGGGTCTTCTACCCCTGTACCCTTAAAGGTAGGTAATTTCATGTCATCCCCCATTCTGTTTCTACGAGGTGGATTCTGATTTGTTGTATTACTACCACTTGGCAGTGTAAATGTAGATGGTGTAGAGGTAGTATGTACTGTGTGTGAACTACTTGATGGAGTTCCTGCAGGATTATTCTGAGTCTCGGTTTGTTTCTGTGGGGTATAAGGGTAGTAAGGGATACCCCCTGATGTTCTTTCTCTATTACTTTGACTCTGTTCTCTAGTACTGTCTAAACTGTCTTCAAAGAAGGAAGATCTGAAATCTACTTTATATCTCTTACCGCTACGTGTACATCCAATTCCTTCAGAATCACTCTCAAACTCTTGTGACATTACACTTACTTAACTTATTCATCTGAGAATATATCCAGTATTCCTTTTTCATACAATAACCTCTTAAGGAACCAATTTAAAGAGTTCAAGTACTTACCATTATATCCTTTGAAGAAGTACCTCTCTGCTTCGCTGAAACTCTTTCTTTGATCAACTGCAAACTCTGTAATGAAACCTTCCAACAAACTCACAAGCCAGAAGTCTATTGCCCATGAAATGGGATTATGTACGCTTTTCACAGTGTGAATCAGCTCCGGTGTCCAGACAATTTTCCTTTTCTTCTTGAATACATGCTTATCAGTCAACTTTGACAACCAATCGTACAACTCATTTGCGTAGGTCACAAAAAATATCTCATGCAGGTCTGTGAAGATATGTTTCTGTAACTAGTCCTCTATACTCAGCCTAGGACTCTTGTTTTCTTTCTCAGCAAATTCTCTTTCCTTAGACTCAACCCACTGGTTAAGTTCTTCTTTAGTAGGATGCCAACAGAACATTAGCTCTTCAATTTGTTCAAAATCGGCAACGAAACCATTTGTTGGTCTTTTCTAGGCAGACCCGGGTTTACTTTATTGTACCAACAAAACCCCTACCTCACTGGCCCTTTCAGCGACAGACCGCAGAACGGCCTGAAGTCTCACCCGAAGTGATCTTAGATGGGGTGGCTGAAGAATCAGGTTTCCTCAACCAGGTTTTGCAGCATCCTAGGTTCTCTGACTCTACTTAACCAGCTGAATCTCTCAGCAAGGGTTGTTTCTCTCTTACTAGCTAACTCTGCTATGGGACTAACTCTTATCGCGTCACAGCTTCTAGGATGATGCACAAACCTTCTCTTCCACTCGGCTCTTAACCTGCGATATCTCACACCGCAGCTCCCCCGACAGTGTGATATCGCCCTTTCTACGCTATGATATTTCCTACAATGAGACTCAATATACTCATCAACTCTCAAGGTCCAGAGGCTTCCTTTCTGGGTATAATAGCTCAGTTAACCTTCATTAAGGTGTTAAACAACCTCACTTAAGCTTCTACAGTTTAACATGCTTAACATCAATTACACTCGACTCACTGAACTAAACATACAGAAGTCACTTAACACAGTAGCTGCTACTGTCGTGAGTCAAGCACTGATAAACTCATATATAGAGTACTCGACACATTCAACTTGCATTTGACCTTCTATGTTACTGTAAACTGAAGGATAGCATACATACATTCATTAACTGATAAGCAAAGTTCATGTAACCGATAACAGATAGCAAATAAGTAGAGCACAATCACATGGAACAGTTGCACAACACATGGATGTACGTGGTTCACTTCCAGGGGGGAAGCTACGTCCACGGGAACTGTGTTTATATTATATCTTGAGAGAGTAACACAGTTCCGCTCCAACCTCTGATGTAGCTTGAGATTGTTGGAGCAGAGTCCCGCAGCTACAGGAGAAGCTGCCATTTTGGCGGATAGACAGTTTTGGCGAAGACGAAGAGATAAGGTAAAGCTACGACGTCGTAGCATGTTTCTAGCTGCAGAGCAGAGCTGAAAACCGTGACTGTTGGGATAGAGAAGTCAAGAAAGATGACAGTACCTGAGCGGTCAGGAGGAGAGAACTCAACCACTGCATTGAAGGCAGCGGAGAAGACAGGAGGACTCAGCTACCCTCATAAAGGAAAAGGAGCGATGAGGCTGAGGTATTGAAGATGAAGGACAGAAGATGGGAAGCGGTGCACAGTACCCATGGTCAGTGCCGGGAAGCATGGAAGACTACAGAGAGCAGCGGTGTGATGGAAAGCGGCTACCCCAAGTACAGATATGCTAACTGTCACTAGTTAGGGTTTTGGGTTACTGTTGGGACAGGCCCATAGTGTTGTAATGGCGAGACCTTCAGGCCGCCTATAAAGGGATGTATTTTGTATTGTAAAAGTTAGCCATTGAGTCTGTTAGCTCACAGTTACCTTGTATTGTAATAGAGTTGAGCTCTAGTTCTGTTATCAGCAGTAGTTATCTTACTGCAACCAGTAGCTAGCTCATTGAGCATGTATGTAACAATCCGCAGGGATTGACAAAGAGAGAGAGAGAGAGAGAGAATATTGTGAGAAGGCAATATAGAGATAGAGAAGAGATCTAGGAGAGAAGGGCTCCAGGCAGTGAGTGCGGAGTTACCCAGAAGATCTCTAGCTGCATATGCGGTGCAGTAGAACTGTGTACTCTCTCAAGATATAATAAAACATAGTTCGGTGGACGTAGCTTCTACCCTGGAAGTGAACCACATAAAATCATAGTGTTATGTGATTGATTCATGTGATTGTATTTACTTGTTGTATCTATCACTCATTACATGAACTTTGCTTACAGTTTAATGTATGTATGTGTTATTCCGTTCACAGCATTATAGAAAGATAAACGCATGTTGAAGTCTTTAAGTATTCTGTATGAGATTTTGTCTATGTTTTGCTCAAGATAGTTAAGAGCCGTAGTGTAAAGCAGCCATGTATGTTGAGTCCTGTAAGTTGAACACAAGTAATGCTAAGTGCGCTGAGCCGTAGCGATAGGATATTGCAAAGAGGTGATATCGCACCATCAGAGGAGTTGTGGTGTGCGGTACCCCAGGTTGAGGATCGAGCATAGGAGAGAGTTACGTGTTTCCCAGGACGCGGCAATGTGGTAAGGGCTAGATCCATCGCATAAAAGAGGGAACTGCGCATCGCAGAGAGAAAGAAACCTCACGGGTTAAGAAGAGTTGCGTGGTGCACATAGGATGCTACAGAACCTGGTCAAATACACTTGAGTCTTTGGCCAACCCATTAGAATCACTTCGGGTGAGACTTCAGGCTGCTCCATGGTCTGTTGCTGAAAGGGCCAGTGAGCTAGGGGTGTTGTTGGTACATTACAGTAAACCCGGGTCTACCCAGTGACCAACAGAGATCTTCTGGGAAACTCCACGCACACAGCTGGGAGCCCTTCTCTCTTATATCTCTTCTCTTCCTATATTGCTTTCTTCTTACAATATACTCTTTCTCTCTCTCTCTCAATCCCTGCGGATTGTTACATTCATGCTCAAGGAGCCAGCCACTAGTTACAGTAAGATAACTACAGACTTAAAGACAGAACCAGAGCTCAACTCTTCCTCAATATCTCACCAACTATCTGACTATCTAGCTGGCTGGCTTAGCTAACCCTTCATAATACAAAATACATGCTTAAATAGGTGGCCCAAAGGTCTCACCGTGATACAAAACTGTGGGCCTATCCCAACAGTAACCCAAAACCCTAACTCTGACAGTCGGACTTTCTATACTTTGTACTATTGCTTTACCAGTCACACTGTAGCTTCCTACAGTCTTCCACGATTTTTGACACTGATCACGGGTATGGCCGCCGCTTCCTCGGTCGCTCCCCTTTTGTCCTTTGTCTTCAATACCTCGGCCCGTTGCTCCTTCTTCCTTTATGAGGGTAGCTGAGCCCTCCTGTCATTGCCGCTGCCTTAAATGCAGTGGTTGAGATCTCTTCTCAGCCACTTCAAGTACTATTTCCCTTTGACTTTCTTGTTCCAACCACCGTGATCCGTGGCGGGAAATGCACTACGACGTCGTACCTTTATCGCATCACCAAAACTGTCTTTCCTCCAAAAATTGTCCATCTTCTACCAAAAATAGTAGCTTTTCCTGTAGTTACGGGACCCTACTCCAACAGTCGGGTAATAAATTATATATTGTCAACCTCAAGGCTGAGAGGCATCCCATCCAGCTAGAATGTTTCTGTATCAGGATCCCAATAGTCTACCAGCATTTGGAGTAGTCTTGGCTTGGCTCTGAAGCTACCAAGATGCTAGAATTTGTACAAACCACAAGCCCTCAAAGTTTATTGGACCATTAAATTGCCTTGAACCTCCTTGTCAACGTTTTCATGCCCACGTTCATGCCACTCAATAACCATCTGTTAACCCAAAAAATCACCCAACTTGCTCCATATGGCCTACACCACATGAAGACATCCATTTCATAACCCTTATTGACCCCCACACCCTTATGTAACCTATTATTTCCCCTCAAAGGCTCAAAAAACATCAAAAAGGGTTTTAAACCCCATAAAAGAGCCAAAATAGCTCACAAAGGGGCTAAAGCCTTCGAAAAGGGGCCTAAAAACCCCAAAAGAGCTAAGAAAGGGGAAAAAAGGGATTAAAACCCTAAAAAGGGCTTAGAACCCTGACCAAGGGCTAAAAACCCTGAAGCAAAGAAAAAAGCTATAAATAAAGGGGTGTGGGTCACTCTCAACACACTCTCATTTTTCCCTATCATTATAATGCCCACATGAGTACCTTAAGAGCCCTTTCACTCTCAATCTATTCATCCCTCATTACTCCATTCCTCCACTTACTCATTCACATTACTTTGGTGTGTTGAGCCATAGCTCCAACCATTCCCAGCTTGTGGAGAGGCAGCTCAAAGTTAGGGCATGGTGGCCCTCCTTCAAACTAGATAGCTAAGTATACTAGTTTGTGTTCTGTTAATTTCTTTTGCAATCTATACATGCTCATGCTTAGTTTAGTTCTAATGGTTTGTTGCAGGGTTACTTCTATTTGTTTCTAACAGTTTGTTGCAGGGTTTTGTTTTGCTTTATTCACAAAGACTCTACCCTTTCGTCCTATAGACGAAAGGGGAGGTGTTTCTGCACGTAACCAGGGTTTTTATTGGCTACACCATCCTATACAAAAAATTTAGAGTTTCATGAGTCTTTTCCTTAAAAATTGTTAAACGCGGCCTTATACGCGAATGTTCTGCAAACAGTTGAGTACATACACGTGAATCAAAGGATTTTCTATGTATGTCGAGCCCTATATGTGGAAATCAATTGATTTTCTGCATGGGCCGAAATCGTTATTTTTGAGATGCCATAAAAATAAAAATTGACCATGAAAAATTAAAATCAAAGCATTGAAATCAAAGAGGATGGCATGAGGATTTACCTGATCCAGATGGTTTGTGATTTCGTGGATTGTAGCTCCCGGAATCAACTTCTCAAGGTTTTGGTTCAAACACACTATGTAGGGTAAAATTACAAATGGTATGGTAAAAATATTTTTTTCACTATTTTATATAATAATAAAAATGGAAATTTTTACCCACTTTTCTATAGTTTGGACCGTTATTGACTATTTTGGATCGTTTAGCCTAATTTTGTTGTGTAGGGACCTTATTTGAGCGAATTTTGACCGATGTTTTGACCCGTTCATGCCTATCACAAGTATGATGTTAAACCGACATATAGGTTAGGACATCACATCCGCTTGCATTTATGCATTTCCTTATGACCGTTTCATCTTGACCTTAGGTACGAACCCACTTTGTAACATCACAGAACCCTCATACTACTATTAAGAAGTGACATTATGTAAGTGGTAGAGATTTTCTATACATGGAAACCCTAGTTAGATCATGTTTGCATTTGGTGCCCATGCTAAGATTTCTCCTTTAGGTTTGGGGAGTCCCTTATAGTCCTGCCATGTCCTTGAGAAAGAGCTCCATACTCCTCTTGAACTTTCTGCTTGTCGTTCCCCACAAGGACTCCCTTATATATCAAGTTGTAATTGCATTTCATGAGTTTCACCTTCCTTATTGATCTTTACGTCAGATCTCTGCTTCTGAGTTATAAGCCATGTAGCCTGACCTTGTCTCACTCTTATCCAAGCGGATATTTTTTACATATTCTTTGCAGCTTGATCACCCCTTACTAGGAGGATAATTTAGCCTGAGTGTCCTTATCCTACACATGCTTCCTTGCATTGAGCATAGGTATGTTCCACTGCTTGGAACTAGTTTTCTTTCCCACGAAACTCATCTCCTCCTAGTTGTATACTATAAATCACTTTTATTCTTTTTCAAGCTTTTCAACATCTGAAAAATTCCAAAAAAATTTAAAAACATAAAAATCCAGATGGGAAATGATATTATCTTTGGAAGATGTTGTTAGCCGAAAACAAACACCTCCTATGGACAAGAGCTGGTTCCCTAGATCTGAATGGTTCAGATCTAGAACAAAACACAAACACCAAATGGTAAACTTCCCCTAGATATGGTTAATCACTTGAATGAAAGGCCATGTTACTTCTCTCAAATGTTGTCATTGTTATCCTTGCAGAGAAACCTCTACAAGATGGAAAACAACAAGAGAAACATGATAGCATACAATATAATCAACTAGATCTATGCTTGTGACCAAGGAATCAAGCAATATATACAAATGAAATAGTAAATATGGGAGAGAAAAGACATTTTTTTATTAATAAATGATTGGAGAGACTACAACCTTCATGCCTTGGTGTTGAGAGTTCCTTCCAATGGATCCTTGCCTCTAAAGACTCAAGAATGATTTTGACAGAGTTTGGGTATGCAACACAATTCTTCCTCCTTTTGCCCATGGGGGGTGAGCCAATATTTAAAGGCATGGGAGGATAGGAATGGTTGAGGATCTCATGGGTGAGGTGGAGATTAGATCCAAAAAGGGAGGATCTCAAGCTCCAGCTGGTCCTAAACCATAGGGATGAGGCTCCACGGAATTCAGCTTCAACAATCCTCTCGAAGCTTCTCTTTTTGCCTTGAAAACTCAAGCACCGCTCCTCCAATGAAGCAAACAGGTGGTGATAAGGGGGTAACACTTCTTGCAGTGAGGTTAGGAGCAGTGGAACCACTTTTTTCTTATGTATCACGAGAAGTGTTGACTTGGGTAATGATTTTTTTCAATGGAAAAGGAGAGTTGCCAGCTCAACACAGGGAAAAATTGCAAGGGGATAATTTGAACCTTCATTTCTCTAAGGAAAACTTTGAGGGATTGGAGCAGTCCAGGGAATAACTATCTCATAACATGATGGTGATGAGATTTCGGTATAATAGAGATGCCCCCCAAAGTATGATGGCTAGAGGGAAATGATAGGAATAATACTTTGAAAGAACAAGGTATAGTATCGAGGCAAAGGTCCAATGGTCATAACTTCTCAAACATCACAAACATTCTACAGCACCATTTACATTTTGATACATGTCCCAAGTGACTCACAACATGGCTACTGACCAATACAACACAGATCCATGTGAGATACGAAAAATTCATGGATACTAAAATACAACATAGATCTATGAGAAGAAGACTCAAATTTGGACATAGCTACTAGACATACAATGTAGATCTATGTCATACAGATGCAAATCTGAGCACAGCCACAAACATACAAATGTGGATCCATGCTAGGACTCATACAAAATACTCCATCGCAATCTAGGGAAAGCAATGAGTTCTTTTACCAAATACCCAGGGTCTTCGTCTCGTCTTCCACAAAGTACGATTCTATCCATGTGATTACAATGATTTGATGTTGAACATGGTAGAAACCACTTTATTACCGGTCAATGATGTGAACCGTTAACAAGTGCAAGGGATATCATCATTGATCTCAATGATTCCCAAGGTACCCTAGTACAATATACTAAGTGTGAATAGATGATTTGATGTCGAACACTTAGTTGAAACTTTCAATCAAAGGTCAATGATGTGAACCTAGGTCGAAAGCGAGAAAATTTGTCATTAAGGCAGACAGACCTCAAGGTACTAAACTTGTTTCTAAGACTAATTCCTAGATGATGAGTAGAAGTTAACAGGAATAGTCTCATCGAAGGAGGGTCATGATGAATCCCACATCGACGACACGAAACTAGGAACAAAGTTTTGGAATTTTGAGTATGATGTAGCCATAGGACTGACTCAAAAAAGTTGTTTAACTGCATGTGTAAAATCTCAACATTACTTCCCTTTGAACATTGGACGGCACAACCAAAGACTTGGTAGCATTGACTTGAAAAGGTGGAACACAATGCAACAATGGACATGACTTAAAGGAGTGGCATGACTCATGAAAGTGGATCGACTCAGAGACAAGATGAATACCCATTTGACTTAATGAAATGCAGACAAGTGTCATGTTCAAAGGTGACTAATAACTGCCATTAATTGCAAATGAAATGTATTTCCATTCCCTTAATTTCCCCATCAGTATTGATAAGTGCCTCTTTTAATTTTTACGAGTTCAAAGAGGGTAAAAAACACTTGTTGTAGCTCATTAAGCAATGATTCCAAACTCATATGTTTTACAAACCTCAGAAAGGAGGGGTTCATTCCCAAAAAAGGGGTCTTTCAATGTTTAATTTAATGTGTCCAATTAAAGAAAACTCGGGGTAGTTCATGTTTAGAGACTCTGAACAAACTAAAGAAGAATCCTAAGGGTTGTTTTCCGTATGATTTAGTCCCTAAGGCCCAAAAAAGTATAAAATAATAACTTAGAGAACTATTCCAGTCATGATTGGCTGGAGTGTACCTTTTTCGTAAGTAGTGCTCCCTGGTCTGAAAAAGGGGTAAACTATCACCAAGAAGACGACTCTTCAATTCCTTTCACGAGCATGAAGAAGACAAGTAGACTCGGCAATCTTTTCACATTTTAGGAGTCTAAAAAGAGCTTAAAGATGACTCCATTAATCTTTTTCATGTTTGAATCCATAGCAAAAAAAAATTTTAAACTAAGCTCAAACCACTTTTCATGTTTTCACCAGAGCACAAAAAATGAAAAGTAAGCTCAACACCATCTTACTGTTTTTAACGAGCTCAAAGATCAGTTGAAATATTGCTTAGGGTATCTGCTTCATTTTTTAACGAGCTTGGAACATAAAAATAACTATGCTCAAAATGACTTGTTTCATTTTTACACAAGCTTGAAACAAAAAAATAACTATGCTTGAAACATGGTTTCATTTTTATGCAAGCTTGAAACCAAAAGGTAAACTATGCTTAAGGAAACCTACTTCATTTTTTAATGAGCTTGAAATAGAAAATGAACTATGCTCAAGAATGGTTTCATTTTTATGTGAGCTTGAAACCAAAAGGTAAACTATGCTTGAGGACATCCATTTCATTTTTTAATGAGCTTGACATAGAATGGAAACTTTTCTCAAGAACCTATTTCATTTTTTAACGAGCTTTACACAGAAAAAGAGAACTATGCTCACAACCCTACTTTTACCCAACATGATATCCAGAGGTTGGTAGGTTGCCCCCATTACATAAAATCTAGCGGCTTAACTCCAGTATGATGTCCATATACTAGATCCATGCCCCCCATTTTACCTATGATGGGAAGAAGCTAACTAGAAGAAGGGGAAGGAATCATAAGAACATGAGGCACATTCAGGGTAGTCTGATTACTAGGAGTGATGTGATGGTCAGGTGTAACAAAGTAAAGTTGATCAATGGTCACAATATTCCCATCATGGGGAAATTGCATAACTCTAAAGAGTGTGGACACTACAGCCTTCATGGTGTAAACATAATCACATCCAAGGAGCATATTGAAATCTAAAGGACCTTGGACCACCATAACATCAATACAGACAGTTTTCCATCCTAATGTAATAGGAAAATGAGGAAGGATCCCTAAAGGTGCAGTAGGCCTGTGATTGAAATCTAGTATCTTATTGGTGGCTGGCATAAGCTAAGGAGAACCTAAAGCTTTCCAAGCAGTTGAGGATAGAATACTAACATAAGCCCCTTCATCAACAATAGTGCGAAGCATTCGCCTAGCAATAACATTCACAACTATTTGGAAAGGAACACTCGAATGAAGACGAGACTCTGTTAGGTTACTCCAGTCAAAGGAAATAAACTCATTACTTGGAGAGGGTTCTATCGAAAGAGACAAAATTTCCTCTTGACAAGAACAATCAGAGCAAAGCATATAAACTTCAACGAGATTTAGTTCACTCTCTACTGGAAGAGAAGAACAAGACAAATATTTTGTCAAAGCGACTACTTCAGTCTTAACACTCTCTGATGAAAGAGCGGGATCGAGTGAATATGACATGGACTCGACCACTTCACTCTTCAAAGGAAGAGTGGGATCAACCATAGTTGAATCTGGTGGAAGGAAGAGTGGGATTGACCGCAAATGAAATGGAATCAACCACTTTAACTTCACTCTTCAAAGGAAGAGTGGGATCAACTACGGATGAAACCAAATTGACCACTTCTACTTCACTCTTCAATGGAAGAGTGGGATCGACTAAGGTTAGAACTGGATCGACCACTTTATCAACCAATGGGATGTCAAGTGACAACTTACAATAACCGATTGGAAGCCGTTGATGAGGAACAGTAATATCTTCCGACCACTTAGAATCTTCATCCATGTGAGGACAAAGGTAAGTAAAGTGCATTTCCTTATAGAGAAACCAAGGATTTCTGACTTTACCCTTTTGAATCTTAACCACAGAGTCATTGGTTGAGGGGGGATCATTAGTATGATGACCAGAGGCTGATGACATCAGTTGTCAGGAAACCTTAGACCATTCTTCTAAAACTAGGGCTAAACCATGACAATCTTTCAAAAGGTCATTAGCCTTGCAAAACCTACAAGGGAATTTGGTCTTATGCGGTCTTGGGGTGTGCAGATCAACACTCTCCACACTCGGAGGAGTAATTGGTTGAGACTTGGTTTTTTTCTTGTTTTTCTTCTTCTTAATCTTCCTTTTCTTCTTCTTCTTATCCACCTGACTACTAGTATTACAACTTTCAATAGGAAAAGAGGGAGAAACGAGAGAAGACACATCTAGTGAAGAAGGAGAGGGATCAACATGATTTTGATGCTCTTGTGATGAATGATTAGGATCAGAAGCAACTGGTGTACATGGGATAACTAGACTAGAGAATAACCAAATAGGTAATCCAATAGTCAATCCAGGAAGGCTTAACGTAGCCATGAGAGGAGGACCAACATCCCCATATGGAGGGAAAACAAAAGATGTGCTTGGTAAGGGAGTCTCTTGGTTGGTAGTCCTAGAAGGCGAGGCCATAACTATATAACAAAACTATCTCTCTCTTCTAAAAATTACTAACTGTACAAACAACAAGCGCTACTCAAACTAAAGCAAGAAGCAAAATATGTGAGAGGATTGGATTAAAGGTCTAGAACCTCACAGGATTTTCAAACCGTCACAACTTGCTATATACCGTAGGGTCCAACAGTAAAACGCGGTGAGGAGGATCAATCGTCCCTCACCTGAATACCCAAATACCTGGATGGTACATGCATAGTAATGTCCCCTAGTGTTGTTCTTGGTGTATTGCGATGATAAGACAGCCAAAGGGATGTACTCAGACGGTCACAGGATTCCTAAAAGCGTCTCTGATACACACAAGGTACGTGGG
The DNA here is from genome assembly GCA_001517045.1 of Pseudotsuga menziesii. Taxonomy (NCBI): domain Eukaryota; kingdom Viridiplantae; phylum Streptophyta; class Pinopsida; order Pinales; family Pinaceae; genus Pseudotsuga; species Pseudotsuga menziesii. The sequence goes on from LPNX010400896.1 coordinate 118,066, forward strand.
AGCTCAAATTGATATTAGTGTTGTCTAATGCACAATCGTCAACAAGGGGCCTTCCTATATACAATCGAGTACGTGAAGTACCTTTCTATATACCTCAAGGGTACGTGAAAGGTCGTTCTATATACCGACGGTGCGTGGAAGAACCGTGCGAGTCTCGGGTTGCAGTGCAAGAAAATAACGACAGCTCCTACATTTTACGATGCCTGAACATGTCACTAACCAATCACACAAATTGCTAAAAAAATTTAACCTAAGCTAGTGCTTAATTTTATCTTGAACAGTTAGGTGGATGCATGAGGTGAGGACATAAAAATTAAAACCATGCAGTATGATGTGCAAAATTTCACTTTCACTTTCAAAGTATGCCTTAATTAAGGAAGGGGGAAAGAGGTTCAATTCATTTGAAACATAGAATAAATCCCATACAAAAATAAAAGACACTTGCTTATATGGTCCTTTCCTAACTGAAACAAACAAAATCTTCTCTTTTGAACTAAAAAATAAGTGAGATCTCTAATGAAAAGAAAGAAAAGATTGTTACAACTTTATACAAAAGTGTTCCGATTTTTCAACTAAAGTGAGAATGAAGTAATCATAAAATTATACAATAACTTTCATATGGAATTTTCCACAACTTTTTGAAAAAATTAAAAACATACAAATATCATGTATAATAAACAAAGAAAAACTGAAATGAATCCTTTCTTGTTCTGTGAAAGAAGATAGAAATCAGAGATCTATCAAAACCAAGTTCTATTCAAAGCCAACTATGAAGATTTAAAAGACCAACATCAATCATAATTCTTGAAAATACCTATGATATCATACACATGCAAGGGGGGTCTGGTGGGGGGGGGGGTTCCCCCCTCCCCCCCCTAGCCTGAGGGTTATTTGGGGGTTCAGGGGCGTGAGCTCCCAAGAAAAAAAATTGGCTCATTTTTTTTTAATTTTTTATTTTTGATTGAATTTTCTATTCAAAAATGAATTTTAGAGTTCAAAACACAATTGTAACAATCTAAAGCATACATCTCAGATACCAAAAGAAGCATTTAAGAATCAAATACCAAACAGGGCTAAGAAGAATACTTGGCACTGCTTCTACAAGTGTTGAACAGGACGTTACCAGCATGAGCATCGCTTCTTGTACACAGAAACAGAGCGATGGCACTGCTTCTATCAGTTCCACACCAGGGCGTTACCAGCTCCATCACCACTTCTTTTACATAGAAACAGAGAGGTGGCACCTTTCTATTCGAACAAGGAAAAGGCGGTGACAACTCTAGAACCGCACTTATAACATAGCTCAAGAGAGGTGCCCGAGATGGAAATTTGAAAAATAAAAAAGGGACAGAAAAGTAAGTTACAGTCTAAGGAATGAACCCAAACAATCACCAAAAAACCCAGTGAACCAAAAACATGAATATCCAAAGGCTGATAGAGGCAAATAATTCAAATTTAAAGCAAATCTAACTATTGAAAAAGCAGATCTACAATATTGAAAATGAAGGTAGACATTTCAACTTACCAATGATTCAGAATTCAAAGTAGTTTCCCAATATGGTCATCAATTTTGTTAGCTAGAAATACACACCTCCTGCGGACAAGAGTTGGTTCCCTAGATCTGAATGGTTCAGATATAGAACAAAACACAAACACCAAATGTTAAACTTCCCCTAGATCTGGTTAATCACTTGAATGAAATTCCATGTTACTTCTCTCAAAGGTTGTCCTCGCTATCCTTGCAGAGAAAAATGTAAAAGATGGAAAACAACAAGAGAAACATGATAGCATACAATATAATCAACCAAATCTATGCTTGTGACCAAGGAATCAAGCAATATATACAAATGAAACAGTAAATATGGGAAAGAAAAGACATATTTTATTAATAAATGATTGGAGAGACTACAACCTTCATGCCTTGGTGTTGATAGTTCCTTCCAATGGATCCTTTCCTCTAACTTCAGCTTGCCTCCAAAGACTCAAGAATGATTTTGACAGAGTTTGGATATGCAACACAATTATTCCTCCTTTTTCTCATGGGGGGTAAGCAATTATTTAAAGGCATGGGAGGATATGAATGGTTGAGGATCTCATGGGTGAGGTGGAGATTAGATCCAAAAAGGGAGGATCTTGAGCTCCAACTGTTATCAGGAATATGGCACCTTCTACGGACAGAAGCTATTCCTCTGGTCTAAATGGTTCAGATCCAGAACAAATGAGTCACAACTAGGTCAGAATACTTTCCCTAGAAACTATAGATGCCTGGAATAAGATCTCTGATGGATGACCTGCATAAGCACATCAAACACAAAACAACATCAAAGATACCAGAAAACTATCCATAGATCCATATCAGTGACTAAATAATCTGATAATACATATGTGAGATTATAACACAACAGATATATGGGAAGGAAATAAACTTTGCATTAATAGATGAAATGAAAGAGATTACAATATTTTGAATTAGTGTCGATGCACTCCTTCACAAGACTAACATATCATCCCCGATAGCTCCAACTTGCTCCTCTATGCTCTCCAATGGATTAGGCCAGGATGTTAATTCAGCAGCATAACTTTACTCTTTTCTTCTCTCCTCAACCATGGAGTATGAGATTCGTTTTATAGAGATCAAAGGGATAGGAATGGTTGAGAAATAGGTGGGTGAGGTGGCAATGAGATCCCCAAAGCATGGATCTCGAGCTTAATTGACCCAGGTGAGTAGGGATAAGGTTGGAAACGAGGCTTTTGTTCTAGAAGTTTCGTGAAACCTCCGTTTTCACTTTTTACCAAGGGCACCGCTTATACTCCCTTATGACAGAGCAGTGCAAGGTGAGAACCATGCCAAAAACAAAGGTTAAAGGCGGTGACACCACCTGACTTCCACATAGCTTGGGCGGTGTTGCACAAGGTACCGCTTATATGCTTAAGGGTAAGAGCGGTGCTGGAGTTTTCTATGTAGGATCAACATCTAGAGAACTATTTTCATTTCAATGTTTGGGATTGAGGGCAAATAAAGGTGTTAGAGATCTTATCACATGCTGGTGACAGGATTTGGGTATAACATAATGCCCCCCAAAGCATGAGGCTAGAGGGATGCGATAGGCGAGAGCTTTGATAGAGCAAGTTATCACTTCGAGGTAAGAACCAGCTTAATCAAAGAGTGTAATTGAGTAGGCATCTGGAATACATCAATACTTTGACTCATGAGTAAATTTAACCTCATCATGGGTGCATATGAATACAAGGAAGATCCTGAGAAGAATAAACAACCATGGCTACTAGAATACAATGTAGATCCATGTGATAGAGGACTCAAACTTGGACATAGCTACTAGATATACAACATAGATCTATGCCATACAGACGCAAATTTGAGCATAGCCATGACCATACAAATGTGGATCCATGCTGGTACTTCATACAATATACTCCATCGCAACCTAGGTTAACAAATACCCAGGGTCTTCGTCTCGTCTTCCACAAAGTACGATTCTAACCATATGATTATAATGTTATGAAGTCGAACATGGTAGAAACCACTTGGTTACTGGCCAATGATGTGAACCATTAACAAGTGCGAGGAAGATCACCATTAATGTCAATGATTCCCAAGGTACCCTAGTACAATCTACTGAGTGTGAATAGATGTTTTGATTTTGAACACCCGGTGAAATATTTCGATCAAAGGTCAATGATGTGAACCTTTATCAAGAGCGAGAGAATCTATCATTGAGGCATACAAATCTCAAGGTACTAAACTTATTTCTAAGACTATTTCCCGGATGATGAGTTGATGTTGATGGGAATAGTCTCGTCGAAGGAGGGCCATGATGAATCCCACATCGACAACACGAAACTTAGAACAAAGTTTTGGAATGTTGTAGATAATGTAACCATAGGACTGACTCAAAGGCACTGACACAAAGGTTGTTTTAATTGCGGAGGTAAACTTCTTACTTCCTTTGAACATCGAGCAGCACGACAAAAGACTTGGAAGCATAACTAAAACAGACGAACACACAATACGACTGTGAACAATGTTAGCGGGAATATTTCACTTCCTGCAGACACCAAGGTGTTCCACTGGTCTGAATGGTTCAGATCCAGAACAAATAGATCACAGAGGTTGATAACTCTCCCTATACGTTGTAGATATCTGGAATACAAGGCTTTGATAGTCCACCTATGCACCTGCAATCAAGCTCAAAACGAAATAGATCAAAGCAACCAGAATATGATCTACTAATCTATGCTAGTGACTAAGGAATCTAGCAATATATATCTGAAATCAAACATCAACAATATATATGGGACAGAAAATCAACTTGCATTAGAAATATGAAGAATTTTACAACCAAGCCTTAGTGTTGACATGCATCTCCATGAAACCATCTCTTCATCCCCAAAATCTATGACTCTAGCTCTATATGCTCTCTCCAAATGATCTTGGACCAAGAATCAATCCAACAGCATAACAATACCTTCAATGTTCTCCCCTCAACCATGGCTATGAGCTCATATTTATAGGGCTTTAATGGATAGATATGGTTGAGAAAATAGTGGGTGAGGTGGCCTCTAAGATCCTAGGATGAGGGATCTCGAGCTCAACCAACCCACAACAGTAGGGATGAGGCAGCACATGAGGCTTATCATCTAGAAGCCTCGAGAAAATTCTCTTTTCCCCTTTTTACCCAGGGTACCACGCTTCTCCTTCTATGACAGAGCGGTTCTGGTAATAACCGCCTATGGACCAAGGGAAATGGGCAGTGTCACCTCTTGTGGACAACCGATGAAAGGTGGTTCGAGTAGGGGTACCGCTCCTGGATAAAGGGGCATGCACGGTGCTGGGAATTTGTATGACAGATTGATGAAAAACCATTTATTTTCCACTCCAGAAGCTGGGATTCAGGGCAAGTAGGTATGTCAAATGCCTTATCACATGATGGTGACAGGATTTTGGTATAACAGACAATGCATTCTTTTGAAATACTCAAAGGAGTGACATGACTCATGAAAGTGGATCGACTTGTAAGTCAGCTGAATACCTAATTAACTGAATGATATGCAGACAAGTACCATGTTAAAAGGTGACAAACAACTTCCATTTGATTTGCAAAATGATTCCCTTCCCTTAATTCCCCCATCATGATTGATGAGTGCCTCTTTTCGTTTTTATGAGTTCAAAGAGGGTAACAAACACTCGTTTTAGCTCATCCATTGAACAAGGCCAAACTCATATGTTTTACGAACATGAAAAAGGAGGGGTTCATTCCCAAAAAGGGTCTCTCAGTGTTTAGTTTAACGAGTCCAATGAAAGCAAACTCAGTATCGTTCATGTTTAGAGATTCTAAACGAAGACTAAAGAAAACTCCAAAGCATCCTTTTTCGTATGATTTAGTCTCTAGGGCCCGAAAAAGTATAAAATAATACCCGAGAGAACTCTTCCAGTCATGATTGGTTGGAGTGTTCCTTTTCGTAAATAGTCTATCCGAACCGAAAAAGAGATAACCTATCGTCGGAGAGACGAATTTTCAAATACTTTTACGATTATGAAGAAGACAAGTACTTGACAATCTTTTCATATTGAGGGAGTCCGAAAATAGCTTAAAGGAGACTCCATTACGTTTCTTTTTCACAATGACAAGTTTTACGAGCCTAAAATGAATCGGAAAAAGACTCAGAACTTTGATATTGAGTTCTAAGAGCATGACCAAAGTGTCAAAACAAATGCTTGGGGACTTTTTCCATTTTACGGAAGTACAAAAAAATCAAAAACAAACTCCCCATAGACTTTACTGTTTCCACTTTTACTCCTGTAAGACTCAAAAACGATCATTAATCTCTCAAAAAATGACTTTAATGAAATATATAAATGGGTTTTTATATAATAATGATTTTTGAAATATTAACATAACACCTAAAAACCCTAAAATATATATATATATAATTCATTTGAATGGTAAAAATCAAAACATTTTACTATTTACCACTTGGTAAGAGCATTTTGGAGAAAATTGAGCCAGATACTCCGTTAGTGATTCCAGGAGATTCCACCATCTGTTTCAAGCACCGTCAAGACCAGGTAAATGATTGAACCTTAGCCTTTCCTTTTAATGCATTCATTTTTTATTTTGGGGAGTTTTTGGGCAGTTTTAGGCAATCCCTAAATCCAAAATACGGGCACTACTCCTGTCCCTTACGGGACAAGTGGTGCCCAATAAGAACCGCATATGATGAACTGCACTTAGTTGGTGCCACTGCTCTGTACAAACGGTGTTCAAGCGGTGTCGTCCGTGAGTGTAGAAAGTTAAATGGGTAAGCAAAAATAGAAGTTTTTAAATGATTTTGATGATTGATTATGTTTTTAATTAGCCCGTTGATTGTTTTTGGCAAGTTCTTACTGATCAAAAATGGTTATATGGAAAGAACGGCAACACGATAATGATGATTCCTTCGTCGAGGGAAATACAGGGTGTATAGCTACATTGAGGGGTTGTGGCCTCCTAAAATTCTTTTGCACACCTAGCATGGTGTCCCATGAGCACTTGTTGGAGCATATCCTTCATATCTGGAACCTGGAGCAACAATACTTTGAGGTGGGAGCCCATGTGTTGACTATTGAGGTAGAGGATATCTACTTCTTGATAGGATTATCCAGACGAGGTGCTCCTATTTCACTAATTGGTTCTCGTGGAGGGGATGTGACCTCCCAGGAGTTGATCAACTGTCACTGCATACCTGGTACTAGAACATCTGGGAAGAAAATTCCCATTAAGGCAATGGTGGATGATCCTCTCTGTACAGTTCTTTTCACTATGCAGCAAGTGGTTGGGAACCAAGGATCTCATCAGGCTTCCAGAGCACACATGTTATATGCTATAGAGGCCATGGCACCTACTATATTTAACTAGGCAGAAGCATTACTATCGGTCTTCAAGGACCAACTGACCAAGTGTCAGCAAGGAGAGCTAAAACATTTCGGCTATGGATCCATATTAGCTTGCTTCTTCTTTGGGCAGGTCCCTCAACTGAGACCCCAATTGGTATTTACTGATCTAAGGGTGAGAGACCCTCGTATGTTGAGGTGGGTCGAGATTATGGCCCACATGGGAGCAAGCAGGGCCAAAGTGAAGTTTGGGGCTCCATTTTTCTGTTGGCTGAATGATCAGATCCTCATGATTAAGGATTATGCGTATGCGGGTACTGAATTTAGGGGTGACTCTGACTTACCACTTCCACCTGGTGCGTAGTGGAGAGACATGGGTAAGAAAATAGACCCTAAAATGGCAATTTGTGTTTTTTGTATTTTAATGTTTTTTTTATTTTTTTATGTATAGTAACAAGACCTACATATCTTCATGTAGATGTTGGATTAGCACAACATGGGGGATCTTCTCCACTGGACAGAGGAGCGGGAGCTCAGTTTGTTCAACGAGGTGATGACCCGATGGGAGAACTAGAGGAAAACTTGGAGAGTTTGACTCTAGATATACCCGATGCATCGATTGATGACTTGCCCATGAGGTATCAGAGGCACCCTGCAGGTGTTCCAGGCCATTTTAGCTGACTGCTACATAGAGTAGTACGGGCTGTCATGTCCTACCATGAGCACCACTAGATAGTCATGCATGATGTATTAATGAAAGCTGATATAGCTTTAGGATTTTGTATGATTTTGTAGTGCCTGAAAGCCAGAGCGCTTCAGGTGAGGTCTTGTGACCTATTTTTGTAAAACACTTTATATATATATAGACTTTTATTTTCGGTGTTTATATGTTCCAACTGGAAAATGTATTTACATGAGTTTTATGTGTTTTTACTGTTTATTTACAATATGATGAACCACGTTTGATTTTCATGTTATGAATGGGCAATATACCAGTCTAGGGTATAATTTTCTAATGAGGCAGCAACTGTATTGTCTGCCCTAGGGATATGCCTATAAGTAATAACCTCAAATGACCTTTCCAATAGATGCACCCTCCGATAAAGATGGAGCAGTATGGGATTTCTGATGGTATATACCTGGTTCAAATGACAAACCACTAACTGCGAGTCCATGAAAACTACCAAATCATGAATGTCCCAGGATGCAGCCTCAGTCAGTAGACCTATGACTGCCTCAAACTCAAAGATATTGTTGGTAGCTGGACCAATACAAACCGCTCCTGAACTGACCAAATCATGAGCTAGGGAATAGAGAACCCAAGCAGCGGAGGCAAGGTTCAAGGTATGGTGGCAAGCACCATCAGTGAAGCCATAAAAAGCCATCTGGTCTGCATAACCAAAACATGGTATAAACAGTTTAGACACTAAACTCAAAACCATATTGAAAATACTAAAACACACTGAAAAATTCAAACAATGTACATATATACAAGGTACCATACATGATTTATCTAGGCATAGTATCTCTTCAGGTACAACCCATTGCGAGGTTGCCCGAAGGGGACTCCGTGATAATCCACGAGCTCATAGGCCCCTTTTTCTAAAATTTTGGAAAAGATAAAAGGATTGTACCACATTGATTCGAACTTCCCTTCTCCTAGTTTATCATGTCTCAGATCATAAGTCAACACTAGGTCACCTTCGTTAAACACATGAGGATGGAAAGATTTATCGTACTGCACCTTGACGTGTTTCTTATGTGCCTCATTGACTAAGGCAGCATCCCGTCTAGTTTCGTCAAGATTGGATAAGTATAGAAATATTTCTTCCTCAGTGGAAGTATTGGGGAGAAGTTCAATGGCAAGTTTCAAAGACGGAATCTGACACTAAATAGGTAGGACAACTTCTAGTACATATACTAACTGAAAGGGTGTAAAACCAGTCATTGTTTTAACTAAAGTTCTATAAGCCCAAAGAGCGGAAAAGAGAGTTTGGTGCCAGTTGGATTTATGATCTCCAACCATCCGACGTAGCATAGTTTTTAAGACTTTGTTAATGGCCTCAACCTGACCATTAGCATGCAGATAATAGGTAGTTGAATTTTCATGGAGAAAACCCAGCTTATCACTTAACTCTGCCATCATCTAATTTCGGAAATGTGATCTGTGATTAGTGACTATATACTGTGGAACTCCAAACCTAGCTATTAAATGATTAAAAAGGAAGAGGGCGGCAGTCTTACCATCCTCTGCATATGTAGGCATAGCCTCATCCCGTTTAGTGAAATAATCCATGACTACTATGATGTAACCATGCCCCCCAACTGACGTAGGCTTACAATGCATGAAATCTATCCCCCATTTGGAAAAAGGGCCAACGACAATGATGGGGTGTAACGGAGTAGGGTGGGTGCGCTTTTTCAGATATAAATGTTGACAAGGTGGGCATTTCTTAACAGCCTCGTGACAATATTTAAATATTGAGGGCCAGAAATAGTCAGTACGAAGGATTTTCTGGGTTGTAGCCATCCCAAAGAGATGACCACCACATGCTCCAGAGTGGCAGTCATTGATAACATGTTCAGCCTCTTCATGGGTGAGTCGTCGTTGGAGAATGGTCTCTATGCCATGCCTATATAATGTATCATTCAGGATAAGCTAATATTTCATGTGGTGATGGATATGGTGACAATCATCATGAGATAGAGCGGGCTAAAATGTCTGTGTCTGGAGATAAATTATTAAATATCCATACCACGGATCAGTTGTGCTTATCATGAACATAAATTTGTCTGGGAATGAATCACTGGGCTTAGAATCCATTAAATCACAGGGAAGGTCACACATCAGCTTGGCAAAGACCAATGATTTCTTTGAATTAGCTTTGGAAAACTTAAGGTCAAAATCTTGTAGGATGGCAATCCATCGAGAGTATTTGGCCCCTAGCACCTGACGATTCAGGATGTAGTACATAGGGTTTTGGTCTGTGAATATAGTGGTGGTGCGAAGTAAGATGTAATGATAAAAATTTTGGACAGCAATGATCGTGGCCAGTGCTAGCTTCTCCACACATGTGTATCGAGTTTCAAAATCGATAAGATTCTTACTGGCGTAGTATATCACGTGTTCTTAGCCGTTTTGATCCCCTTAAGCTAAAGCCATTCCGATGGTTGTAGTAGAGGCAGCAACATATAAGAGAAAATCCTTTGAATAATCTGGGGGGTGTATCATGGTTGAATGGGTCAGAGCATGCTTAAGATTATCAAATGCTCACTAGGCCTAGTCATCCTAGCAGAATGGAGTATTCTTCTTAAGGAGACGCATATAACCATGCATTTTCTCAGCAAAGTTACAAACAAAAGGACGAAGAAAGTTTGTCTTCCCTTGCAAAATTTGGAGTTCAAGGAGGTTGGTGGGTTGCCCCTTACATCAGAAGCTAGCGACTTAACTCTAGTATGATATCCACAGGCTGGAGCCATGCCCCCCATTTTACCTATGATGGGAAGAAGCTAACTAGAAGGGGAAAGATCCATAAGAACATGTGGGACATTCAGGGAATTCTGATGACTGGGATTCACATGATAATCAGGTTTAACGAAGGAAATCTAATCAACGGTCACAATATTCCCATCATGGGGAAAATATATCACTCGAAAGAGTGTGGACACTACAGCTTTCATGGCATAAACATAATCACGCCCAAGGAGCAAATTAAAATCTAAGGGACCTTGGACTACCATAACATCGATACAGACAATTTTTCCTTCAAAATTAATAGGAAACTGAGGAAGGATCCCTAAAGGAACTGTGGGTCTTCAATTAAAAGCCAGTATCTGATCAGTGGCTAGCACAAGTGGAGGAAAACCTATGGCTTTCCAAGCAGTAGAGGATAGAATGCTAACAAAATCCCCTTCGTCGATGATAGTGCAGAGTATACTCTTAGTGGTAATTTGCAAGGATATCTGGAAAGGAACACTCGAATGAAGATGAGACTCTGGTAGGTTACTCCAATCAAAGGAAATAACCTCATTACTTGGAGAGGGTTCTGTCGAAACAGAAAAAATTTCCTCTTGTCGAGAACAATCAGAATGAAGCATAAAGACTTCAGCAAGTTTTAGTTCATTCTCTACTAGAAGAGAAAAACAAGATGAATATTTAGTCAAAGCTACTACTTCATTCTTAACACTCTCTGATGAAAGACTGGGATCAGGTGGAAATGACATCGACTCGACCACTTCACTCTCCGATGGAAGAGTGGGATCAATTACAGATGCAACTAAATTGATCACTTGGTCAACCAGTAGGGAATAGAGGGATAACTTACTATCACTTGTTGGAATCACCTGTTGATGATCAGTAATATTTTCCAACCAATGTGAAGCTTCATCCATGCTTGGACAAAGAAAATTACGATGCATAGCCTTGCATATCAAACAAGGATACAAGACTTTACCCTTATGACCTTTTACCAATGGGTCACTGGTTGAGGGAGTATCATCAACATGATGATCATAGGTTGATGACACAAATGGTTTGGACTTTTTATACCACTCTTCTTGTACATGGGAGAGACCAGGACACTCCTTAAGAAGGTGGTCCCCCTTGCAAAGCTTACAAGGGAACTTGGGTTTTTCGGGTGTTCTCTTAGAGCACCATCAAGAGCAAATGGTTGTTGCTTGTTATCTTTCTTATCCTTCTTCTTCTTACCCTTCCCTTTCTTCTTCTTCTTATCCACCTAAATACTAACCATAGAGCTTTGTTCAAGCAAAGAAGAATAAAGGGACGAAGCCACAACCGGCAAAGAAGGAGCAGGATTAGGTTGAGGTCGATCCTCTCTTGGAGGAGAGGTGAAATTTGAGACATTAGGTGTAATAGGAATTACTGGATTAAACTGCCAAACCGGTAATCCTATAGTTAACCCAGGAAGATTTAGAGTGGCAATAAAGGGATGACCAATACCTTCACTTGGAGGGAATACAAAAGGTACACCTTGGAAAGGGACCTCTTGAGTGGTAGTCCCAGATGGGGATGCCATCTCTAAACTCTCTAAAAACACCCTAACTACCATGCACAAGAAAGCACTACTCAAACTAAAAGCAACAAGAAAAAATGTGAAAGGAGTGGATAAGAGTCAGGAACCTCACAGGACAGGCCAAAAGGATAACTCAAATGGTTTAGGGATTCCTAAAAGGGTCTCCTAATATATGCTAGGTACATGGGAGCTCAAATCGGTAGTAGTGTTGTCTAATGCACAATCGTTCACAACGGACCTTCCGATATACAATCGAGTACGTGAAGTACCTTTCTATATACCTCAAGGGTACGTGAAAGGCCGTTCGATATACCGATAGTACATGGAAGAAATGCACGAGTCTCGGGTTGTAGTGCGGACAAAGTAACGACATCTCCTACGTTTTACGATGCCCAAACACGTCACTAACTTATCACTCAAAATGCTAAAATTTTTAACATAGTACTACCGTTAATTTTATCTTGTGCAGTTAGGTGGAACCATGGAATGAAATTTTGAAATTAAAGAAGATGCACATTGATCTATATGATAATGCAAGTTTTCCTCTTTAATGAAGTTCTACCTAAGAGAGGGAGAGAGATTTATTTTTCTTCCAAAAAATGCACACTCAAATGCAAATGTAATTCTATTTTTTCAAACAAAAAGTAAAATATCAATGCACCCCAAACAATCTTTAAAGCAATTAAAAAATACATCTAGAGAACATCTAATATAAATAAACCAAAAATGTTTCCTATCTTTTCATGCTTGCAAAAGATGCGTAAAAACTTAATGGAAAGATTATTTCACTAACGTTTCCAAAAAAATCTAACTCTGATGCACGCAAATTCGAAAATAGATATTTCTTCTTAACTATTTCTCAACTATTCCTATCCCTTTTAGCCCTATAAAACCAAACTCATACTCCATGGTTGAGGAGAGAAGAAAAGAGTAAAGTTATGCTGCTGAATTAACATCCAGGCCTAATCCATTAGAGAGCATAGAGGATCAAGTTGGAGCTATTGGGGATGAGATGTTAGTATTGTGAAGGAGTGCATCGACACTAAGGAAAAAGGTTGTAAGGTCTTTCATTTCATCTCTTAATGCAAAGTTGATTTCATTCCCATATATCTCTTGTGTTATAATCTCACATATGTATTATCAGATTCCTTAGTCATTGATATGGATCTATGGATAGTTTTCTGGTATCTTTGCTGTTGTTGTGTGTTTGATGTGTTTATGCAGGTATGTAGGTCTTCGATCAGAGATCTTATTCTAAGAATCTATAGTTTCTAGGGAAAGTCTTCCGACTTAGTTGTGACTCATTTGTTCTGGATCTGAGCCATTCACACCAGACGAACAACTTCTGTCCGCAGAAGGTGCGATATTCCTGATAACAAATTTGGTGACTCCACTGGGGAAGAGCTTCAGCAGATATGATCTTCCTTAGACTTTGAACACTTATCTGAATCCAAGCTCTAGCTTCTTATCACTTTAGTTAGATCTACCATCTAACCTAGTTGGGTTTTGAGTTGATATCATCAGATCTCTTCATATCTGAGGCATCCTGACTTTCTATGCTCTTTATTTCTATTGATTCATCAGTTTTGATGCTAGTTTGCCAAATGTTAACTTTGTTTTTTCTCCCTTTTTGTGTTTTGTGTTTTTATAGGGAACTACTCATGTGCTTTGGGAAATAAGTGGTCCCACTGCCTGCACTCAGTTACCCATTGGCGGTGCCACCACCTAAGTTCAGTAATCAAGAAGTGGTGCTGCTTCAAAAACCACTCTGTTAGTGACCCTCTAGAAGCGGTGCCAGGTAGGATTTTTAGTCACTGTTTGATTTCAAAACTTGGCTGTCGTATTTTGATTTCTGAGTGTTTTTTCACTTACTTTTTGATGAAAATGAAGTGTATTTTTGAAAAAAAATGCTACCTCACGGCCAGGTATATTCTGCAGTCGCTTTGATTGTTATATTCCCTTTGCATTCAAAGAAGAGTTTATGTTTCTTGCATTGGATTTTATATTATTTTCTTTGCTTGAAACCTCTTGCTCCTTTTTGTAGATATTATTCGTTGGAATTGGAAAATATACATTTCATTTTCATGTGTAGGTTTTGGTTTGTTTTGGACTTGGAATGCGTGAGTGATCCATGTTGTTTTGAGTCTTTCTTTGCTTGGGTGATTTTTGTTTCCTTTTGCATGCTGAGTTTTTTAGTGCTTGGTAGGAGAGATTGGTTCTTTGTTTCCTTGTCTCTTCTAAAGAGAAGTTTTAGTTTTCTCTCTCCTTTGCTTTATTCACAAGCATGTTGAATGATTTTCTTCTTGTTTTGTGCTTGATTGTTTGAAGTTCTAGATGTGGCCATGAGATCCCCAAAGCATGGATCTCGATATTAACTGACCCAGATGAGTAGGGATAAGGATAGAAACGAGGCTTTTGTTCTAGAAGCTTCGTGAAACCTACTTTTTTTCACTTTTTACCAAGAGCACCGCTTATACTCCCTTATGATAAAGTGGTGCAAGGTGAGAACCGTGCCAAAAACAAAGGTGAAAGGCAGTGACACCACCTGGATTCCACATAGCTTGGGCGGTGCTGCATAAGGTACCGCTTATATGCTTAAGGGTAAGAGCGGTGCTGGAGTTTTGTATGTAGGATCAACATCTAGAGCATTGTTTTCATTTCAATGTTTGGAATTGAGGGAAAATAAAGGTGTTAGAGATCTTATCACATGATGGTGACAGGATTTGGGTATAACACCAGCTGGTCCTAAACCATAGGGATGAGGCTCCATGGAGGTCAGTTTCGAGAATCCTCTCGAAGCTTCTCTTTTTGCCTTGAAAACTTGAGCACTGCTCCTCCAATGAAGCAAACTGGTGGTGATAAGGCTGTAACGCTTCTTGTAGTGAGGTCGGGAGCAGTAACACCACTTCTTGCTCATGTATCAAGAGCAGTGCTGACTTGGGTGGGTAATTCTTTTTTTCAATGGAAGAGCATTACTAGCTCAACATAGGGAAAAATTGCAAGGGGATAATTTGAACCTTCATTTCGCTAGGGAAAAAATTGAGGGATTGAAGCAGTCAAGAGAATACCTATCTCATAACATGATGGTGACAATATTTCGGTATAACAGATATCAAGCCGTGTCACCTTCGAACAGAGCACTATATATCACATCCATTGGTTGAGTTTTTTGTATGACTTTTGTTGGCACAAACCCAGCCAACAAAACCAGTCGACAGGGTTTTCGACTCTATCGATGCCCAGCTCACCACAATCTCCCTGAGCACCGGCCCAAATAGGTTTTACCCTACCTAGCAACACCCACAAAGAGGATGAAGTCTCACCTGAGATGTTCGAGGGAGATTTTTCGGAACCAAGTTTCCACATAATAGAAGAGGACTATGTGCATTGACAGTGTGTCAATTTATTCAACAAATCTGACCGATTACTTAATCATTAACATGACCATTCACCATCACTCTTAAAAAATCACATCATTCATTCAAAACTAACATAAACATACCGTGGCGCAAATAAATCTAGAAATATAACCCCATTTAGAAGCAAGAAACATTGCATCATAGATCCATGTCACAAATTTATTTAACATTCATCATTGGATTGCAGAAATAGTAAGACAAAAAAAGATAAAAGGAAACAGTAATTCAAATCAACTTCCGTCTTTTCATATTACTTCCACGTAATGATCCACAAATTCAAAATAGTTCACAATTCAACAAGTGCGATTCAGTTTCCTCTTCAAATCTTTTTAACACTTGTAATTCTACTTCTATTTATAAAATTGGCCTTTACATTCAAGGTCCACTTGGAAAATTTCCTAACTAATTCTTAACTGATTCTACAAAATGTTGATCAATATCCGCAAAATATGGTCCAAATTACAAAAAGGTGACACAAAATATGCAAAATATTATATTTTCCGCTTTACACATTAATCTTCCTCTTGTGTGGTGTCTTTTTCCATTGCGCAACATCCACGATGTTGCGCAGCTGACTTGTACCAAAACCCCTGCCAACATGCCCCCAACACAATATTGTGTCCTGTAGTCGAGCCACGTCAATTGGACATGGTGTACTCATTGATTTTTAACTTGATGTCGTTGTACTATTGAGTGATATTCTTTACCTGTGCTTGAATTTTCTCAGCAATTTCCTGACTTCCTAGCAAATCTTGCTTCAATGGGTGCTCAACCAGCTTTGTAGTTACCTCCTTCTTCTCGTCCTTCATGGCCTGCAGCGTAGCAACCGCTTTCACATAAAGTTGTGCTCTAATCTCTTGGAACTTGTTGAGCTATTCAGTACGCTTCCGATGTTGCTCTTGAACCTTTCCAACTCGTTGTTGCAACTCTCTAAGTTCAGTCGACTGTGTAATCACAATGACTCGCAGCATTGTTCTCAATGTAGTCTTTAGTGTCGCTAGTTTCTCTTATGCTTCGTGCAACTGTTTGGTTTGTTTCTCTAACTGCACATCTTGGACAACATATGCCACCCCAAAATTACGTTGTTGTTGCAATGATCTTCTTTGCACCCTGTTCCATTTCTTCAACTTGTGCCGCCACTTCCTCTATAACAGTATTTCATTCAACAATTTTATCAGGAGGTATGTCTGGGTATATCAGAGCATTCAAAATATTGTTGTCCTATTGCAACTGCACAATAATTTCCCCAAGTCACTTTTCTTTCGCGACTGCATCCAGTTTTGTGGTGTTTTCTCTGACGTGCTTACAAGGATCTGCAACTGCCACTTCCACTTGGACTCGAGTGTCGAAAAGATGGACCTTTTTTACAATTAGTCGATGTGTTTCTCTCTGTGATCTCCTCAGCAGTCTTCTTCCTCAACTCTTCTTGCACTCCTGTCAATGCTTTGATCTCTTGTGATTTTTTTTCCATCAACTTCTCCTTTGCATGGCACAATTCTTTGACTTCTTTGTGCATCTCTTCCTCTTTCTCCTATGACCACAAACACTGGTCGCTGATATCCTTCTATCGGTCATCCAACTCCTAGTTGGAAACCCGCTACATGTGTACCAATGTTTGAGTAGACATCATGTTGATATCCAGTGGGATGTTCAGCAGTTGTTGTAGGGAGGTATTTAAGTCCTCTTATCCGACGTCAATCGTAGTTGGGGGAATTTGAACATTCCTGGCCCGTGGCTCAGTATTGATTGATGCGTACTCCTTCACAATCGCACTCTCTGATGCTCTTTTTGAAACAACATGATATACATAATCCAATTTAGTCCTTACCTATGTGAATCCTTCCTGCATTGATTTCTTCATTTCCTTTGCGACTGCATTCATCACATCATCAACCACCTTGACAAGTCGGTTCGGTTCTGCTTCCATTGCTGACACAGTGCTACCTCTCACAGCCTGATCCATGCACCTCTTTGTTCGAATTTCATTGCGTATGCGCTCTGCTTCCTTATCAGTGGGTGTTTTTTATGACTTGTCACCTTATTCATGGTGAATCTGCTAGTCATATTTTTGCACAGGGTCATTAGGTGCGTCTACTGGAGGCCCGGTCAATACTTCATCCGCACTGGCTGGTTCTTTCCATGCTGCAGACTAGTCATCAACCATTGTGTTCAACTCTTCATCAAACAACTTATAAGGGATCGACAACCATTTCCTATCTGGATCACGTCATTCTTGTACATGTATGTTGTACGAGCCTATTTCAAACCGAGTGATCCTCTAATATTTTGTTGCGGCTTCCTCAGATAGTTGGGGAAATTTCATCGCTACTGCCTGTAGTGCTTCCCAGTAGACCCAAAACTTGATTGCACAATACTCTTTCCTTGTAGGTTCTTCGACCCACCATAGAGTTTGATACAATGCACCCATGCACACCTTAACCGCTACAACATCCATACCTTGGTAATCGACTGGCTCCATCCAAGCCATAAGTGCGATTAAAATTAGTAGCCAACTATATGTTAAAATTCCGTTCCCCTACCCATGCAATCACTCCTGAGTTACACTAAATGGACTGATTTTTCCTAATGATCTTGCTTGCTAGAATCTATGCGCCAATATGCACTATCTGGTCGTTAATGCTATTAATGCAATAGGCCCTCCCATCACGCTGCAAATCGTATTTCTTCTTTAATCTTGCTGCTAGCCGCTTGTCATTATCCCGCCCTCTAAAGTATTGTGAGGGATCTAGTCCATCTTTCGGCAGCCCTGTGATATCTTAAATGATATCAATTATGATCATTACTGAGGTATCCAGCCATAACTTTCCTCCATGAAAGCAGGCCAAAAGCTACTTGACGCATGCATTTGCCTCATTCAGTCGCCCAAAGTGTGACATATTGATTAAACCCAGGAATCCATCCTTATCCATCCCCTTGGACCAATCATGTAGGATACGCACTATTGGCCTGCCAATGACTGTGGGAAATGACACATAGGGATCATTTGTTACATCCTCTAATGTGAGAAACTCATGGTCATCATACTTTATTTGTACTAGTGCAGGCACAATATCTTTGTTGCACACCATCCCTTTTGGCAGCGACTACATATTCAGTTGATACTTCTGGTTCTTAGTTAGCTGGCGAGGTTGTGCACCGGGTCAAGTGGGAGGTATGTACCCAAGGATGTCCTTGGTGGATACCCTTGCTCAATTCGTTGATTCTACACCACCAAAACTCGATGTCCCTGTCTGCGTGGGTCCTTCTCCTGCTTTTGTCGACATTTGAGTTTTCCTCTTCTGCGGTGCCGAGGAGCTAGGCTTCTTCCCCTTCCACTT
Organism: Pseudotsuga menziesii; assembly: GCA_001517045.1. NCBI lineage: Eukaryota > Viridiplantae > Streptophyta > Pinopsida > Pinales > Pinaceae > Pseudotsuga > Pseudotsuga menziesii. The sequence continues at coordinate 136,748 of LPNX010400896.1, forward strand.
CTTCTTTGACACCGAGGAGGAACCTATTTGCATACTGGAGACCTCTTCAACAATAGTGATGGATCAAATTGGTGAATATTTCTCACTCAAATTCTCTACCATATCAGGGTTACTCTACATACCACACCAATTCCCTAGGAGATTCAACAACTCCACTCAATTCAACTCAATTCACTCAGATTCTCTCAGTTAGATGGCTCTGCAACTCTACGCTTAGCTCAACTTGGAAACTCTATAACTTTGACTTAACACAATGGTGCTTCCAACCCACGACGAGCACCTTTTTATAGCCTGATGTCGATCCCTCCTCATCATTACCAAATCAATCGTGGTCATCATGACCAAATCATTCATTAATGACCTGAATCAACTGGTGATCTTGTTAATCCAATGGTCGGATCAGCCATAAATATGTGTAGCTTCAACAAGTGATGCCGGTAAATTGCTTTAATTGTCTTCATTGATTACGGATTTGACTTCTACTTGCAGCCCCGCGGCTGTCGCAGCATGACTTCCTAATGGCACTACTAACTCCTACTCCTGCACAACCACCTCCTCTTGGTGCACCTTCCATTCATCCATTGTCCTATTTACTCTCTTTTTTTGTGCGTAGTGCTTCAGACACTGTGTGGTTCTGGACCCGTCCTATAGGGCTTCAACCTGCTACCATTCACTAGATTTTGCAGCATTGCACCATCTAACTACTATAGTTGAACTACACCTCTGGAAGTAATTAAATTAATAATATATGGACCAAACCACTGCATCTATAACTTACCTAGATGCTTCATGAACTTGTTGTCGTACAACAGCACCAAATATCCGTATTGAAACTGTTTATTCTATATGTGGAGATCATTCCACACCTTTTGTCGATCCTTCTCGATGTGTTGGTGGAATCCTGCAATAAAACGGTTCTCTTTGAGTTGTACCAACTGCTCCATACACTCCTCTAGTGCTGCTTCATCATCCATACCCGTCAATGCGGAAATGCGCAGACTCAAACCAATGTACTCCATAGGAATGACTGCTTCTTGGCCATATGCCAACTTGAATGGTGTCTGTCTTTTCAATCGCTTGCAAGTGGTGTGATATTCCCCCAACACTATTGGAATCTTCAAGTCCCAGTCATCGTGTTTAACATTACATACCTTTGTAAGCGCATGCTCCAATATCTTGTTAAATTATTCCACCTTCTTGTTCGCATGTGGATCATATGGCATACTTTTCTTATGATGTATCTGCAATTCCTCCGTCAGTGCGCTTAGCGTGCAGTTGATGAAGTGACTACCCTGGTCTCTCATCAATATCCTTGGGCATCCAAACCATGTTACAATATTGTCAAACAGGAACCTCATTGTTGTCACAGCGATGCAATCCACGATTGGTGCAGCCTTCGCCCACCTCGTCAAATAGTCCATCGCTGTAATTATGTACCACGCACCAGCTCGCTTCCCAAGTGGGTTGATTGGTCCCACGAAGTCCACGGCCCATTTATCAAATGGTTGCAATGTTACTTGTGGTACTAGAAGCATCTCATCCCTTCATGATGGTTTTCCAGTGCATTGACAGACATCGCAACTCCGTGCATAGTATGTCGCATCATTATGTAGAGTATGCCACCACATCCCTACACCAAGTTCCTTCCTTGTAGTAGCTCGGCCTCCGTAGTGTCCACAAACAACTCCTGCATGTGCTTCTTTCAATATATTCACATGTTCATGCGGTAGGACACATCGTCATAAAATCTCATCTAGTCCTAGTTTATATAGTTGTCCAGTAATCAACTAGAAATATGAAGCCTTAACCACCAACTGCTTGTTCTGACTTGTTGAAAATTCCTTTGGTGTGATTCGCGTTGCCAAGAACTGAATTATTTGATCATAATAATCATCTGCCATGTCGAATCTGAACAGTTGCGCATCCGGCAACCCGTCCTCAATGTTTGTAGGCTCCTCGCCTGTCTCAATTCGAGATAAATGATCATTTCCCGCATTCAAGTGACCCGGATTCACGATTATCTCAAAGTCAAATTCTTGGAAGAGAAGTAACCAACGAAATATCCCCCCCCCCCCAACACAGTCTTATTAACTAGGTAATTCAAAGCAAAATGGTTAGTAAACATCTTTAAAAGGGTCACCTAATAGGTAATTCCTGAAATTCTGAAGTGCATATACCATCTCCAAACCTTCTCTTTCTATGGTCGTATAGTTTTTCTCAGCAAATCATTTTTTGACTAGCAAAAGCGACTGGGTGATCTAGGTCCCCTTCCCTTGGTTGCGCAATCACTACTCTCAACACAACAGATGATGCATCTACGTGGACATGGAACTACTTTCTCCAATCTGGGAAAACCAGTATTGGCGCAAAATCCATCTTGTCCTTCATTGTGTCGAAGCTTCCTTGACATTCTTGACTCCATACAAAAGCAGCATCTTTCTTCAATAGCTTCTCCATAGGGGCAGTAATCTCAACATAACCTCTTATGAATTTGCGATAGTATCCAATGTACCCCAGTGTCGCCCTAAGCATATTCACATTCATCAGTGATGATAAGATAAAAATGAGCGCTATCTTCACAGGGTCAACCAACAATCCTTGCTTGCAAACAATGTGACCCAATAGCATCCCAAAAGGTGCACAAAAAATACACTTCTTTGAGTTCAGCGCGATCTGATGCTGTCGACATCATCAATCACAAGTTTTCCAGATGATCCTTAATCAGGCCATACACTGTCCAACCATCCATATAAACTTATAGGAACTTCTGAATAAAATATTTGAATGCAGCAACAACAACACGGGAAAATATCGCAAGTGCGTTCTTCAATCCGAAAGGCATCACTGTGTACTAAAAACAACCCCATTCAGTTACAAATGTTTTTTGGTGTCGATCCTATTTTGTGATCCTTGTTTGGTGATAGCCAGAAAATCCATCTGTGAATGAATACATCTCCTAACTGCCTACTCCTTCTAGCACTTCATCTGTGAATGGTGTCGGAAATGAATCGTGCATACATGCATCATTCAATTTCCTCAGATCAACGCAGATCTAGAATTCACATGTTTTCTTGTCCTAGACCACCATAGTACTGATACATTCTGATTCTTTGACTGGCTCAATTATTTCAGCATCCAACATCTTATCAAGCTCAGATTTAACCCTCTCTTTGTATCATGGATTCAAGCGATATGTCCTATGTCTTATCGGTTTCGTGTCTGTATTTAATGGAATTTTCATCTCCCCTAAATCTCCCAATATCCCATTCATTTCTATAAACTTCATGGGGAACATATCTTGGAATTCATGCAGCAGATCTATGATCTTTTCCTTGGTCTCTTCGTCCCAATAGTCCCCAACACTTGCAAATTTTGGGTTCTCCTATGTCCCAATGTTGACTTTTCTAATCTTCAATGGTTGTTTCATGGGATCGGTAGGTATATCTGGTGCTGCGACATCCCTACTCCCCTCTATTTCCTAGATATTGATATTTCTTAGCTCATCATCGTCCTCAGGTCCTATAGATATGTTATAACATTCCATCATCGACTGCATGTGGTAATGCGCATGTTGATCCATAGGATATGCAACTGGGACCACCTTCAGCACCACATCACTGATGAGTTGTAGCACATTATGGACATCTGGGTGGGCATCTATGAAGCTGAAGGTATGCGTAAAACAAGTTGTGAAATCCTCCCAAGCAGTTATTTCCCTGCGCAGCTCAGCTAATATATACCAAGATTGCGGTATTTCGTCCAGTGTGTGAACAAAGGCATGGACCCATTCATCCCTCGGTCGCGATACCCACAAGGTATGACATTAAATCAGATGATTACCAAGACTATTCCACCCATCATACCGTCCAGCATGGTATTTATCTATATCCCCAAACCAGATTGTCATCGGTCATCGACACTGTGAGCATCCGCTAATTGATTTTTTATGAAACACCCACCAACGTGCTGGAGTAGCTTTCAGTGCCTCCTCCAACGCCAACAACCGTTGTGGTTCTGGTACCTTCTCTTCAAACTCAACAAGAAAATTGGATAATTCATGTAGTCCTTCATAGATGGGAAATTCAATAACCTAAGTCGTGACACGACACAACAACTGCATGATCAAACTGTTGGTTCTGCTTGTGCAGACCCGGTTTACTTTACTGTACCAACAAAACCCCTAGCTCACTGGCCCTTTCGGTGAAATACTGCTGAGCGGCCTGAAGTCTCACCCGAAGTGATCTTAAATGGGGTGGTTGAAGACTCAGGTGTCCTCAACCAGGTTCTGTAGCATCCTATGGTCTCGCGACTCTTCTTAGCCAGCGGGATCTTTCTGCGGAAGCGATCTCTCCTTCTAGCTGGAACTGATAGGGAGCGGACCCTTATTGCATCGCATCTTCTCTAGCGATGCGTAGAATTACTCTTCTACTGAGCTCCTTCCTTGCAATATCTCACACCGCAGCTCCCAGACGATGCAATATCGCCTTTCTATTCTATAATGTGTCCTATAATGAGGCTCAATATGCGTAACAGCTCTCAAGGTCCTGTGACCCCACTCCTGGGTCTACTAGTTGACCCTCACAAGACAATTAAACCACTTCACTTAGACCTCTGTAGTTTAACACGCTAACATCAACTACGATGAACTCACGGAACTCATATACCGGAGTCACTTAACACTGTATCTGTCAAACTGTTATGAACTAAGCACTGATAACTCATATACAGGCTACTTGATACCCTCAACTTGCGTCTAACCCTCTATGTGCTATAACTGAAGCATAACATACATACGTCCATCAACTGATAAGCAACATTCAAGTAACAGATAACAGATAACACATAAGTAAAGCACAAACACATGAAATAGTCGCACAACACATGGATTTTACGTGGTTCACCTCCAGGGGGGAAGCTACATCCACGAGAACTGGTTTTTATATTATAACTTGAGAGAGTAAACACAGTTCCGCTGCAACCTGATATGTAGCCTTGATATCTTATGGGAAACTCCACACACACAACCGGGAGCCCTTCTCTCTTAGATTTCTTCTCTTATATTTTCTTCTTACAATATATTCTTCCTCTCTCTCTCTCTCTCAATCCCTGTGGATTGTTCAATCCCTGCGGATTGTTACATACATGCTCAAGGAGCCAGCTACTGGTTACAGTAAGATAATACAGGTGGATTAACAGGACCGGAGCTCGACCCTTACAATACTGAGATTCTAGAGACACTTAGCTAGCTAAAAGACTCAGTGTCTACTAACTGACTAACTGCCTAAGCAGCTACCCAATTGTCTCACTGTCTCTCTGTCTACTAACTGACCAACTGTCTAACCTTTTACAATACAAAATACATGCTTATATAGGCGGCTCGAAGGTCTCTCCATTACAAAACTATGGACCTTTCCCAACAGTAACCCAAAAACCCTAACTGTGACAGTCGGCGCATCTGTACTGTGGGTTGCCGCTTGCCGTCACACCACAGCTTTCTGTAGTCTTCCACACTTCCCGGTGCTGATCGTGGGTATGGGCACCACTTCCTATTATCCTTTGTCTTCAATACCTCAGCTCGTTGCTCCTTTTCCTTTATGAGGGTAGCTGAGCCCTCCTGTCTTCGTCGTTGCCTTAAGTGCAGTGGTTGAGCTCTCTCTTCTTGGCCGCTCAAGTACTGTCTTCTTTGAATTTCCTGTCCCGATGTAGTAGCTTTTCCTATAGCTATAGGACCCTGCTCCAACAGTCCCCTAACACTTACTTGTGGCTCGTCCCTGAGCCACTAACAGCTGGCTTCTCCTGCTGTAGCTTCTCCTTGGCTTCCTGCGAAGTCCGTGCGAATCTCTCTCGAAGTCCTACGACTTCGTTGTTCATAGCTTCAACACACTCTTGTGCCATTTAAAGCATGGCTTGACTAATGCTGGAGTCTTTTGTAAACTTAGTTCATAGGTCTCTCTTATCATTCCTTCCCTTATTGTCATGCTCTCGCTCTTGGCGCTGCAAGACCTGTCATCCCTTTCTTCGCCGTAGGGATTCAAAACCCTGGTATCACGAGAACTCCTCTCTAGCTGGGTTAGAACTCGTATCCCAAAGAAAATATAAATCTCTATCTTCCAGCCTTCTTAAACAGTTCACTCAGTCTGGATCCTTTTATATGAAAACTATACAAACCATGAATTCCATTCCGAGAACAAGCCTTTGTCTGCATTTTGAAGCTCTGGTTGTTGGTTTGTTTTCCCCTTTCATTTTTCTTCTCAGCAAATCGCTCCAGGTTTTCATGCTTCCTATGATCTTCATATTTTCGTTGCTATGCCTCTACAATCTCTTGTTCTTCTCTTAGGTGATGAGATAAGTCAGCTTCCTTCTCCCGTTTCCTTCTTTTTCTCATTTTTACTTTCTTCCTGGCTGTAGATTTATTCTCATCATTCTTCTGCTATGTTTTCTTATCTTCAGTGATCTTCTTGTCTTTCTGCTTTTCTGAAGCAAAGACTTTGATGACATCTTCTACATCCTGCACTTGACTCCTCATCTTTGGCAGTTGTCTGGCCTATGATGTACCTAATTTCACAACCTTGGGCAGCGTCGTCATAACGGACGCAAGGCCACCACGCTGGAATCTTTGCACAATGTCCTCTAAAGGCTCCGTCTCGGACAGAAACCACTCGGTGCAATACTCTGGACGGGAAATGGCTACGAAATTGGGGAAAACTAGCACTCTGTAACTGCAGTATCTCTTCACAGGGGAAACTCTTACAAATTGCTCTGTAACTCTCAGAAATCGCTAAAGTAACCCTTCTGGATGAATGATCTCTGATTTTATAATGAAAGCGATAATCTCTAAAGCAACGATCATCTAGACTAGACCCGTCGGTGGTATTAATTGCATGGACAAGACAATACTCGTCGTTTTGATCCTCATTAATTGCTGAAATCCGATCAAATTCCCTCAAAACTTGTGTATAGGTGTCGGTCTCGACCAAGATTTAGTAAATCTGGGAAAATCATTATATTGTTGCCAAATATAGGGGAACATACACCGGTCATTTCTGGAATAACTGCCTGTCAGAAGGCGAAGTGACTGGCCCTCTGTCTTTTTTCAAACTTGTCTACGTGGCACGGGGAGCATCGCATTGCTGCGATGTCATACCGCATCGTTCTGAACCAACCTGTTGGCATAAAACACTTAGAACTTCTTCTTTTTTTTGGCAAGGCGCAAAATAAACTTTCCTCATGTGATTCTTTATACTTAGAATACTTAGAACTCTTTACCTGTTGGTGTAGACTAATTACCGGTGCGATGCCTCCTTTCAACTACACTGGGCATCTGCACTCCTTTAAACTGTCTACGTTAGGGCTGGGAGGTGGAGTGGCTATCACTATAAAGCTTAAGTCTACTACCATTAATCAAAGTGGGAAGAAGCTCCTCGTTCAGTTTGCTGAGCTGAACGGCACCTCCTTCTGTAACATATTGAATCTGATATGGCCCCAACCAATGCGTTTTGAACTTCCCTGGAAACTTAACAAACTTACTGTCATATAGGAGCACTAGGTCTCCTATCTGAAAACTCTTGCTCTTGATATTCCTGTCATGCCAAGCTTTCTCTCGTGCCTTCTGCACTTTATGATGAAATCCTGTGATGAATCTTTCTTCTTCTAAGGTAAGCAGTTGCGCTAGTCTTTCATTCATTGTATCTGTATCAGCTATCTCGGTAATTTGAGCAACTCTTAAACTAGGAATAATATATTCCATAGGAATAACAGCCTCTTGTCCATACACCAAGATGAAAGGTGTGTGTCCTGTGAGTTTCTTGCATGTAGTCCTATAAGCCCATAATACAGCATTAACCCTGAGGTCCCAATCATTTCTTTGGCTGTCACAGATCTTAGTAAGAGCATTTTCTAGAATCTTGTTAAAGGCCTCCACTGTACCATTAGCTTGAGGATGGTAGGGAGTGCTCTTATGGTGCTGGATCTGAAATTTCTCTATCAAGGCCTCAATAGTGTGGTTCAAAAAATGTGTGCCTTGATCACTCATCAAGATTACTGGACATCCAAATCTGCTTATAATGTTTTCAAAGATGAACTGTGCGGCTGTAGCAGCATCACAATTCCTTACTACCTTTTTCTTCCGCCCACCTGGTGAGGTATTATGTTCCTGTGATGATGTATCTCGCACCAGTTCGTTTCCCTAGTGGGTTGATAGGACCCATGAAATCTATAGCCCACTTGTCAAATGCCCGCAGCGTAATCTGTGGTTGCAGCGGCATTTCATCTCTTCGTGAAGGTTTTCCTACCCTCTAGAAGATATCACAGCATCTGCAAAACTCCTTAGTGTCTTTATGCAAAGTAGGCCACCATAACCCTGCAGTCATGATTTTTGAGCAGTCGGCTTTCCTGCGAAATGACCTCCTGCGGTACCCGAGTGTGCTTCTCTGATAATGGTCTCTTTCTCATGCGGCATCACGCATCTGCGCAGGACTTCATCTGGACCTAACTTATATAGATGTCCTGCGATCAAAGTGAAGTCTGCTGCTCTAACAACTAACTGTTTCTTTTGTTGCTTAGTAAATTCAACTGGTGCCCACCCTGTAGTGAGAAAGTAAATAATATCCTCATAGTACTCATCTGCGATCTGGATAGAAAATAATTGTGCATCTGGCAGATTATCCTCTAAATTACTTAGTTCTTCTCCTGAATCTATTCACGATAGATGATCAGGTCCAGCATTTAGTCTTCTTGGTTTTACAATAATTTCAAAATCATACTCCTGAAATAAGAGTAACCATCTACAGATCCTTCCTCCTAATACTGGTTTATTGACCAGATACTTTAAAGCAGAATGGTCAGTAAACATCTTGAATGGGGCACCCAACAGGTAGTGCCTGAACTTCTGTAGAGCATACACCATAGCTAATCCTTCTCTTTCTGTAGTGGTGTAGTTCTTTTCCGTGGTAGATAGATTTCTGCTTGAGTACGCGATAGGGTGATCGATACCCCCTTCTCCTGGCTGTGTTAAGACGATCCCCAGTGCAATGCCAGATGCATCCACATGGACATGAAATGGCTTGTTCCAATCTGGGAATACTAAGATGGGTGTTATAACCATATTCTCTTTAAGTGTGTCTAAACTTTGTTGGCATTCCTCATTCCATAGGAATTTCACGTCTTTCTTTAACAGCTTTTCCATAGGCGCTGTGATTTTTGCATAACCTTTGATGAATTTTCTATAGTACCCGGTATGACCGAGCACTGTTCTCAATTGCTTGACTGAGTTGGGTGCTGGGAGATGTATAATGATGGCAATCTTTGCAGGATCTACCATCAAGCCTTGTCTGCAAACAATATGACCCAACAAAATACCAAATGGCACACAGAATATACATTTCTTCAGGTTAAGAGAAATCTGATATTGCCTACATTTCTCTAACATGAGCCTTAAATCTCCTATATGCTTGTCGATTAATCCAAATACAGTCCAATCATCAAAATAGACTTCTAAGAATTTATGAATGTATTCCTTGAATACAGCAACTACTACTCTAGAAAATATACCTGGTGCATTTTTAAGACCAAAGGGCATTACCGTATACTAGAATGAGCCCCATTCTGTCGCAAAGGTGGTCTTATGTCGATCCTCTGAATGGATTTTGATCTAGTGATAGCCTGAAAAGCCATCAGTGAAGGAGTAGACCTCCTGTCCTCCCACATTATCTAAAACTTCATCAATGAAAGGTGTCGGAAATGGGTCATGAAGTGATGCGTCGTTGAGGTTGCGCAGGTTGACACAAATCTTGATTTCTCCTTTGGTTTTATTTTCCTACACTACCATGGGACTAACCCATTCGCTCTCTTCTACAGGTTCAATGATGCCTGCTGCCAGCATCTTATCGATCTCATCCTTAACTTTTTCTTTATAGCGGTGATTCAATCTGTATGGACGTTTCTTAACTGGCCTAGCATCCTCTTTCAAGGGTATGCGCATGACTCCCAAATCTCCTACTATTCCCTTCATCTCTCTGAACTTAGTGGGAAATAGGTCCTGATAGTCATGTAAGAGATCTGCGATGTGTCCTACTGTTTCATCATCCCAATAGTCTCCAATAGAGGCAAACTTTGGTTCTGTTTCTGTGCCAATATTGATCTTTTTAATCTTGATAGGGTCTGTGATAGCTGGAATCTCGAGTTTTGGTCCATCAATATCGTGAGTCCCTTCTGACTCAGGAATGTTGACACTATGAGGATTCTCGTCCTCATCATCCGGCTTTGTGGTGAAGTTGTAACACTCAAGCGCATATTCTAACTAGATAGCCCAATCAGACTGAACAGACAATGATTGGGTACAGTCATCAAATATCTTGGTTTTTATAACACCTAGGGCCCGATCAATGCTTGGATACTCAGATTCAAAAGTGAAAGTGAGTAGAAAGCTGTCTATCATAAGTGGCCATGTGATGGTTCCTCTACGCAATTCTGTCTCCATGTACCAATTGCTTGGCACTGTGTCTAAAGTATGAATGAATAGGTGAACCCATTCATCCCCTGGAATTGCTGACCAACTCTGTTCACAAATCTGAATATGTGACCTGGGGTCACTCTCTCCTGTGTATTTCTGCTGTAAAGGCTCCTTGTCATTAGAAAATCTGATCTCCATCAGTCTCTTAAGATCATCCCATGATGCGATATGTTCTTTATGTGTGTGCCACCATCTTGCAGGTGTGGCTTTTACTGCAAGGTCCATAGTTGTCATCCTCTGCTCTTGAGGAATTTCTTGTTCAAACTGCTGTAAAAAGTCATTGACATCTGCCAGGCCATGAAACGATGGAATGTCAATACTGTCTATGCTGATCCAACGCAGTGACTTAGTCATAAACGTACATCTGCGAGCTGAGACTTCGTAAAGTCTATTCTGCCAATTTTCTAAACCAACCTCTAAATTTGATGCGCATGAGCTGTCGCATCGCCAACTGATATTTCCTTCTGCGGTAGGGTTGATGTAATCACTCTGATTAGCAGTCATTTGATAAAGGCTTTCCATGTTACATGCCTCCTCCTCTGCTTGGATAGGTTCAATATAGCGACGACCCTGAAAAGGATCCAACGGTACAATGACCAGGATCTGTGTATCCTCAAAGGTCATTTGTCTTTTCTTTAAGTCGATAACAGCCATGTTATCGATTGCCCAATCAATACCTAGTAAAGCTAGATATGGTCTACTGTTGCCAATTATTTCTATAACTTCAAAGTTGGCAAAGCTGCGAACTCCGTCAATATCAACTGGCACCTGCGGTAATTGACCCAGTGGTGATACCCGCTGCTGATTGGCTAAACGTAGATGGATAGGCGATCTGGATAACTTAGGGCTACCCATCTATTCCCATGTCTGCTTAGTCAGAACATTTACCTCTGATCCTAAATCTAGGATTACCTCGTCCATTTCAAATTCTCCAATTTGTGCTGTGAGTCTCATCTCTCTTCCTGTTCGTGTATGTCCCATAATATTATGAACAGTACGCTGCGTACTGTTCACGGAAGAAGATGGCTAACACTGATCTATGATGAACTGAAGCTCTCTGATAGCTTTCTCATTTCTAATGAGTTTCAAGCAACTCCGTAGGAATGATTGTACACTTCCTATCGACTTGTCCTCTTCACACCTTCCAGATGTGGTATCCTGCGATGTCTGCACAGGACTAACGCCACAAGGTGTTTACTGCGGTACGTCCCTACAAGGAAGTACCTACGATCCCAATGCTGTAGGTTCAGTAAAGAAAGTTTTTGCTTGCTGAAACGTTTCTTTGTTCTTCTGCAGGTCGAGTGGTGTTAATTTATTAGTTGCTTTGCGCACCCACTCCGGACCTGTGTTCTTTGCGTCATCCTGCAATGTGCTACTAGTAGAAGCACTACTGCGAGTCACAATATGGACTCTTGGTTCTGGCTCTTTCTGATCAACAGCAATAAGTTGAATGTTCTGGTTTACTGCTAGCTTAGGGTCCCTAATCTTGGCTATCAAGATCGGACACTCTTCTATAATATGCTCATAGGACTTGCAATACTTATATGTCGTACTAGGGTTCTGACAGTCCCTAGCATAATGTCCTACAATTCCAAAATTGTAACAAGTAATAGGTCCACGGCCACAGCCAAAGCCTTCTCCATGGCCAAAGCCTCCTCCACGGCCTCGTCCTCTGAATCCTCCTCCTCGACCAACATGAGCTTCTTCATGCTGTGGTCCTGCTGCTGAACCTGCTGTTTCCGACTGAAATCTGTATACGTCATGTTTTCTTTCTATCATAATATCATAAGCTTGGCAATTATGTTCATCATGACCTACTGACTTACAGAAGTTACAATATAAGTTCTTAGGGGTTTGTACATACTTCTGAAGTAAAGGGCATTCCGGTGGTCGATGTCCTCTTGTTCTGCAGAGTTCACACCACGTCCCTTGAGTCTGTAATAAGGGGTTAGGAGCCCCACTTGCTAAATACTCTACAAATACTAGACAATTATCCTTAGTATGGCCCTATCCTTTACACTTTATACACCATAGTTCTTGTGCAATCTCTTTTCCTTTCTTAATATCATGCATCTGTAACATGAGATTGGCTAACTGGTTATGCAGGTTTGTCATTCCTATACTAGTCTCAGCTAGAGGTGAAGCCTCTAGTTTCATTGCCATCTCCAACGCTTCATCCTGCGTACGGAGTCTCTGTTGCATTAATGGAAGTCTGATGTGAGGAAGCAGTGCTGCGATGAACCATTATTTATGCTGCTCTGGCGCAAACTCAAAGCTAACCTGGTCTATAAGAGCTTTGAATTTCTGATCAAAGTCCCATACTGACTCTGTAGGAAACTGTTTGATGTCTTTAAGCTTTGTGATACACTGTGACTCAGACTTAGGTTTCTTAAATTCTTTAATCATGGCAGTCCTGACTTGTACGAGCGTTCTGCCCGGTGTTGTTGTATACTTCATATACCATGTTAAAGCTCTGTCTCTAAGTGTATTGACCAACTGGACAAGTTTAATATTATCATCCTAGATTCCTTTAATGGTCCATATGGATTCACATAGGAACCAATGTTGTTCTGGGTCTTCTGCCCTTGTACCCTTGAAGGTAGGTAACTTCGTGTCATCCCCCATTCTGTTTCTACGTGGTGGATGTTGATTTGCTGTATTACTACCACTCGGCGGTGTAGGTGTAGGTGATGTAGCGGTAGTATGTACTGTATGTGAACTACTAGATGTAGTTCCTACAGGATTACTCTGAGTCCCAGTTGTTTTCTATGGGGTATAAGGGTGGTAAGGGATACCTCCTACTGGTCTCTCTGTATTACTATCACTTTTTTCTCTAGTGTTGTCTGAACTATTTTCAAAGAGAGAAGATCTGAAATCTAATTTATATTTCTTACCACTACGTGTACATCCAATTTCATCAAAATCACTCTCAAACTCTTGTGACATTACACTGACTTAGCTTATTCATCTGAGGATAAATCCATTACTCCTTTTTCATGTAATAACATCTTAATGAACAAGTTTAAAGAGCTTAAGTACTTACCATGATATCCTTTGAAGAAGTACCTCTCAGCTTCGCTGAAACTTTTTCTTTGATCAACTGCAAACTCAGTAATGAAGCCTTCCAGCAAACTCGAAAGCCAGAAGTCTACGGCCCATGAAATGGGATTGTCTATGCTCCTCACGGTCTGAATCAGCTCTAGTGTCTAGACAACGTTTCTTTTCTTCTTGAATATGTTCTGATCAGTCAACTTTGATAACCAATCATATAGCTCATTTGCATAGGTCACAAAAAATATCTCATGCAGATCTGTGAAGATATGTTTTTGTAACCAGTCCTCTGTACTCAGTCTAGGACTCTTGTTTTCTGTCGCAACGAATTCTTTTTCCTTAGACCCAACCCACTAGTTGAGTTCTTCTTTAGTAGGATGCCAACAGAACATTAGCTCGTCAATGTTTTCAAAGCCGGCAATGGAACCATTTGTTGGTTCTGCTTGGGCAGACCCAGGTTTACTTTACTGTACCAACAAAACCCCTAGCTCACTGGCCCTTTCGGCGACAGACCGTTGAGCGGCCTGAAGTCTCACCCAAAGTGATCTTAAATGGGGTGGCTGAAGACTCAGGTGTCCTCAACCGGGTTCTGTAGAATCCTATGGTCTCGCGACTCTTCTTGGCCAGCGGGATCTTTCTACGGAAGTGATCTCTCCTTCTAGCTGGCATTGATAGGGAGCGGACCCTTATCGCATCGCATCTTCTCTGGCGATGCGCATACTTACTCTTCTGCTGAGCTCCTTCCTTGCAATATCTCACACCGCAGCTCCCCAGATGATGCGATATCGCCTTTCTATTCTATAATGTGTCCTATAATGAGGCTCAATATGCGTAACAGCTCTCAAGGTCCTGCGACCCCCCTCCTAGGTCTACTAACTCTGTTGACCCTCACAAGACAGTTAAACCACTTCACTTAGACCTCTACAGTTTAACACACTAACATCAACTACGATGAACTCACGGAACTCATATACCAGAGTCACTTAACACTGTAACTGTCAAACTGTTATGAACTAAGCACTGATAACTCATATATAGGCTACTTGATACCCTCAACTTGTGTCTAACCCTCTATGTGCTATAACTGAATCATAACATACATACGTCCATCAACTGATAAGAAACATTCAAGTAACAGATAACAGATAATACATAACACATAAGTAAAGCACAAACACATGAAATAGTCGCACAACACATGGATTTTACGTGGTTCACCTCCATGGGGGAAGCTACATCCACGGGAACTGGTTTTTATATTATAACTTGAGAGAGTAAACACAGTTCCGCTGCAACCTAATATGCAGCCTTGAGATCTTCTGGGAAACTCCACACACACAACTGGGAGCCCTTCTCTCTTAGATCTCTTCTCTTATATTGCCTTCTTACAATATATTCTTCCTCTCTCTCTCTCTCTCAATCCCTGCGGATTGTTACATACATGCTCAAGGAGCCAGCTACTGGTTACAGTAAGATAATACAGGTGGATTAACAGGACCAGAGATCGACTCTTACAATACTGAGATTCTAGAGACACTTAGCTAGCTAAAAGACTTAGTGTCTACTAACTGACTAACTGCCTAAGCAGCTACCCAATTGTCTCACTGTCTCTCTGTCTACTAACTGACCAACTGTCTAACCTTTTACAATACAAAATACATGCTTATATAGGCGGCCCGAAGGTCTCGCCATTACAAAACTGTGGGCCTTTCCCAACAGTAACACAAAAACCCTAACTGTGACAGTCAACGCATCTGTACTGTGGGCTTTCGCTTACCGTCACACCACAGGTTTCTGCAGTCTTACATGCTTCCTGACGCTGATCGTGGGTATGGGCACAGCTTCCTACTGTCCTTTGTCTTCAATACCTTGACCCATTGCTCCTTTTCCTTTATGAGGGTAGTTGAGCCCTCCTATCTTCACCGCTGCCTTAAGTGCAGTGGTTGAGCTCTCTCTTCTCGGCCGCTCAGGTACTATCTTCTTTGACTTTCCTGTCCCGATGTAGCAGCTTTTCCTGTAGCTGAGGGACCCTGCTCCAACACAAACCACACTTCCTGACCGATACTTCATGCATGCGATTTTTCCAGTTCCTAATGCATCATCTGAATCGAAAGAGGTAGATCTAGCACTGTGCCAACCAAGTTCTCCATCAGCAGTGGGATGGATGTAATCTTCTAGAATGTTGTAAGCATGATCCCATCCCCTAACAACTTCATCTTTTACTGGCTCAATATATCTTCACCCTTCGCTTAGAACCATGGGAGTGATGACTCTGTTGTCTTGATTCTCAAATGTCATCATTCACTTCTTAAAGTTGATTACTGCCATACTATCATTGGCCCATCCAATCCCCAACAATGTGGGATAGGATCCTTCGCCATCAACAACTTCAATCACATCAAAATCAGCATAGGTTTTCATACCTTCAACATCCACAACCAAGTGTGATATGTGCCTAATTGGTTGTACCTTGGCCTGATTGGCTAATCGCAGCTGCACGGGAGACCATCCTAATGTTTCCCTCCCCATATTTTGCCATGTTTGTTTTGTCAGAATGTTCACATCTAAGCCTAGATCCAAAATAACTGGATCTACTTCATAGTCCCCAATTTGAATGTTCATTCACATCTCTTTTCTCGTCTTTTTCTTGTGCAACGAATTCACTGTGGAATCCTTCCGTCCCCAAGCCAGTTGGTGCAATAGGTTCTCTATTTCAGTAAGAGCATCGGGATCTCTTGCCAGCGACAAGTAACTCTCAAAGAGGTTTTTCAAGGTACCATGTTGTCGCAATGGTCCTGGTTCCAATGAAGAATCAAAAGCAGTAGGCATTTCATAAATAGGTAACTTACTAGGATTCCTTCTGATCAGATCGCATGCTTCAAAGAATGTGTCCTTCTAAACATTGATATCGAATTGTACCTTCTTCTTCCCAGCCAATGGAATTTGTGGATGAGGGCTATCTTCTCCGGTCGTCGCACCACTACGAGTGGCAACAGCGATGTTGACATCCTTCGTATTGGGTTCTGCCAAGATAGTTGCATCGGTCTACCCCTAATTCTAGTTCAGCAGTGGATTTATAAGTGGATTACATTCTGAGTCGCATTTTGGTTCTGAATTGGAATTTGGTTTGGTCCTTGACTCTATACTTGATTTTGGTTTGGCAACTGGTTTTGTAATTGATTATGGTTTTGGATTTGATTTTGATTCTGCAACTGGTTCTGATTTTGTAATTGGGAAACATTTATTGCCTTCCATCTTGTGATCAATTGTGGACAGTTCTCAACAGTGTGATCAATTGCAGTACAATACATACACAAGCACTGTAACTGTGGAAAATCCCTCTGGCAGTGACCCAATACACCACAATTATAGCATTGGACAAGTCTGCGACCTTGTCCACCTCCTCAACCAAATCCTCCTCGATGACCTCGGAATCCTCCTTGCTTCTAGTATTGTGGTTGAGTCAGCTACTGCAATAGGGGATTTAGCTATTATTGAACATAATTTGTTTCCTGAACATATTGTGGTTGATGCGGAGCCATCAACATCTGATTATACTGCGCATGTGGTGCGAACTGTGGTTGTAGCTACTATGGTATAAACTACATCTGTGGTGGTGGTATATATTACAAATGGGGTGGTGGTTGTACCACATGTGGTTGTTGTTGCGGTTGTTGTACGACTCGGTGATCTTCACCCTTCACATAGTATGATTCATATGTCCTTTCCTAGAGAAGGTCATATGTACGATTATATTCATGCCCAATTGATCAACAAAATGAGTAGTATAGGTTTGTCAGCTTCATCACCATCTTCTGCATGTATCCACATTCTTCATGTCGATGCCCATAAACATGGAAAATGTGGCACCATGGTACACTGCCACAACTCAGCGGGATGGTGCACCTGACAATAGATAATTTCAGAAATTGGGACAAGTATCTTTGGTATGCCCATCTGCGCGACACCAAATACACCAAAGGTCTTCACGATGTTCTTTCCCCTTCTTTATATCTTGCAACTGAAGTGTCAAGTTTGTTGGTTGTTTCTGAATCAAGTTCATACCAGCTGCGCTTTCCCCAATGGGTGAATCCTCCAACTTCATTGTGATCGCTAGAGCCTCGCTCTATGTCACGATCTTCTGCTGCAATAATGGTTTTTGGATATGAGATACCAGTGCTGCAATGAACCATTCCTTATGTTGAACATCGCTCATCTCAAAATTTACTCTTTGCATTAACGTCTTGAATCTTTGGTCAAAGTCCCAAACAATTTCATTAATAAATTGTTTAATATCC
This sequence comes from Pseudotsuga menziesii, assembly GCA_001517045.1. Lineage (NCBI taxonomy): Eukaryota > Viridiplantae > Streptophyta > Pinopsida > Pinales > Pinaceae > Pseudotsuga > Pseudotsuga menziesii. The sequence continues at coordinate 154,607 of LPNX010400896.1, forward strand.
TTTAACTCTGTAATGTATTGCGCTTCAGACTTCAGTTTTCTGAATTCTTCAATTAGTCCTTTCATGACTTCATCCAATGTCCTTACAGGGGTCCCTGTAGGAACTTGTATAAATTTCATGAACCAATCCAGCGTACGACCCCGAATAGTGGTCGCCAATCGTCCCTTTTGACATCATCATCAGTAGTCAGTCTGACAGTCCACACTGCCTCACATAAAAACCATTACTGCTCAGGATCATCTGTCCTGTTCCCATTGAACAAGGGTAACTTCGTTTCGTTGCCCGCCATCCTGGGACTTCTTCCTACAGACGATGATCTACTACTAGAATGTTGCTGGCACGTCGGACAAGTCAACATGGAACTTGTGTTTCTTCTTGAATGCCGAGTAGTGTACGTATGCATGGGCACGTTGCTATTGGGGTTTGATCTTACTGCTATCCTGGGCGTAGTTTGGTCATCCTCTTTATCACTGTACGGTCGCTTTGTCCCATGTGGTATTCCTTCACGATCTTGTGTTTTGATCACAGCAGGACCTTCTCCTGTCCTCTGCCTCTTCTCTTATCGAAACCTTGCTCCTCCCCTTGTAATACCACCTTATTCCTTGACTTCACTCACAGTATCATCAAAAATTGCACCCATCTACCCCTTATCCTTCCATTCATCTCCCCCATTTCATCACAGTATCCACAACCTCTGCACACCAGAGGTCTACTACTCGGGGTGCATCTTCAGTATGCCCTTTTCATATACAAGCATCTTAATTGACAATTGCAGGGACAATAAGAATCTACCTCTTGGTCCATTGAAGAATTCCCTTTCTTCTTCACTATAGGACTTGGTAGTATCAACCGCGAACTCGGTGATATAGCCTTCTAGGATACTGTCCAACTAGACTTCAAAATCCCATGATTCCTTGTTGTCAGTGTCCTGCAACTCTTGGATCATTTTAGGGCTCCAGGATGTTGGCTCTCCTTGTTGGAAATTTGTCTTGCGATAGGTGAATCATGCCAACCACTCATACAATATGATGGGAAATTTAGAGAAAAATTACTCGTGTGGACCGTCATGTATGGACCTCGCCAACCACTTCCCATCGTTAGTCGAGGGTATCTGATTTTCTATCTCAGCAAATGCTCATAGCTTTTGGTCAAACCAATATTGAAATTCCGGTCTTGTCGGATGCCACATATCCTCCTCTCAGTTGTAACAAGGTCCCGACAATGGAACCATTTGTTGGCGTAAACCCAACCAACAAAACCAGTCGACAGGGGTTCCCACTCTGTCGATGCTCAACTCACCACAATCTCCTTGAGAATCGGCCCAGAAAGGTTTTAACCTGCCCAACAACACCCGTGAAATAGATGAAGTCTCACCCAAGATGTTCAAGGAAGAGCTGTCAGAACCAAGTTTTCGGAACTATGTGCATTGACAGTGTGTCGATTTATTCAATATATCTAACCAATTACTTAATCATTAATAGGACCATTCATCATCGCTCTTAAAATATCTCATCAATCATTCATAACTAACATAAACATACTGTGGCGCGAATAGATATAGAAAGATAACCCCATTTAGAAGCAAGAAAGATCCCATCATAGATCAATGTTGCAAATTTAATTAACATTCATCATTTGATTGCAGAAACAGTAAGACAGAAAAAGATAAAAGGACACAGTAATTCAGATCAACTTCTATCTTGTCATATTACTTCCACGCAATGATCCACAGATTCAAAACAGTTCAAAATTCAACAAGTTCTCTTCAATTTCCTCTTCAAATATTTATAACTCTTGTAATCCTACTTCTATTTATAAGCTTGCACCTTTACATTCAAGGTCCACTTGGACAATTTCCTAACTAATTCTTAACTGATTCTACAAAATTCTGACCAATATCCGCAAAATATGGTCCAAACTACAAAACGTTGACACAAAATATGCAAAATATTTTATTTTTTGCTTTGCATGCTAATATTCCTCTTGCTCTGTGTCTTTTTCCCTTGCGCAGCATCCACGATGTTGCACAACTGACTTATCCCAAAACTCTTGCCAACAACTTTAGGAGATGTACTCATTACTCTGATTTTTTCTCCACCAAATGGTTATGCTTCCAGTCCCTATGGAGCCTCTATTGATGCCTCATGTGTTGCAGAGATGTCCGAGTTTGCATATCGAGTCTGTGTTGTCTACCTTCAGTCACCATTTTCCTTATTCTCTTGCTCGAAGGAAGTTTAATCCTGAGTCGGTCATTCCTCGGTTATCTTGACTTTGCATGTCTACCATTCCTGATACAATTATTGGTTCGTGCACATCTTGTTCGTTTGAGCTCTTCCACATTATCTAGCGTTGCTGAGTACCTCGTGTTGTTTGGTGGGGGATTCCTTAATGCCCTCCTTCCAGTAGATTTCATTCCATCGAATTCAGATCATTTATTATAGAATAGGATTCTAGAGTCCATTTGAGTTCCTTGAGACTTACAGTCATTAGTGGTAGGTTCTCTCACTATCGACAGTTTTGGGAATACATCAATGTCCCCTTATCGATGGATTCTTTCAAGTGTTCGACCTCAACACATCTATTCACACTTGCTAGATTGCACTATGTACCTTGATTCCCATTATCATTATTGGTGGGATATTTCGTGTCTGTTAATGGTTTATATCAATGACTGATAATCAGACGATGGACTATCATGTTCGACATCAACACCTTTATTCACATGGTAGGACATGTACTCGTAGCGGTTTGCATAGAATCCCTCCGATATCGGTGGCATTCCATATATGCTACCTCCTTGATCATGCCAATATTCATGAGATGTTATCTCTCGTGACCAGATTCCAGTGTATATCAGATATCTTCATCCTTTATGGATATATTGATTCATTATATATTGTACGTGGCGATGACCATGCATGACATTTGGGTATCATGCCTATTCATGGCCATTGTAATCTTATGTATCCAGGACTGATATATGTATATTTGCAGTCATATATAGAGATTGATCATTATAATGTACTGATGAGTGGTTGGTTCTTCCACCTGGGTCTTCAATACTCCACTTATGGGATGGATACAATGTATTTCATCCATCATGTTACCCCTCTGACCTTACACATTAGAGGGCATCTGTTATAGCTGATTTTACCACACTTGGTAGATCACATCTTGATGGACTTCCACATCCGTCTGCAGACTCCTTGGACCCCCTTTGCTAATATTATACTTTGATGTCCCAAGAAAGTCCCCAAAAAACACATGTTTATGTGTATACGTGACTTTTAAAGCTTATACTTGCGTGTATACACAGATTTTGAGCCAAAACCTGCATACAGCGAGAAATGTGCATAAAGCCAAAAAAATTTGGAGTTTTCCTCGTAGATTTACTAATATCTTGACTCTTGGACTTCCATATGCCTTGAGAACGCTCGTACTCGACCCTCCATTTCCTATTTGGAGTGCTATATATTGAGCCTCTTGGATACATTGAAGGAAGAGAAATTGGAGAGAAAGGAAACTATAGTTCATTGTTGCCTCACTTGTTTATGCTTGAGTCTACATCCCTTTGTCCCTTTGGAGCACACAGTGCTGCTCTTCCCAAGCTTTCCTTTTCTTTGTAAACTTTCCATTGATATATGGAGGATTGAAGTGGTGGAGGCTCAGGTGGAGGACTCAGTTTCTCAAGTTCGAATAAGTGTCAGCATAGGTTGTCACTATTGTATCTATGTTTTATTAATAGAAATATCCATTTCCTATCCAACACATGTGCATAAATATGAATATTGTATCCATGGATGTATTTATTTGCTTATACATGATTGATTATATATGCTAGAGTAGGCCTAACACTTGAATATATATCATGCTTGTCTTTTTTGTTGTTGTTGAGAGCGAATTGTGAATGAAAGCGTGTTGGAAAAGCTCAATAGGGATCTACATCAACCATCTGGAATCAAGTACAATTCATATCCCTTAGTGTTAGATGTCTTTATTGCTCTTAAATATTGGAAAGGATCGATTTCTGGTGTCATTCAGTCTGTTGTGGTACACCCCAAGACATAGGAAGTTTCTCTCCGTAACACAAACAAACAAATATAAGTATTTGAATTATCATTTTATGTATATTTGATTGCTTAAATGATGTTGGTCAATTGTGTACATATTTATACTCCTATATTTAGGAAGTGTATTATGCATCTTCGATTATTTGCATTGATGAACATTATACTACTAATATGCATGTGATGGGTAAGTAGCCTATGGTCCTGCACAACATTCCATTACTGTTTATCTGGAATGAAACCCTTTTGCTGACATGTTGGGAGCAGTGCACGCTCTTACTTATGTTTTGGTAGAGATAGAAGGAATCTAGAAAGTTAATGTGTACATATGGAATATGGATGAGTGTGGTGTTGAAAGATTGGATAAGATAGTTGCATAATTGTGTGACCTATTTCTTTATACATAAGCATTTGTCATTATTAATATGTTTTGAAAATTATGAAACAATTATAATCATGCAACTGAATTTGACTTGTAGGAAAGATATTTACAAACACCTACAAGAGAACAATCATGAGACTTGCTCCAAAGAACAAGTAACAATAGTTTAGCTATAACATTCAAGAATATTTACGAAATCAAGCATACTACAGATGTACAAAGCGAGGTTTATCTCAGAAAGAGGGAGTCGATTATCACAAGACGTTCTCTCTAATTTCCAAACACACTTCTTCAATGATGGAGATTACACTATATATATTGTGTAATAAAAGAAGAAGTGTATATCGAGCAACCTCCAGGATTTGGGACTCTCTACAGAGAACCACATGTGCATAGATTGAAGAAGGATTTGTACAAGCTGAGAAGAAACTCATGAAATGATGAGGTTGACGATCACCTAGAGTGATGTAGACCTCAACCTTTGGTACAAGGTTGAATATGACAGCCTATAGAGGATGAGAAGCTCATAGATGGGTGCAAGAGGGAACTCGCAACAAGAGTTCAAGATATTGGTATCCAGTGACCTTGAGAGATGATTGTTAGATTTTAAACATTAAACTAGCATTTCATTAGGATCTTTAACTAAGAGAACAACAAGCACAGCAATCAAACACAAGAGACAATGAACATAGTTGTTTTCCTCGGGGAAACCATAAATGGAGAAAACCCTGCAACTTCCTCAGAGATAGAATCAGCACCAAAATTGAAACCCAAAAACAGTAAGATGATCTCCCGACAGCAGTAACCTCTTTCTTCCTTGCCCCAATGTCTTTCTCTTCCTCATCTATGCGCTACAACTGAGTGTGAGTGAGTGTGTGATAAATAGAGAGGCTAGATCTCTATTTATACTAATTCTCGACTTGACTAAACCCAACTAGGGACGACTTCACTAGGTGAGTCTAATAACCCTAGTGCCCCGAAACTGCGGGGACTTTAACCCTTAGACAATAGGAGGGTTAACCACCTTGACTTGACATGACTTGTTTACATTATAGAAACTTTCCGATAGGAACATCAGGGCATGACATGACTCAAGTACATTACAAATACATCCTGGAATAAGCATTGGGTTACAATACATAAGAAATAAAAGTGAATACATTCCGAAGTTACAATTACATCAACACCCCCTCTTAACTAGGAAGGTATTATCTTGACACAATTTAACAGCACAAGTCTTCTTCTCTGTATCATTTGGATCATCATCGAGTCTTCGTCATCTTCACCTTCAAGTCATCTCTATCTTCAAGTCACCTTCATCTTCAAGTCATCTTCATCTGGATCTGGATCATCCCTCGATCTGGATCATCATCACTGGATCTGGATCATCATCACTGGATCTGGATCATCCCTCGATCTGGATCATCTCTGGAGCATCATCTCTGGATTTGGATCATTCCCTGATCTAGATCATCTCTGCTAGATAATCATCACTGGATCTTCACATGTGCTATCTCATGATTCTTCTCGTCACAGGAAGTTCTACAGGGCCAACCCTTTTTCATGCTGGTTGTAGGCCTAGCCTCCATGTAGGTCTTTTCTAGTGCTTATATCTGACCCTAAGTCAGAATGGCCCACCCAGCACTTATATCTGATCATGTAGGAACCAATCCTATAATCATATCAGAAAGGAATGCCCAACAGTCACATCTGACCATGTGGGAACACCTCCCACAACCCTGTCAGAAAGGCGACACTCACATCCGTCAACCAATGTCGGAAAGGCTCAGCACTTACACTTGGACATTCAAGGAACCAATCCTCCATGCCAAAAGGCTATGCACTTACATCTGACAACCAATGTCAAAAAGGCTTAGCACTTATATTCGACCATGCAAGGAACCAATCCTTCATGTCAAAAGGGATCTGCACTTACATCTGACAACCAATGTCAGAAGGGCTCTGCACTTACATCTGATAACCAATGTCAGAAGGGCTCTACACTTACATCTGACAACCAATGTCAGAAGGATGTGCACTCACATCTGATCTTGTAGGAACCAATCCTATAGTCATATCAGAATGGCCCCCAGTCCCAGACTAAGCTACCTGGTAACTGACCAGGCACCTCCATTCCAAGAATGGCATTCAATGCTTACTTTTGATCATGTAGGAACAAATCCTACAGTCACATCAGAATGGCTCAGCACTCACAACTGACATGGAAGGAACCAATCCTCTCACCATGACAGAATGGATCAGCCCTTACATTTGAACATGGAAGGAACCAATCCTCTCACCATGTCAGAATGGCTTTGGGTCTCATCATTTCCCTTTGGAGGAAACCTCGATCTGAAGAACACCAAGCTTCTCCCTGAAGTACTCGAACTTCGCCCTAGCTAATGGCTTCGTCAACACATCAGCTATATGTTCCTCTATTGCAACATATTGGAGCTTCACTGCTCCTCAGGCTGCACCATATCCCTAATATAGTGATACTTGATCTCGATATGCTTTGACTTGTCATGGAACACTGGATTCTCTGACAACTTCACGCAACTCTAGTTGTCACAATGTATACAAGAAGCATCCACCTGAAGATCAAATAAATCAGACAGCAGCTTCCGTAGCCATACTCCCTCACAACTAGCTAAACAAGCTGCGACATACTCTGCTTCAGTTGTACTCATTGCCACATAGGATTGCTTCCTGCTAAACTAAGAGATCACACCTGATCCCATACTGAAACAACACCCTGAAGTGCTCTTCCTATCGATGGCACTACCTGCCCAATCTAAATCAACATAACCCTCCAGGTTAATCTTTTGATTCGCCTCATACTTGAGCCCATAATCAATTGTACCCCTCAGGTACCTCAGAATATGCTTTGCAGCAATCAAGTGAACATGTCTCGGATCTATCAAGAACTGGCTCAAGGTGTTCATAGCAAAGCAAATGTCTAGTCTCGTGTTCGTCAGATACATCAAGGACCCAATCATCTGACAATACATCGTAGCATCAACCGTCTTTGATGAAGCATCACTCGGTAGCTTTAGGTTCGATGCCATAGGTGTGGTCATGGCCTTGCAGTCCATCATCCCAAACCTCTTCAGTATATCTACAGCATACTTCCCTTGTCCGAGGGAGATTCCATCTGCATTCTGCCACACCTCCATGCCTAGAAAATAATGCATCATACCCAAGTCCTTCATTTTGAACTCGGCAGTAAGCTTTCTCTTCATATCAACAATCAACCCATCCATCCCTATCACAAACAGATCATCTACATACAGTAGGAGCATCACTAGGTTTCCATCTTCAACCTTGTAGTAAAGGTTGGAATCTGTTTTACTCTTGGTAAATCCCAAACTGGATAGAAAGTTGTCAATTATATCGTACCATGTCTTGGGTACCTGTTTCAAACTGTACAGGGATTTCTTCAATCTGCACACATGAGACTCCCTATCATGTGTCTCAAAACCGAGTGGATTTTCTACATACACTTCCTCTTCCACTACACCATTCAAGAAAGCAGTCTTGACATCCATTTGGTGTATCTTCAATTTCATCACTGTAGCCAGAGCAAGTACTGATCTGATGGAAGTGTATCTGGCTATAGGTGCAAAGGTTTCTTCATAGTCTATTCCTTCTTTCTGTGAGAAACCACGAGCCATGAATCTTGCCTTATATTTCTCTATGCTACCATCTGCAACATGCTTGATCTTGTAGATCCATTTGGAAGTTACAACTAACTTCCCTTCTGGTCTTGGGACAACATCCCAAATATCGTTCTTCATGATCAATTGATACTCTTCGATCATAGCATCCTTCCATTCTTTCTGTTCTGTCGCTTCTTCATTATTGGAAGGTTCTTCATTGATAAAGTCACATAGAAAGGCTACATATCTGGAGCAAGATCTGGTTCTCTTTCTTTCTCTGTGATTCTCTTCTAGAGCCCCATATATTTCCACACCTTGGATAATTTCTCGTACCCAATCAGGTTTCCTCTTGTGAGGATTCTTCTCCTGAGGTGGATCTATAGGTCTTTGTGGTTCTTCAAATTCTCTATCTTCTTCTTGAGTTTCTTCATTCATGGTTGTATCATAAATTCTGGGTGCTTCTGCTTTATCAGGTTCTTCAGCAGGTCTCTTTCTGGATTTGTTGTAAGCTTTGTCTTCATCAAATGTTACATCCCTGCTGATGTTGATCTTCTTGAATCCTGGGAAGTATATTCTATAAACCTCTGAGCTTTCAGAGTATCCCACAAATATACCCTTCTTTCCCAAAGGATCTAGTTTTGTTCTCTTCTCTTTTGGAATGTGTATGTACACTCGACAGCCGAATATTCTGAGAGGGATGACACTTGGTTTCTTGTTGGAAAAGACTACTTTAGGTGTCTTGTTCTCGAGTAATTTATGTGGAGTATAGTTATGTACATACACCGTTGTTCTAGCTGCTTCTGCCCATATATGCATAGGAATATCTTGATCATGAAGCATTGCTCTTGCAGCTTCCATGATAGTTCTATTCTTCCTTTCTGCAACCCCATTCTGTTGTGGATTATATGGAGTGGATAACTCCCTCTTAATCCCTATTTCTTTGCATAAGTCTTTGAATTCATTTGATGTGAATTCTCCGCCATTATCTGATCGAAAGGTCTTGATCTTCTTTTCTGTGTGGCTCTCGATCAAGGCTTTGAATTCCTTGAACTTGCTGAAAACTTCATCTTTGTTCTTCATGAAGTAAATCCATGTCTTCCTAGAAAAGTCATCAATGAAAGAAACATAGTATACATACTCGCTTAGTGAACTTGATTACATTGGTCCGCATACATCGGAGTGGATGATTTCCAAGATTCCTTTTTCCTTGCTCTCGCTACTTGGTAATGTCTTCTTTGTATTCTTTCCTTTTGCACATCCTTTGCAGACCCCTTCATGTTTTGCTTGAATTTCTGGAAGACCTTCAACAGCTTTGCTTGCAAGTGGTAGTGCTCTGTAATGCGAATGTGCAATCCTTCTATGCCAAAGTTCATTTGGCTCTACTGTGTCATGGACCAAAGCTTGTTCTGGATGGCCCTTCAATTTGTATAAACCTCCTTCTTATTCTCCAATTACTATTGCATCGTCAAAATTCTTTCCTCTTGACCACATGAGGACTTGGCCATCTACAAATGCAACCCTCATGCCTTTTGCATCCAATGTTGATATGGATAGAAGATTCTTCTTTAGTCCTGGTACAAACAAGACATCCTTCATTTTCATAGACTTTCCAGAGTCTAGCTTGTAGCAGGATTCACCACTACCTTTTATGGGATATTGGCAGTCATCCCCAAGTTTCACCTTATGGGGTGAATTATGTTCAAATAGTTTCTCAAAGGATTCCTTGAAACCTGTCATGTGTTTGGAAGCCCCACTGTCAATAAGCCAATCTTTTCTCCCATGAGTGACAGTTCCCATTAGAGCAGAGATCAGAACATATTCATCTTCACTTGAAGAGTCTTCACTTTCTTGTTTTACTCTCTTCCTGGGAGGATCATCATCCTTAGCAATGTGAGCATAATGTCTTCTTTTGGAGTTCTTCTTCTTCTTGGATCCATACTTATTCATGGGATAATTTCTATCAAAGTGTCATATTTCATCGCATGTATAACATCTGAGTTTGGATGGATCCCTTCTTGCAGGATTGTTTTTCTGATGAGAATGCTTACCTTGGTGATGATGATTTTCCCTTCTTCCTTTCTTGGAGTGTAGTGTGAGAGCTTGATCTTCACTTCCCATCTTTTCTTCTCGAGCTACTATTCGCACTTCTTCTTGTGAACATTCTTCCCAAGGTCTACTGAACTTGACTAACTTCTTCCTAGCATAGATTCCTTGGATGAAAGAATCCCATGACCTAGGGAGGCCATTCAAGATTGTCATCACAATCTCTGCATTCTCCACTTCTTCATCTACTGCTTCCAGTTGTTCTTTAATCTGGGAGACCCTTATGAAGTATGACTAGATGGTCTCCTCATTCTGGATCTTTACATTCTTCAACTAGTTCCTTAGAGTCATCTTCTGATTGATGTTCTTCCCTTCAAACAGTTTGGTTAGGGCATCAAACATGGCTTTAGGTGTCTTGAGGGAGGACACCTGTGGAATGAGGTGATCCTTGATAGAATCTGCAATGATCCTCTTTTCCATAACCAACTTCTTCTTATGTAAGGCCTTGGCCTCATCTCCCTCTAGAACTAGAACCTCCTCATGGATGTAGGAGTCCAACTCATTTTCTTCCAGGACCAGGGAGATCCTATACTTCCAGGCTCGGAAGTTATCATCTCCCTCAATATTTTCATCAAGCTTGGTATGATGAGACATCTTAACTGAGAACCTCAAGTGGAAATACAAAAGATTTAGATCTTACTAGGTCAAGATGTCAGATTTGAATTTGGAGCTGAAATCCTGCAGTGTTGGTTCAGGATAAGATTAGGGTTTTGCTTTTCCGGAGTTCTGTCCAACCAAATACTTTGAATTTGATCCCTAACTTCGATTTTGGCGAGGAGATCAGTCCAGGCCTGGGCTCACTGAAAAATTCCACTTCTGTGAAAAGCCCTCATTTTTGGCAGTAGTGTTGGGTCAAAAACTAAAAAAACCTCAGAATTGGATTCTGCTTCGACAGAAAGATGTGCCCTAGGGAGGAGAGTTATTCCACCCTACTTTTGCTGAAAATATGTGTAGAGAGATCCACAAAATAGGAAGCCCTAGTTCCCACAGTTGCACAGTGTCTTCTTCTCAGGTTAGCTCTGATCCCATGTTAGATTTTAAACATTAAACTAGCATTTAATTAGGATCTTTAACTGAGAGAACAACAAGCACATCAATAAAACACAAGAGACAATGAACACAATGTTTTTCCTCGGGGAAACCATAAATGGAGAAAACCCCGCAACTTCCTCAGAGATAGAATCAGCACCAAAAGTGAAACCCAAAAATAGTAAGATGATCTCCCGACAGCAGTAACCTCTTTCTTCCTTGCCCCAGTGTCTTTCTCTTCCTCAGCTATGCGCTACAACTGAGTGTGAGTGAGTGTGTGATAAATAGAGAGGCTAGCTCTCTATTTATACTAATTCCCAACTAGGGACGACTTCACTAGGTGAGTCTAATAACCCTAGTGCACCAGAACTGCGGGGACTTTAACCCTTAAACAATAGGAGGGTTAACCACCTTGACTTGACATGACTTATTTACATTATAGAAAATTCCTGATAGGAACATCGGGGCATGACATGACTCAAGTACATTACAAATAAATCCCAGAATAAACATCGGGTTACAATACATAAGAAATACAAGTGAATACATTCTGAAGTTACAATTACATCAACAATGACATAGATGGATACACATAAGATAAACAGAAAAGAAGGATATCAATCGCTCCAGTACAGAATGTCCTAATGCAGAGAGTACAAGATGTTAATATGCAAAAGGAGGATAGTACTCAGTTACAAAGGGAGCAAGAAAGCTCCACTTCAGAGGGAGTGACTTTAGCACAAATTGCGAAGACATATTGAGAAACGTTATCACTTATCCTTTATGCATGGTAAGGGTTGTTTTCCTCAGTATATCAGACTTATGCTCAGAGTGATACAGGATGTCTCCCCTCATTGAGAGGATGGATCTTATAATTCAAGAATATTGGCATGATTCTTGGGATTAGAGGTGTGGCATAATCCCGATGAGATTTTCCTTAGTTGAGGAAAATATGCGATAGAGATCCTGAAGAGATTCGGGATGATGGATTGCAAGGACATATCCACATCGATGGCATGAAACTTGAATTTGTTGTGTGATACTACTTCATAGATAGATGATTCCACAGTCTACAGGCATATGATTGGTTCGTTGATGTACTTGACAAACAGGAGGCCAGATATATGCTTTGCGGTGAACACTTTGAGTTAGTATATGGTAGATTCGATACATGTTATATGAATGTGGCATAGCATCTATTGAATTACTTGAAGGGTACAATTGATTATGACCTCATATATGCAACAGATTAGAGAGTTTGATTGCAGGGCTATGCAGACTCATATTGGGTAGGAATATCACTTCAAGGTGTTGCTTTAGCTTGGGGTTTAGCATGGTTTTCTAGTTCAGAAAGAATCATATGAGTGTAGCACTGAGCACAGCCGAGGTAGAGTATATTGTATCTTGTTCAACTAGTTGTGGGGAAATGTGGCTTAGAAATCTACTTGCAGGATTATTCGGTGTCGAGTTACATATGACTTATGTATTATATGAAACCAAAGTTGTGTGAAGTTGTCCTAGAACCCTATGTTCCATGACAAGTTGAAGCACATTGAGATTTGATATCACTATATCAGGGTTATGGTGCAAAGAGGAGCAATGAAGCTCCAAAACATTACGACGGATGAGAAGATAATGATTGTATTGACCAAGCCTCAGGCGAGAGTGAAGTTTGAGTACTTTAAGGACAGGATTGGAGTTGTCCATATTAGTTTCCACCACATGATGGAGTGATGATTCCATATGGTATTCACATCTAGCATGAAAAAGGGTTGGCTATGCGGAAGACAAGTGGCCTTCACATCCAACATGAAAAATGGATGGCTCTATGGAAGATTTGTGGTCTTCACGTACAACATGAAAAAGGGTTGGTACTATGGAAGACTTATGAGATTTACATTCGGTATGAAAAAGGAATGGCTCTATAAAGGATTGCATCTAGTATGAAAAAGGACTAGCACTATAGAGAGCTACATCCAATATGAAAAAGGATTGGCTTTGTAGGGGCACACCTAGTATGAAAAAGGGTTGGTCACTGTATAGGTAGCTGCTGGCATGAAAAAGGGCTGGTGGAAGCATTGATACATGAGAGGTAGCTCCCTACATGAAATAGGGTTGGTGGACGCACCAACATGAGAGATACACCTAGTGTGAAAAAGGATTGGTCAGCGTATGGGTAGCTCCCAGCATGAAAAGGTGCTGGTGGAAGCATTGGATAGCTGCCACCGTGAAACAAGGCTGGTTATGCACCAAGTTGAGGGTAGCACCCAGTGTTACGGAGAGAAATTCCTATGGCTTGAGGTACCACAACAAACAACTTGACTCCAGAAATCAATCCTTTCCAATATGCAATAGAAATTAAACATCTAACACTAAAGGATCAAACCTCATACCTTATTCTGAATGGTTGAAGTAGATCCCAGTTGAGCTTTCCAAATTCAGCTTGAATTGATTAATCACGTCCTCAACAACAAGTAAACAATACAAGCATACTATATATCTTGGTGTTAGATCTATTCTAGCATATATAATCAATAGTGTATAAACATTTGAAATCATCCCATGGATAAAATATTCAGTCAAACATACATTATTGGACAGGAAAAGATATTTCTATTAATATAAAATCAGATATTACAATGGATACAACCTCTGTTGGCACGTCTACAAATCGAAGAAACTGAATCCCCCACTTGGGCCTCCACCACCTCAATACTCCATCTCTCGATAGCAAGCTCACAAGCAAAAGGAAAGTTTGGGAAGAACACAAAAGTGCTCCAGGGGACAAAGGGATGCAGACTCAAGCACAAGTTCCAGCAACAATGGACTATAGTTTCTTTGCTCTTAATTATCTCTTATGCCTTCAATGTACCAAAGAGTTCCTTATATAGCTTTTCAAAGGGGTAATGAAAGGTCGAATCCGAGCGATCTCAAGGCATATGGAAGGCCAGGGGTCAAGTGAGTCGGATCCATGTCAAGGAAAACTCCAAAAGGATTTGGATTATGCACACATCCCGATGTACACAGTTTTAGGGGTCAAACCTGCGTATATACATGATTAGGGGTTTAAAAGTCGCGTATATGGATTTTTACATGTTTTTAGGGATGGTCAAGGAAACATCAAAGGACAAAAAATGGTCCAAGGGGTCTAAGGATTCTGCAGAGGGATAGGGGAAAGGCCATACAAGTGTGATTCACCTTGAGTGGTAAAATCAGCTATAACAGATGCCCCCTAATGTGTGAGGTCAGAGAGGTCATATGATGGTTGAAATACATTATAAGTCCATCCCAGAAGTGGAGTGATGAAGGATCCCAAATGGAAGACCAGCCACCCAATCAGCATAGTACAATGATACAACTCTGCATATAACTGCAAATACATTTAGCAGTCCCAGATACATAAGAGTACAATGGCCATGAATAGGCATGATACAAGATATCACATAAGTGGTCATCGCCACGTACAATATACATAGATCAGAATCTCCATGATGAAGATATACAAAGGATCATGATCTCTATAATGGCTGAAGATATGCAATGGATCAAGATCTCCATAATAGCTAGAAATATCTGACATATACTGGAATCAAGTCACGAGAGCTGAAATCTCATGAACACTAGCATGATCAAGTAGGTAGCATATAAGAGATGCCACGTATCTAGAAGGTCTTCTACACAAACTGCTATGAGTACATGTCCTACTATATGAATACAGGTGTCGAGGTTGAACATAGTAGTCCATCATCTGATTACCGGTCATGAATGTATACCGTTAACAGACGCGAGATCACCCACCGATAATGAAAATGGGAATCAAGGTACTAGAGTGCAAACTAACAAGTGTGAATAGATGTGTTGAGATCGAACACTTGAGAGGATCCATCGATCAGGGGACATTGATGTATTCCCAAAGACTATCGGTGGCGAGAGAACCTGCCACTGATGATTGCAAGTCTCAAGGCACTCAAAACTGACTCTAGATTCCAATACCAGAATAAATAATATGAATTCGATGGGATGAAATCCGCTGGAAGGAGGGTATTAAGGCATCCCCCATCATCCAACACGAGGTACTCAACAAAGCTATATAATGTGGAAGGACTCGATCATAAGGTGCACAAACCTGTAACTGTACCGGGAATGGCCGACATGCAAAGTCAACATAACTGAGGAATGGTCGACTCAGGTTTCAACTTCCTTCGAACAAGAGCATAACGGTGTATGGTGACTAAATAAAGGCAGCATATAATCGATATACAAACTGGGACATCTCTGCGACACAGGAGGCATCGACAGAGGCTCCATGGGGACTAGAAGCTTAACCAGTCGATGGAGATAAACTTAGATAAACGAGTGCAGCTCTTAAAGTCAAAATACAAACCCAACCAACGGATGTGCTATATAGTGCTCTGTTCAAAGGCGACACGACTCGACAGCTGCCAAAAGATAACATCTTTCCTTGTCCAGCTTTTTGGTTTTTTTATTTTTTTGGACTTTTTCAAATATTTAAAAAGCTTGAAAAAGAATAAAATTGCTTTATAGTTACAGACTAGGAGGAGACGAGTGTCATAGGTGAAAACAAACTAGTTCCAAGCAGTGGAACATACCTATGCTCAATGCAAGGATACATGTGTAGGATAGCGACACTCGGGGGAAAATCCCCTCCCGGTAAAAAGGGAATCAAGCTGCAAAGGATATATAAAATGGCTCTGCATGGCTAGACATGAGACAAGCTTGGGCTATATGGCTGAAACTCAATGTCAGGGAAGCCGGCATAAGGCTCAATAAGGCAGGAAAATCTCATGATAATGCAATTACAACTTGACATAAGGGAGTCCTGAGGGGAATAGGCCAACAAAAGATCAAGAGGAGTATGAGACTCTTGTGAAGTGTCATGGCAATACTATACAACGGACTCCCACACCCTAAGGGACAAAACATCAGCATGGGCACCAAATGCAAATAAGGCACTAACTAGGGTACCCATGTAAGGTCAAGCTCTACCACTCATATCATGCCACTTCTAAAACAGCAAGAAGGTTCCGTGACATAACAGAGTGGGTTCGTACCTAAGGCTTTAATGAAATGGTCATAAGGTCATGCAAAATGAAAACGGTGATGAAACCTAACCTATATGCCAGTTTAGACATGATACCTAAAATCGACATGAACGGGTCAATCCAACGGTTGAAACGGCACTCAAAAAGGTCTCCTGCATCATAAATTAGGTCAAAAACGGTCCAAAATGATTAGAAATGGTCCAAACTATAGGAAAGGGGGTAAAAATTTTCAAAAAATTGAAAATTTTCTATAAATAGGAAATATTTCAAAACATTATAAAACATTTGAAATTTTTACCCAATTTAGCTCAGATTTTCAACAACGAATTCCAGGAGATCCAGCCGACGGAATCCACTACCGTTTCTTCCAGGTACTTACCCATGCTCTTCTCTTCCATTTTTGATGCAATTTTTATCAAATTCCATGGTTATTTGGGATTTCTAGGCCAATCCAAAAAAGGCGTTGTGGCCCACTGTGGCTAGGGTTTTACCCCTAGCTTGTGCGAATGAGCACCTACTAAGGAGAATGGAATCCTTAGTAGCAGTTCAGTAAAATGGAAATAAAAATGCTAAACAGGAATAAAAACTAATCTAAAACACGTGCATGAAACAAAACAGCAAAATATAAAGAATGGTTTTTTATTGATATTACCTCCGATGTGGAGGTTGGTGAAGCCCTTTGCACTGATCCGAGAGGTTGCTCCGAGCTCCAGCAGCTCCTTCTCTTTCTCCGGTGGTGGAAATGGGCCAAAAGGGGCTCTCAATGGTGAAAGTAGCTCAAAGGGTGAGCTAGGGTTTCAAGAGCAATTTTGGCAGAGTAAGGATGCTTGTGATTGTGGATGTGAAATAAGGGGTCTCCATCACTTATTTATAGTTTTTTAGTGGTGGAGTGCTGGCCCATGGTTTTTGGAAACCATGCGGTTTAGGGCAGCTTGTTTAGGGTTTTTTCCTCCTTTTTCCTCATTATTTTTTATTTTTTATTTTTTCTTCCCTTTTTAGGGGATTTTGTTATTTTTAGAGGAATTTTGGATATTTTGGAGGAAAAAGGTGTTTTTATGGCCTTTTGGAGGCTTTTTGATGGTTTTATGGCCTTTTGGAGGCATTTTAGGCCTTTTGGAGGCTTTTTAGTGGGATTTTCAAGGTTTTCAAGGGAAATATGGTAGGAAAATGGACAAATGAGCCATATATTGGGGTAGATAAGGTAGTGAACACTTTTTGGGTGTTAACAAGTTGCCCCCTAATATGCGAGGGCAGGAGCTCATCGTATGGCCGATGGACATCATAAGTCATAACTGGTTTGCAATGGGGTGTGGAGAAGAGAAGAAACGAACTGAAGTCAGAACCACGATCCCGAACCAACTGCAAGAACTAAAAAGTACATAGCCTCAATAATGGATGAGGAATCATCTGATCATATGGACGAGGTGGGCATTCCCATGCTCGTATCAGGATATAACACAATAATAACAATGGGGTCCAAAATATGGGGACCTGACATATACATGGCCTCAAATACTGAATGAGGAAGAATCTCAGTATATGGACGAGGCGGGCATACCCATGCTCGTATCAAGATACACAAACATAACTGTGAGGCCCAAAAAGAGGGACCTATAGGATACATAGAAAACCGCTGTGCATATCATAAGGGTCTAGAAGGGACACAAATCTGGGACATACTGCTAGGCTAACCATGTCTGAGATGAAAAACTGGTGCACTGGAATGACAGCAGTGCTACTGAATGTGGTACCAAAGGAACTAATGAGCTGCTGGACCAGAGTGACAAGGGTCATACTCGCAATGGTACACTGACCTGGGTAATCAAGGAAGCATGGAACTGAATGGCTTCCGAATATAATCGCCAACGCAGCCCGAACATCCACGGGAACATATAACTGGGCGTTCCGAAGTGACTCACCAATGTGCTAGAGTCGGGGGAAATCCGGGGTCTTCGACAAATAATGGAAGGGATCTAAATCCTGTGCGATTCTCAACGATGCGATCAAGGTGCTGAAGTCGAGCATGTGAGAAACAACCATTCGGAGAGGCAATGATGACTCCTCCAAAAATGGTCCGTAGGCACTCACCACAGATGGTGATGGGTCCAAGGCGCAGGGGCCTCTGGGTCTATCCTCTGGAATAGAGGGGCTGCCGTCGACAGAGGGAGACCTGCAACTATCAAGGCAATGATGTTTCCTTGACAGGAGCGCGAGGTGGAAAACCAAAATGTGATAGTACTGATAGTAGGATTGAGAAACTGGGGGGAATAACTGGGCAGGTAGAGTGGGTGGTCTCAAACTTCCTTTGTTCAAAGTATGATGGCGGGGATGATCGGGACAGTGATTTGAAACTGACGAGTGGTAAGGGGATCATAGCTGTGTTGCATCTGGAAGGTGACTGGGTTGAGGGAGACTCAAGCTATGGTAAAATGGCAGGAGACTGCAGAATACTCTGAACAAAGGCGACCTAATTGAGGGTGCTGCCGAGAGGATCGATCATGGTGCCAAGATGCATGGGGGGACTGCTTCATGGGTTAGGGAACGAGAAGGAGTGTGTATATAAAATGGTACTGTCGTGTGGATTTATACGAGCCCAGGATAGTTCATGCTCGTGGTTGCTTTCAATTTTAAGGAGTCTGAAAGCAAATAAGAAGACTCTGAAGTAAGGGAATGGTACTGTCGTGTGGATTTTACGAGCCCAGGACAGTTCATGCTCGTGGGTGCTTTCAATTTTAAGGAGTCTGAAAGCAAATAAGAAGACTTTGAATGAATGGAATGGTACTGTCGTGTGGATTTTACAAGCCCAGGATAGTTCATGCTCGTGGTTGCTTTCAATTTTAAGGAGTCTGAAAGCAAATAAGAAGACTCTGAATGAATGGAATGGTACTGTCGTGTGGATTTTACGAGCCCAGGATAGTTCATGCTCGTGGTTGCTTTCAATTTTAAGGAGTCTGAAAGCAAATAAGAAGACTCTGAAGTAATGGAGGGCCAGGCAAGGAGGAAGTGTTCAATCAAGGAACATTTATGATGACCAGGAACGAGGGTGGGGGGGGGAACACTGGTGGACCTCCTTGCAGGGTGAATGAATGGTGGCAAAATAACGGAACATTTGCAGTGTGACAGGAGTGGATGGCTCATGTAAACATTGTGGAACAATCTGATGGCGGCCGATGTGGAGCGCAAATCGAGGCAACAAGGTGTCGGGACACAATGTTGAAATTGTACCAAGTGAGAGCGAGAAATGATCTCAAGCATCATCACGAGCTCGGAAAAATGAATCCGGCGATATAAACAGTGGGAAAAATGGAGAATGGCTGAAGTGGCGCGCAAACCAAGACGACTAGTGGTGCCTAAAAAATGGGCAAAAAATGACGTAGAAAAAATAATGCAACGAGGTGACCATTGTGACGGTCTCGTTGTGCTAATTCCAATGGTGGAAATAGTTCGGAAAACGGACTCCGTATGGGTTCAGAATGGCCGAAACAAGAAAAAGGTCAACGGACTATAAATAGTAAGTGGGCCCAACATGACATGTGTCATTTGTACTATTTGACTTTGACTAGTGAGCAGAGTGGACCAGAGATGAGGTGGCATTTCTGGACGATCCGACCGGCCGATTTCAGATTCGGGAGATACAGGTATTCCGTCAAACTCATACCCGCATTGTCATTGGGTTCGGGGGGGGAGTGGGTCCCAGGGTATTACTTTTACGGTCCACGTGGGGTGGACCACAGGTTAGCGGGTCGAAAATGTGGTTAGGGACCGCGGGTTTAGGCTCGACAGCCACGGTTAGGGACCGTGGGTTTAGGCCCGACAGTCACGGTTAGGGACCGCGGGATTAAACCTGACAGCCGCGGTTAGGGACCGCGGGATTAAACCCGACAGCCGCGGTTAGGAACCGCGGGTTTAGGCCCGACAGTCGCGGTTAGGGACCGCGACTGTAGGCCTGACAGCCGCGGTCGGGTTTTTTTTGTTTGTTTGTTTTTTGTTTTGTTTTTTTGGGGGGGGGGAAGGGAAGGACTATTTATTGGATATGAGGCTGATGAGGCTCCTTTGCGTGATTGACAGGATGTCGCAAGTGCTGTGGAGGGAGCGGGAGATCCCGGATGAGATCTTGAATGTTGTTCGAGAGGATCACCGGGTGCGATCGATGCTGGGGCTATTCAGACTGCTGAAGTTTTCCCAGGTACCTATGATGCGGTCAGCAGCATTGCTGCTGAACCGACTGGTTGGCTTCTGGGAGCTAGACATACAGGCTTTCTGAGTGTAGGGTGAGAGGGTGGACCTCACCCTGACCGATGTATACTTCTTGACGGGGTTGCCCTGCCTGGGTAAGGTGGCAGACACACAGCCGCGGGTATCCGCGGATATAGACATGGATGACATGCTGGAGCGGTTCTGTGGTCCAGAGGCTCGGGTGCATAGGAATGCACTTCTGGTGAGAAATCTACAGGAGCCAGCAGTGCGGGCCATGGCAGCATGCGTGGTGCGCGTCTTGGGATCCCAATCACCAGAGAGGGTGTCTGGGGGGCAGATGCAGGTAGTGGAGCGCGTACTGGCCGGTACTTATTATGCGTGGGGCCAGATGTTCCCGACCTGCGTGCAGCGGCAGCTGACCGCAGCAAAGGAATCTGGCAAGGGGTTCAGCTATGGTTCGTTTTTATGTGCATTCTTTATGGAGAGGGTACCCACACTGCAGCCGCGGGTGCCGGTCAGAGCAAGAGGCTTGCAGGAGCCGCGGATGGTGCGGTGGGGTGAGATGATGCACTGCCGTGGTGGTGGCGATGTGGGCAGGTACTTCACACAGGAGTTGTACTTGCAGTGGCTCTAGCTACCATTGAAGCTTGATGATTATCCATATAGAGATATGGATTACACCGGAGACCCAGAGGCACTGCGGCCGCCGGGACAAGCATGGGGACCAGATGGTACGTATGGTTTGATTGCATTGTCAGGTTTTTATATATGATAGTTGATTGATATATTGTTACTAACAAATGGGTGATCTGCAGATGTGGGCCCGAGGCCGCTACCAGGGCATGTGGCATGGAGGGGGATTGTGGTCGTTCCAGCTCTGCCCGGGCGGGGGGAGGTACGTCGCCGAGATGCGGAGGGGACGCTCGAGTCTGTACGGGCCCTACTCGACCGTTTGCTGGTGGGGGTGATTGACAAGGGGTGGCGGGACATCGATCCGGACGTGATCCAGGATTGCATGAGGGCACCCCGGGATTTCAGATCGATAGCGATCCGGGCGGCTATCTTGGTGGATAGGGTGCGGGCACAGGAGCCCGTAGGGGATGAGGATTTGCCGGAGGAGGAGCGAGGGGAGGAGTCAGAGGCAGTGGATACCGGCAGTGACGCGGGGTACGACTCTCATTAGGGAGTGCAGGGGACTCCCCCCGAGTTTTGTAGCTACGGCGTGTATTTTATGAGCTGTAGGGATGTACAGGCATTTTTTGTATAGCTGAGTACTGGGGTACTCAGGGCATGTATAGTACCGTAACATGTATTCTTTTGTTGATATATATATATATATATATATGCACATGGATGCACCTTTTTGTGATGTTGTCTAAGTGGTACGCACGTGGATGCGCTTTATGATGTGTTATATGTTTGTATTGCACGTGGATGCAAGTAGTCTAGGATGTTGGGCACGTGGATGCACCTTGTGTATTTTATGTGATGCGACATGATTTATGTATGATTAGGCACGTGGATGCCCCTATGGGTGCAAATGTGGTTTTATGGTTTATGTACATGGATGTAAATGTTGATGCAATGCAGTCTTTTTGGGTTTTTATATATTGGGATGAGATGTTATGATGCATGATGGAGGTGCTACATGGTGTGATTGATATGCCAATCTAGGATGTTATTTGCCATTTGATCTGCGACACTATTGTAAGCTCTTGGGACATGTGTGAATGTGATGGATTCAAACTGTCGGCCGAGTTGTTTTGTACGCAGGAATTTTCTAAATAGGCAAGGATCACGCACCTGGTAGCAGTTGTTGAGCTGGAAGACAAGTAGCTGGGAGTCCAGAAACACATGAAGGTGACATATGCCCATCTGGAGGGCAGCAGTCAGGAGACCGGTCACAGCATCATACTCCGCCTGGTTATTGGTAGCAGCACCTATACATATTCCGTCAAGGTGAATCAGTTCGTTGGAAGGGGAATATAAGACCCATGCTGTAGAGGCCAGGTTGGGAGACCAGCGGCTTGCACCATCAGCAAAGCCAGTGTAACGAGGTGGAAGATGGTCCATCTGTGGGCATGCAAAAAGCGATGAATGTGAGATTATAGTAAAAAAGGTGAAAAACAAAAAGGAGAGCAAACTGTACAATGCGAACCAATGAGGTCGCGGTTTCAGTTATGGGTAAAAACGTTTAAGATACAACCCATTACGGGGGTTGCGTAAAGGGTGGCCTTCAGAGTCGGCTAAAATGTATGCCCCCTTGCCGAGGCAAGTCTGCACAATGTAAGGGCCTTGCCACATGGATTCAAACTTTCCTTTACCGGTTTTGTCGTGGGCTTGGTCATAGGCGAGGACGAGGTCCCCTTCATGGAAAGTTCGAGGATGGACATGTTTGTCATAACTGGCTTTGGAGCGGTTTTTGGCTGCTTCGATGTTCTGGAGAGTGGCACGACGATCTTCATCTGCTTGTTCGAGGGATAGCAAATGTTGCTCAAGGGGAGAGGTATCGGGTAGGAGCTCAACGGCGATATGCAAGGCGGGTATCTGACACTCGATGGGGAGGACAGACTCTACACCGTGAACGAGATGAAACGGGGTAAAACTAGTGGCGGTCTTGGTGGAGGTACGGTAAGCCCATAAGGTAGGGAAAAGCATATGGTGCCAATTGGACTTATGTCGGTCAACAGTGCATTGGAGTATGGTTTTTAGGATTTTGTTAACAACTTCTACTTGACCGTTCCCTTGAGGGTAGTAAGTAGAGGAAAATTGGTGTTCAAACTTGAGGAGGATGGATAACTCACGCCAAACGGAATCTTCAAAGTGTGATCCATGGTCAGAGACCAACTATTTAGGGACCCCGAATCGAGTGATAACATGGTTAAAAAAGAAACGGGCAGCAGTGTCAGCGGTACAATTGAAGGTGGGCATGGCTTCCGCCCATTTGGTGAAGTAATCGACGGCGACAATGATATACTTATGGCCATTCGCAGATGGGGGTCGACACTCCATGAAGTCGATGGCCCACTTACAAAAGGGACCGATGGTGACGACTGGGTGTAATGGAGCAGGTGGTGTCCGGGCCTTGGGGGCAAAAAGTTGGCAATTATGGCAATGCTTGACCACAGTGATGCAGTCAGTGAAAAGTGTGGGCCAGAAGTATACGGCGCGGATGACCTTTTGGGCAGTGGCCATCCCTGAGAAATGGCCGCCGCAGGCACCGCTATGACAATCATTAAGGATGTGTTCAACTTCCTCATGTGTAAGGCAGCGACGAAGAATTGTGTCGACCCCTAGCCAGTAAAGAACATCGCCTATGAGGAAGTAGCGAGAGGCCTGGTGACGGATACGATGACGTTCATTACGAGTGACTGTGGGGCGGAACTTCTGCGTGCGTAGGTATAACAAGATATCACCGTACCACGGGTCATCAGACGAGATAGTGAACAAGTGATTATCAGGTAACTCATCGGAGATAGGTGGGGCCGGGAGAAAGGAAGGGAGATCAGTGATGAGCTGGGCAAGCGCAAGGGCTTTAGTGCTCTTAGGTGTTCGGAATGTGAGGTGATATTCCTGGAGGATAACGACCCATTTAGCCACGTGACCTTGCAGGAGCCGCCGGTTTAGGAGATATACCATGGGGTTAGAGTCGGCGATGACTGTGGTATGACTAAGTAAAATGTAGTGTCGCAATTTTTGGACGGAAAAGACCACTGCTAGGGCTAGTCTCTCCTCATATGGGTAACGTAGGGGTGGGCTGGACAAGGTCTGGCTGACGTAGTAAATGACATGCTCTTGGTGTGAGGTGTCTTCTTGAACCAAGACTCCGAACACAGCATGGTCAGATGCCGAGACGTAAAGGATGAAGTCCTGAGAGAAATCCGGGGGGGAGATCAAGGGGGCTTATGTGAGAGCTTTCTTGAGGGCTTCGAATGCAGCTTCTGCTTGCTCGTCCGTGAACGGTTGTGGCGTAATTGGGAATGAAGCGTCTAAGGAAATTGGATTGCCCTTGCAGAATTTGGAGTTGCCGGAGCGTTCGAGGACAGGGAAGGTCTAAGATGGCTTGGACTTTCAGGGGATCAACAGTAATTCCTTTCTGGGAAACAATGAAACCCAACAATCGGCCTGCCGAAATGCAAAAGACACACTTGTGTGGGTTCAAGCGGATCTGATATTTGCGACAACGCAGAAAAACTTGCTGAAGGTCATTAAGGTGGTCTGATCGTTTCCGGGAACGAGCTGTAAGGTCATCAAGGTAGACGAGCAGGATGTGGACCAAATCATGAAAGCAATAGGTCATGGCCCGTTGGAATGTGGCACCAGCATTTTTTAGGCCAAAAGGAATGACGCTATAGGCAAAGGTGCCCCATGGGGTAGTAAAGGTGGTTTTGTACTGGTCTTCCTTTCGTATTTGGATTTGATTGTATCCGAAAAAACTGTCCATGAACGAGAGGACTTCATGTCCCGCACACGCATCGATGAGCTGGTCAATAAATGGCATGGGGAAATTGTCTTTGGGACAGGCGCGGTTCAAATCTCGGAAGTCCGTGCATACTCTAATGGTGCCTTGTTTTTTGTTAACGGGAACCGGGTTTGAAACCCAGGTGGTATAGGCAATGGGATAAATGAATCCTGCCGTGCGGAGTTTCTCAATCTCTGCTTTGACAGCTGGGAGTTTTGAGGGATGAATGGGACGTTGTTTCTAACGAACGGGGGGTACATCAGGCCACATGTCAATGTGGTGCTCTATAATGACAGGGTCAAGACCGGGCATTTCGGTATAGGACCAAGCAAAGACATCACGGAATTCTCTGAAGAGTTTTTTGTATTTCTCAATCTCGTGCTCTCTGCAAGAGGCTCCTAAAGTAATGAGTTCGGGGGTGCTTCCTGGAGCAGCGATATCAATTTGGATGACAGGTGAGATATTGGCCATGTTACCCTCCTCGAAGGTGTCAGGAGCAGGAATAGGGTCCTTGAACCAGTCGACCTTGGGCGGAAGGAAGTCTTTGGACTCAACTGCAAATTGGGTAGCAATGTTAGAGGCGGATACATCTGGGAGGAAGTAGGAACGATGGTGCATGTCATCCCAGGGATAATCTGGGGCAGTGAGAGCCTCGAGAATCTCCTCATCAGTATGGAATGTTTGTGACGTCAAATCGGTTGACGAGGGGGTAGTGACAGAAGAGATCATATAAATGGTATTAATCTCTTTGGAAGGGGAAGAGACCGGGGGGTGGATCTCCTCAATGGTGGGTGGTGCCGTCCCAAGATCCAGATTGTTCATCTCAAAGAGAGCTGCTCTGTAATCGGGGAGATCGGGACAGTGATTTGTGTAATGCCCATAGATACCGCATATGGCACAGGAGTGGTTAGTGTGCAGGGACTTGTCGCGAGGCGTAGGGGTTGGATCAAGGTAGACAACTAGGATAGTGGGGTCATCGTCAAGCGTTTGCATGTGTTCCTGTAGTGCCGGTAACTAAGGACATTGGTGAGTCGCATGGCCCAACTCATCGCACTGTGCGCATTTGGGAGGAGCACGAAACACAGGGGGGGGTTTGACTGTCTTGGGAGGTGCGACAGCAGAGTAAGGTTGGGGGCCTCTGCCCCCAGTGGGTTTGGTAAGAGGAGGGGGGGGGGTTCGTGGAGGATGACGAGGTAGCGACACCGGGAGGTGGTTGACTAGTAGTGACAATGGGTTGCACTGGTTGCAGGACGACATCTGGTGTCGGTGGGGGAACGGGAGGCGAAAGATACCAAACGGGTAATCCTAAGGTTAAACCAGGGAGGCTAAGGGTAGCCATGACCGGGGCGCTAACTACTCCTAATGGAGGGAAGAGGAAAGGAATGGTATGTATGGGGGTAGCACCAATGTGGCTAGGTACCAAAGGGGGTTTAGGCAACAAGGGCGGTTGATTAGTAGGAGTTCGTGTATTATGGGACAGGGTACACAGGTCAGACACGTCAGTGGCGGGTGACGGGGGTGGAATAGATTGGAAGGTTGAGGTCATTGGCGCATCTGAGTAAACTCCGGGCCCCATCGAGGAAACAAATGAGGTGGTGGCACCCGAAACAGATTGTTCAACCATGGGGAGAACATTTTCGGGTGCCGCGGGGGCATTGGGATCATGGTAGGTGAGTTGGTCAACCCTGACCACGCGTCCCTCATGGGGGAACATCATGGTATGAAAAATGGTAGAAGCAACCGCCCGCATGGCATACATGTAGCTGCGGCCAAGTAAAAGGTTATAATCAAGTTGTGCATTGATAACCTCGATGTTCATGAGGACGGTTTTGCCAGCCAGCTGGACGGGGACGTTAGTTAATAGGCCTTGTGGTTGAGCTGAACGGCCGTCGTAGGCTCGCAGCGCAGTAGTGGACTGCTGGAGAGTGGGGGATCCCATTTTCTGCCAAATGGAGGTAGGCATGACACATGTAGAGGCACCTTCATCAATAATGCATCGATGGACGACAAAATTCCTAATGGAAACAGAAACTTGGAATGCTAAAGTGGAAGGCATGCGGGGTTCAGATTGGTCCAAATCAAATGCCATTAAACTCGAATCATTTGGATCGATAGCCCCAATGGCTGAGAGTAAAGCCTTGCACTGCGAAGGGCAGTTTTTTAAGACTTCTAACGCAGACATGGCTGCGGGGGATTGGGCTAAATCATCAACAATGTTGTAGTTTGACGCAGCCCGCGCATTGGGGTTATTATTGATACGGTGAAGCGGGAAACGAGGTGCTTTGGGAGCGCCATCTAGTGGAGGTGGAGGTATACGTAACACCTGATCAGTGGGATGAGCGTTAGTGGGTTTATCGGCGGGAGGGGCTTCAGAGGTGGAGCCATATTGGTTTCGCCGGGTCTGGAGGTTGACGTCATCGGAGGACATCATCAACAAGTGGTGGGTACCTGAGTCATGCATGGGTTGATCAGGAGCAGCGTAAGTGATTTGTTGTTGGGTTGGCGCGTTGGCTTGAGGGGGAGCCAACGGTTGAGTGTTCACTACGCCTTGGTTTGGTAAGGGGTTTTGCAATACCAAAGGTGGCTGCTGAGGTTGTGGAGGGTTGGGTGGTGCTTGAGGAGCCGCTTGCCCTTGGCGGTGGGCATCTTCAGCCCAAAGTTGCCGAACTCACTCCATGTGTGGGCAAAAATGTGTGTAGTGGCCATAGACTCCGTAGATAAAACAAGGATGGTTTGTTCACAAATTGGGGTTTTTATCCTGCTTGGGCAGGCGATCGGGGTTTTGGTTAGCGGGGGCCGCATTATTATTAGCGGGGGGATTAGGGGGTTGGCCAGCTTGGTCTGTAGGTTGGTTGTTCCCACGATTTCAGCCCCTGCCGCGGTTTTGATGGCCCTGGTTGCGTTGGTTGTTCTAGTTTTGCTGCGGGTTTTGTTGAGCATAAACTTGCCCTTGGGCAGCAGGTGGATTCTGAGGTTGCGCAAGTGCTGGAGCAGGTTGCGGTGGATGATATGTAGGTGGAGGCTGCGCAGGGGCAGCAACTTGAGGGGGTTACTGATAGGGCTGCGGAACGGGTTGTGGGTTTGCTGCAGGGGCTGCCTGTGGCGGGTAATAAGCGGGTTGGGCTTGTGAAGGCGCAGGAGCTGGTGTAGCCTGCTGGTGGTAGTAGCGCTGAGGTGCGACCGGGGGGGCGTAAGAAAGAGTCGCATGACCGAAACACTGCGGTGGACATGAGGGTCCATGAGAATGGTGGTGTGCCATGGAAGCATACGAGTTGGTTATTCTAGACTGGGAGGAAGCCTGCGAAAGGTCAGGGCCAGGGGTAGGACGTTCTATGGAAAATGGTTGAGGATGCGAAGAGACACAGCCAATGATGCCATCGGTAGTGTGGGATGCCCCCGGCGCATCGTGCCGGGAAGACTCGCCGCGAGGGGCGTCAGGTATAATGGTATAGAGATAACCCGACTGGGCGTAAATGAGGTCGAATTGTTGGGCCTTAAGGATGGCCTCTTCTTCAGACTGGGGTCTTTCGGATGCCACATCCTTAGCAATGACAGGAAGAAGGTGTTATCCCTAAAGTTGGACCTAGACTACAGGATCCAAGCTTAAGGAAATCTTTGTTTGAAAGTGTTCAAATCAAATGAAATCAAATCAAAAATAGAGGCTAGTATCAAACCAGGGCAAATAGAAACTTACAGACACTAGGTTAATATCAATTATTTGTACAGTTTACACAGTTTTAGGTATGAGATCAAAATATTCACACACAATTTACAATGAACAGAGCTGGTATATAACAGATGGGTAAATACAGGTATGTACCAGGATATCAAAGAATTAAAGTAAAGGCTGGTATTGACTAAGAGCTGCAGGAAAATTCAAACAAATTCTATATAACATGAAAGCAGTGACAAAGTCCAACACTCAGGTTTTATGATCCTAAATCATGAAGTGAAACTATTACTGTTTATATAAATGAAAGATAACTGTCAACTTATAATAAGAATTATGTATTGGAATGTGAATGACCAAGTACACAAAAGATTTATCAAAGAGACAGTTTATGCAGTACAGAAATAAATCAACATCAAGTTCATTCAAAACTAAAACCTGTCATTGAAGTTGCAAAGGGTTCATGATATACAGATGTATCTACAAATGTTCCAACATATCTCCCAAGACATCCAACCCCTTCTCACTAGTTCGAGAGCTGTTTTTGTACCAAAAAGATTATATCTAGAACTAACAATAGATCCTATAAGTTTGGATCGACCTCCTTCAAAAGTGGGAAGTCAATCCCTTACAAAATGCTTTTACACTACATGTGTCCTACAAATGTCACACATAATATTATGAGTTTAAAATCAAACAACTTTAAAACATCTACAAGCTTCTAGAAGCTTCAGCTAAAGTGGCCAAATCATTAAGCACCTGGGAGCGCCTTTGAAGTCTAGCCAGTTCCATATCTTTATCATTTTCCTTTTCCTGGGCTTTGAAATGCTCAAGTTGTCTCTGCATAGCTCGTTTCTCTTTAAGGATATTTCTGGAAACCATCAAAAGTTTTTGAAACTTTGCCTCCTTTTCTTCCATGTCCTCTCTTAACCTTTTGTTTGCCACCAATAGCTTTTCATTGATATCCTGCAAGTATTTGGTTTGTTCCTTATACGTTTGAAGGGATCTTTGACATTGACCAAGCTCTGGAATAATATCTATATCTTCCTCTCTGCTGCAATCTCTTTCTTCAGACACAGTCCTTGATATTGATCCTTCATCAAACTTGTTTTGTTTATCTGTACAAAACATTTCTGGTATAGCTCCTGCTACACCTTGCCTGTCAATAAATTCCTCCATATTATCAGAATATTTATCTTCTGCTGTGTTTATTGTCCCTTCACTTGTTGCGTCTTCTATAATCACAATCTCTTTAGCACCTTCCTGTACTATTCTTTCTTCTATCTGCAGTTTCTCCCTCAATCTAGTTCTTGGTTTACCCTCCTTGAATAGTTGTTTGCAAATTGTCCTTTTAGAAGCAATACTTTTAAATATGTCACTGAGCTTTTCTGTACTTTCTTGTATGCAGGGTGTTTCAGGGTCTACACTGCTCTGTACAGGCTTATTAACAGCACTCATTTCTTTATTCTTATCCTTCTGATCTGTCTCTGTAGGGTTTACTATTTGCTGGCTGGCATCATCAATCATTTTCTTACCCTTTTCTTTAGGGTTCTCACTAAAACCTAGCTCTGCCAACAAAGAGCCCCATGACCTTTCTTCCTTTTCCAGTTGGGTTAAAACCAATAGCTTAATTAATCCCTGATGATAAATTGATCTGGCCGTATGTGATGGGTGGTTTTGTACCTTAGAAATCATTTTTTGAAGGCTCTTGAGTAGGTAAAAAGGAAGATTTAGCTGTGTAACACCTTGAATATGCAATAGCAGTTTCAAATGACATTTTAGGACTCGATCATACCTTCCATCGCAGGTAATATAGTTCTGGATTACTTCTAGTGGCACTCTCCATGCTGGCTTCATCCTATTGACATGAACTCCGTTCTTCCAATCCAGTTTTTCATTACCAAGGATCAAAAACTCACTGAAATCCTCTTTGAATTCTTTTTGTTTGAACCACCTCTCACCTTTTGCGGGAACATTGATAGCTTCAGCAATAGAATTTTCATTAACCCTCACAGTTAAGCTCTCTAACTGGACTCTGTCATCATCATAATTCTCAATGAAAGCCATTGTTAATTTGGAATGATATCCCTGCAATTTGTCATAGAAACTAAACCAACCTGATCTCTGTATCAACCTAGAAGACCTTGGGAATTGTTTAATCCACTCTGTATTGCTGGGTTCCAATCTGCATATGAGACCTCCATGCCTTTTCTTTACAACCAGCTCTGGCTCCTCCTCTTCGATTTCCTTTAACATTTTGAAACCCTACAGGGATTTCAACTTAACTGTGTAGAATAATAATACTTTATGTCTCAAGCCAAAACAGAGATAGTTTGGTACATATGGCTCTGTGCTAACATCTGGGATGTGAATACATCTCTTCTTGTGCTGGAGGTTAAAGCTTTATAAACTAACAAAGTGACAACTCAAATGAAATTTGAATTAACCTAATGATAGGTCTTAACCCTGAAACCCCTGTCAAATATTGAAAATACCAAAGTCTTCACGCAGTATTATCTTGAACAGAGCATTTTATACTGCGGCTGAATGCTCAAGCAAAACGGTGCTGAAACTAAAAATGCAGGTAAGAATATATATAATATATTATAACCCTGCAATTACACGCTCTAGGGTTTTGCAAAGAAACCCTAATTCTCTGAACATTTACATAATACTGCTCTTAACCAGGAAACTCTGTCAATCAAAACGCCTTCAAACTGTATATCTTGCACAGGAAGTTTTTTATGCTGCTGTATAGCCTTCACGCTGTGTATCAAGCCAAGCACTGCTGAAAATGCAAGAATCATATATGTATATACTTCAAATCTAAACTTGCAAACCCTAGGGTTCGAACATAAACCCAAAATTCCTGAACATTGCATAACACAGCTCGTGAAGACAAACAGTGAATGAAACCAGCGCTTGGATACTCATCTTCAGCAGAAAAATGAAACACGCTTTAGGGAAAAATGAATATTTAGCTATTTCTGCCACGATGACCACCAGCATTTATTACATGAACGGTTTCGTTTGTGAAAAGACACCACCTATGTTCTTTCATTATTACCACCGTATCAACTCATTATTTCATGGTCAAGAATATCAAAACATATAACATGCCAAATGCCCATGCTCAAAACATATATTCAGGACTATGATAAAGGCTTATGTTCATCAAATATTTCATGAAATTAATTATAAACCTTTCAATAGCAAACCATATGTACATTATATCACCAGAACTCAATATGCTACACGCTCACAATATGCTGCCAGTTTGGGAAGACGCTGCCAGTTTGTAAAAAATTACCCTGTAACACACAATCCTTTGCACATACATAGGTTTTTAGTTGATGAATGGAACTCTTAATGATTTCGGGTAACTAATGGAATCATAAGGGCAAACAATCAATCATAAAACACAAAACAAAATGAAATTAAAATAAGAAAAACCAATCCAAATCAAAAAATTGAAAGTACATACTAGGAACAACCCTAGAGATAACAGAAGGGATTTGAGGAACCAATCTAGGAAGATACGGCCATCTAATTTGATCTTGCATAAGCTACGGCGTCGACGCCACTCATGAATGTGATCCGTGCTGTGGGTAGCCGTGTTTTGTCTGCATGATAGGAGGATCTCAACGCCCGCATCATAGTGGATAGGTAACTGGAAGAACTGCAAGAAGGTTGATGCAAGGGAAGCAAAGGTGGCATGGGTTCCATGGGGTTGCTCAATATACCACTTGGCTGCAGAGCCAGTGAAGGTGCGCTGTAAGAGACGGAGGCAGATAGAGTCGTCCACTATGGAGTTGGAGGAACACCATAGATGGAAAGACATAATGTGGTTTTGTGGGTCCTCACCTGCCTTGCCCTCAAACTTAGGGATGTCAGAGGGGAGCTTGGTGGGCATGTGAGGCCACGCAGGGTCGTGTCGGATAGGGTCGTTGGTCAATCTGGCTAGGTCAGGCAGGTTGAGGCTAGCCATGAATGGAAAACTCGAAGAAGGATGTGACACGGTAGTGGGTTGGGCCAAGTTGGGGCCAATGCCCCCAAGTGGAGGGGTATGGTTAGGGAGGTTGCCCCCAAGTGGGGGAACTAAGGTGGTATAGGACGGTCCTGCACCACCATGGGTAGTGTGAACCATTGATGGAGTGGGAATAGGTATTCCCACTGCGGGAATAGGTGCCGTGAGGGGAACGGTAGATGGGGGCCCTGTGGAGGGCATACCCACAGTGGGTGTGGTCACTGGTGTAGTGGTGGATGTGCCACCAACGGTCCCTACCATGAAGGGAGTGGAAGTCACGCCAGCCATGGGGCTAGTAGGGGCAGTGTAAATGGGGTTCTCAGACTCGGGCTCAGAATTGGAAGTAAAATAAGGGGCGTCACTACCGGGTGACGGAGTCCGATGCCGCTGACGAGTGGAGTCAAGTGACAAGGCTCGAGATCTATGATAAGTGGTATCAAGTGAAGATGATCTGTGTCGATGACGGGTGGTGTCAAGTGAACCGTGCTGCGGGGGTTCGCCCCTGAGGCGCCGAGAATGTCTCGGGGACTCAATGGTGACAGATGGTGTCAAATCTCTGTGGGTTGAGGTGAGTAAAAAACAGCTCACAAACCCTAATGCAACCGAGTGTGCAGAAGGAGAGCTCAAAAAATAGGGCACTCAGGCCAACAACCAACTCAAAACACCTACTGTAACAGCTGTGCTACAATAGGTGGAGTGTCAACAGAAATGGTCAGAATACCAACAAACAGCAGGTTTCCTAAAAATAAAAAACGGTGGACTCACTAGACCAAAAGGAGGTAAGGGAGCATGCAAACACCTAACTAAAAGTATTCTGACTTAACTAGACATATCCTCTGCGAGGTGATGAAATCCAAGTCAGACAATATAAATAGGAAAGCCAAGTGGCTAAGATATCCCCCTACCGGGATGGACACCGGGTAGTCAAATCCTAGAAGAATGGCAACTAAGATACCCCGTTCATGACACGTCCAGAAAGGTGAATCTGCCGCTTGGTCCTTTTACCGCAATACCCCTATACAGGGATATCCCGAGAACTGCGAAAGGTAGCCCTTCAGTTACTGAATGGAGTGCGGTATTCCACTCAGGCCTCCGGAACCAATCTCACGACTTCAACCCTCCTAAGGGAGAGGCCCTCTGGTAAACTGGTTGTGACCGTGCCAAAAAATACTAGGGGATTTGGTTCCCTAATTGGACAACAACTATTTCTCAAGTGTAAATAACCGAGGGGTGCTATTGGAAGCCTATCCCCCCAATCCTACCTAACTACAAAAATTCTTTTGTGTTCCCCAAGTGGGGTTAGAATGTTGGTTGAGTTAAGTAGTTTTTAAGGCTCACTTGAATTAGGTGATAGAGTGTGTGCTCGTGAGTTGATGAGCCCAGAATAGAAGTGCCACACACAAAGGGGGCAACTTCCTAACTAACAGTAGTACTGAATTCAAAAATTTAAACATGCAACATTTTCTGAATAAAGATGCTGAAATTGTAAAAACAATGCTGTAAAAAAGGGAACAGAAATAATGGTGCAGAAAAGGCTGTAGGGAAGTAGGGCTGCAGGTAGAACAGATGGCTGTGCAGGTGCAAAAAATATTGCAGCAAAGGGGCTGGGTTCAAAAACAGGGAAAAACTTGCAGAAATCAAGCCGCGGGTATGTGGCGAAATCGTGCGGTCGAGCCGCGGGTTAGAGGGAAACAGGTGCGATCAGGTCGCAGCTAAGGGGCTGAAACGCGCTATCGGGACGCAGGAAAATGGCCGGTAGGCGCAGTTGGGTCACAGCTAAGGGGTTGAAACGCGCGGTCGGGACGCGGCAAAATGGCCGACAGGCGCGGTCGGGTCGCAGCTAAGGGGCTAAAACGCGCGGTCGAGACGCGGGAAAATGGCCTACAGGTGCAGTCAGATCGCAGCAAACAGGCTGATTAGCCGCGGCCGGATCGCAGGTAACAGACTTGAATCCGTCAGCAGGGCGCTGGAAACAATCTGAGAGCCATGGTCGGGTCGCAGGTAAAGGCCTGAAAGACGCGGTCGGGACGCGACTGTGGAGGGAAAAAACGCGGTTTACGACGGCCGAAAGGGACAGCCGAAAGGAAAAAACAAAAACTGAAACTAGAAATTAAAAACACAGTGGAGTCGCCAAAACTATGGCTAGGGTTTTACCCCTAGCTTGTGCGAATGAGCACCTACTAAGGAGAATGGACTCCTTAGTAGCAGTTCAGTAAAATGGAAATAAAAATGCTAAACAGGAATAAAAACTAATCTAAAACACGTGCATGAAACAAAACAGCAAAATATAAAGAATGGTTTTTTATTGATATTACCTCCGATGTGGAGGTTGGTGAAGCCCTTTGCGCTGATCCGAGAGGTTGCTCCGAGCTCCAACAGCTCCTTCTCTTTCTCCGGTGGTGGAAATGGGCCAAAAGGGGCTCTCAATGGGGAAAGTAGCTCAAAGGGTGAGCTAGGGTTTCAAGAGCAATTTTGGCAGAGTAAGGATGCTTGTGATTGTGGATGTGAAATAAGGGGTCTCCATCACTTATTTATAGTTTTTTAGTGGTGGAGTGCTGGCCCATGGTTTTTGGAAACCATGTGGTTTAGGGCAGCTTGTTTAGGGTTTTTTCCTCCTTTTTCCTCGTTATTTTTTATTTTTTATTTTTTCTTCCCTTTTTAGGGGATTTTGCTATTTTTAGAGGAATTTTGGATATTTCGGAGGAAAAATGTGTTTTTATGGCCTTTTGGAGGCTTTTTAGTGGGATTTTCAAGGTTTTCAAGGGAAATATGGTAGGAAAATGGACAAATGAGCCATATAGTGGGGTAGATAAGGTAGTGAACACTTTTTGGGTGTTAACACCCACGCAAAAATCGAGGGTTTTTCTACGTATAAGGCTAGCTATACGCGGAAAATGCTACCAAACCCGCATACATACGCGGTTGTTTGGCAAACAGTCGCGTATGCAGCCACGCATGAGGTTTTTTAAGTGTTCTAATGGATAAACTTACAATTTTTTGTGCAGGATGGTCCTAGAATGGAGAGAACGTGAACATGGTGATGTAAAGGAGGCAATAAGGGCCAATCTAATGGCTCAACAAGCGCTATGTGCATGTGGGCTCTACAAATTTTGGTGTCTTGGTGGCTTAAGGGCCAAACCAGGACTATTGTAGATGCTGGTGGATTACTGGGATCCAAACTCAGAGTCATTCCAGATAGATGGGATGTCCCTCGCCATAGAGGTGGAGGATATATACTTTATTACTAGACTTTCCCGATGGGGGCAAGTAGTGCACCTACGTTCTCGCAGGCCCGAAGGTGGCCTGACTATAGATGAGTACATTACGGTGTACTACTATCCGGACACGGATAAGGTGGAGAGTCTATCCCAACCAACTGTATACAGGTGCTGGGCCTAAAGGCCATCCTACTGACACTGGGTAGGATAGCAGGCTTGGCTTCACTCCACCAGGCCTCGTGGGCTCTGATGTTCTATGCAGTGGAGTGCATGAGGCCCACGGTATATGACTGGAGCACTACACTACTGAGCAACACGAAACACCAGCTCAGTGAGTGTAAGATGGGCAGAGTGCGAAACTTTGGTTTCAGTAGTATACTGAGCACGTTTTTCTTCGAGCGTGTTCCAAGATTGAGCCTTAGAGTTGACGTTCCTCTAAACGGGGTTCGAGATCCGGCCCAATGGCATTGGGCAGATGAGATGCGCAGACTAGGAGGAGGTAGGGTGCCCAACCCCTATCCATTTGAGTTATTTCCGTGGTGGAGATGACAGATAGTTGCCATCGATGACTACCCCTATGCAAGGATAGATTTCTGGGGGGACCCGGACATGCCGCTACCACCAGGATCGGCATATGGTGACATAGGTAACGAATCTCGACCCTCGCTTTAAATTTTTGAGTTATTTAATTTTTTTTGTTTTCTGATTATATGAAATCAAAAGACATGTTTTTGGGTGACAATACATAGTGACATCTACCATATGCATGCAGATGTGGGACCACGGTGGCCTGAAGGCTTCCCTCGTCATAGATGGAGGGGAAGAGGAGACGATATCACGAGTGTGGATGCGGAGCGAATGCTCCAGAGCATTCATACCAACTTTGTGAGGCTGACACACAGAGTTCCCATGGTGCAAGTCAAGGACTTGCTTGAGGCTATGCAGCGCCAGGTGGTCGGTGTACCACGAGCATGGGTGTGATTATTCCGACAGCTAGCTAGAGCCATAGCGACCTTCCATGATCACAACCCCCCTCCTCCTCCACAGGCTTAGATACCTATGATCCGATGGATTATTCCTCTTTGAAGATCCAATATGGTACATGGTTCAGAAATGGCGGTTGAAGAAAATCGAACGGCAAAAATACAAAGCATCGGAGGTCGGAAGAGATCTCCCTCCGGAACAGTGGGCGGCCAAACTCCTAGTCTATCCGCGGGGATAACTGGACGCAAAAAAATATGAGTATCGGCGGTTGGAATCTTTTCCTCTTCTGCAACGGTGGGGCTCGGAAGCCTTTTCTCTTCCGCAACGGCGGGGCTCGGAAGCCTTTTCTCTTCCGCAACGGTGGGGCTCAAAAGCCTTTTCTCTTCTGCAACGGTGGGGCTCGGAAGCCTTTTCCCTTCTGCAACGGCAGGTCTTGAAAGCCTTTTCCCTTCCGCAATGGTAGGGCTCACAAGGAATCTCCCTTCCGCAACAGCGGAAGCTTAACGGACGTTCGGACGGATCGGAAGTCGGAATGCTTCCGGCAGCCGCAACGGCGGAAGCCCAAAACTTAAAAGATCAACGAAATAACTCGACGGAATCGGAAAAAGAAGTGGTGCGCCATCCACAACGACAGAAACCAAAGTGACTAAAGCCTCCGACTCGAAAACCAGTCAACAGTCGATTGAGACCGTCAGAGCCCGTTGCTTTTCCTCTTCCGCAACGACGAAGCACGGTTGACTAAAACTTCCCGAAGTTCAATTACGAATGGTTCCGGAGGTTAGATCCTTGGCATGGCAGGGTATTTCATGATGCTCACGGCTTATTCGTAACAGTTGGCAAGCTTTTCTTGGTAGTTATGCCACAGCTGGAATAATGACAAAAGGCATATGAAGAGCCTTGATACCGCGTTTCCTGGAATGTGAACAGTCGCATTTCTTTGAGCGTTTTGGCTCATTTGTAACGGCAAAGATGAGTAATAAAGGACTCAGTTCATTGAGAGCAGAGGGGGGAAACTGTTTTCTCGGTAATGAGAAGCTTGGAGAGAGCATTATGCTGTTCCTTTTGAAGTCGACCATTCTCAGTTATACTTGCCTTCTATTGACTGTTGAAGTCCAGTTTTGTAACTTTCAGAGAGGAGGTCTTGAAGAGTTTACTGTTAATGTCCAGTTGCTGTGAGTGTAAAGAGTTGACTATTTTCTCTATTTAGCTGGCTGTTCTTTGCTTTTGAAGGCCAATTTGTATTAGTCCAGAGAAGAGGTCTTGCAGACCTTTGTCCATACTACTGAAATTGGATTGCAGAGCCCAGAACCATTTGTACCTTTTTTAAAGCCATTAATTGGATCGGTTCCCATTGGAGAGGGACCCGGAGACGTAGCCCAGTGGAGGGGGTGAACTCCGTTATCAACTTCTGTTTGTGATTTTGGTTCTGTGTTTTCTGCTTGGCATCTGTTTACCAGTCTTGTTTTTCATTCCTGTTCTGAGCATTTAGTTTCTGTTAATACTGTCCATTAATTAACCTGTTGCACGCATTCTTTTACAACAAACTTTTAATGCACTAAATTTGAGGTCCTACGAATCATATTTGGCATCAGAGATGGTTGACTGTTGTGCAAGTTTGTGAATGCTTACTAGGTCCAGGTTAAAGGTTGGTGAAGGAGAATTAGTTGAAGGAGATCTGGAGATTGGCTCCAGGAGAACATTCTCAAGAACCATGTCTTCTCCACGGGGGGAAGAAGAAGGACATACTAAATGGGAAAAACCTGTCATTTCTGAAACTGAGTTTCTAGAGGCGTTTATGAGCATGAAAGCCATGATGGAAATTCTACTCAATGAGCGAGCAGAAAGGAAGAAGAAAGAAGAAGGATCTTCATCCAGAGATGCAGAAGTGAAGCCGAAAGAAAAGGGTAAAGGAGTAGGAGGTGATGGTGATCCTCCTGATACTAAACAGACTTTTTCTTCTTCTCATACTTCTCATGATGCAAGTCCTAATATGCCTTATTTCAAATTGGATGTAAAATTTGAATTACCTATTTATAATGGAGATGTAGATGTTGAAAAATTAGACAATTGGATCAAGCAGCTTGAAGTATATTGCAGGGTGCAAGGCATTAATGATGACCCTTCCAGAATCCAATTGGCCACTTTGAGAATGAGTGGAATGGCTCTTACTTGGTGGGAGAGCAAGATTCAGCAAGATCTTCGAAAGAATGGTAAAATTATTTCAGTTTGGAATGAATTCATTGAAGTATTGAGGAAGCAATTTTATCCTTTACGTCACATGCAGCAATTAACCATGAATTGGCAAATGTTTAGACAAACTAAAGGACAAAGCATTCAAGATTATACTCATGAATTCAGAAAAAGGGCTATTGCATTGAATGTTTCGTTAGATACACAGGAAACTCTTCTTAAGTACATTGGTGGCATGCATTCTTATTTGAAGCATACTTTGTTAATGTTTAATAACAGTAATTTGGATTATGTATGTGTTCAAGCTACCCATTTAGAAGCTAGGGGTAAGCATGCTAATGATACTTTTGTGAAGAAGTCATTTAAATTTGACAGCAAATCAAAAGGTAAAGATAAGGGGAAAAAGAAGATGGCTACTGTTAAGAAAGAGGGTGAAAAGCCTACGTGTTCGCATTGTCAGAAGGGACATGATGTCTCCAAGTGTTGGAAACTTCGTCCGGAGTTAAGGCCAAAGAAGTACGGAGGAAACAAAGACAAAGGAAAAGGAAAATCTACTGCAGCAGTTATTCAAGACTTAGGATCCGAATCAGGTGATGAAACAAAGGTTACAGCTGTCGGAATCCAAGGTAAGGATAAAAGTATCTCACTTCCCATTGATGCACAATCAAGTTCTAGTGCAAGTACAAGTCTGCCATCTACTTCTAAGCAAAATGATAAAGATAGAAGTGCACTGTTTCATGTTCGTGTCATTGCAAATCACACAAAGATTGATACATTGTTTGGTAGTGGTTCACAAGTAAATCTGATATCAGAAGAAGTGGTTAAGAAATTGCATTTAGTCACTGTGCCTCATGAAAAGCCCTATCCTCTAGGTTGGGTTACTAA
>LPNX010400896.1:195829-244092 GCA_001517045.1 Pseudotsuga menziesii
ATGTTATGTGTGCAACAAGTAAGCCTAGCAATAGAAAATTGGGTTTGTACACTCCTCTTCCAGTTTCTTCTCGTCCTTGGGAAAGTATTTCTATGGACTTTGTAGGGGGACTACCTATGTCTAGAAAAGGGCATGATTACCTATATGTTGTTGTGGATAGGTTCAGCAAAATGTGTATCTTAATGCCATGTAACAAGCAGATCATTGCTGAACAAACAGCTCTTTTATTCTTTCAAAATGTTTGGGTACATTTTGGGTTGCCCATGTCTATTATATCTGATTGAGATTCCCGGTTCTTGGGAAAATTCTGGTCAACTTTATGGGAGCTTATGGATACCAAACTAAAGAAAAGTACAGCTTTTCATCCACAGACTGATGGGCAAACAGAGGTAGTAAATAGAACCGTGGTTCAGCTGCTCAGAGGATATTGTGGCAAACATCCTAAACTTTGGGATGAGTATTTGCAGTATATACAGCATGCTTACAATCATGCAATTCATTCTTCCACGAAAAGATCTCCTTTTGAAACTTGTTTTGGTTATCTGCCAAAAACACCGATGGACTTCTCTTTTGGCAAAGATGTAGTGGATGGACATCATGATGCAGATAAAGCTTTAAAGTTCATTCAGAGAATCCAAGTAGTGCAGCAGGCAGTTCAAGAACAGTTGGAGAAGAGCCAGGCAAAGTACAAAGCCAGGCATGACAAGCATCGAGTTGATCATCAATTTCAAGTAGGTGACAGAGTTTGGTTACATATCACCAGAGAAAGGATGAAAGGTGAAGGTAAAAAACTTAAACCTATCAGGTATGGTCCTTTTGAGATCTTGGAAAAGATCGGTACTAATTCTTTTCGCT
This sequence comes from Pseudotsuga menziesii, assembly GCA_001517045.1. Taxonomy (NCBI): domain Eukaryota; kingdom Viridiplantae; phylum Streptophyta; class Pinopsida; order Pinales; family Pinaceae; genus Pseudotsuga; species Pseudotsuga menziesii. The sequence continues at coordinate 196,685 of LPNX010400896.1, forward strand.
TGAATTTACCTCCATACATGCAAATTTATTCAGTTATCAATGTTGAGAACCTTAAATTGTATGAGCCTCCCATGATAATGGATGAGGAAATTAACGTACAGATTCCTTCAGTTGATGATTTGGCACCTGAATATATGAGAGAGTTGCAGGATGATGTTATTCTTGATAGACATGTAAGAACTTCACGAAGGGGGAATGCTGAGTACCTTCGAGTGGGGCTGAAAGGAATGCATCCTAGCAAAGCAAGATGGATGGAGATTGGGAAAGTGAGGGAGTTGTACCCTCACTTACTTGTAGAATAATTTAGGCTTTTGGTGGTCCAAAAGCTCTCCAATGGGGAGGATTGATCCGGTGGATTATTCCTCTTTGAAGATCCAATATGGTACATGGTTCAGAAACGGCGGTTGAAGAAAATCGGACGGCAAAAATACAAAGCATCGAAGGTAGGAAGAGATCTCCCTCCGCAACGGCAGGCGGCCAAACTCCTAGTCTATCCGCGGAGATAACTGAACGCAAAAAAATACAAGGATCGGCGGTTGGAAGCTTTTCCTCTTCCGCAACGGTGGGGCTCGGAAGCCTTTTCTCTTCCACAACGGCGGGGCTCGGAAGCCTTTTCTCTTCCGCAACGGCGGGGCTCGGAAGCCTTTTCCCTTCCGCAATGGTAGGGCTCGAAAGCCTTTGCCCTTCCGCAACAGCGGGGCTCACAAGGCATCTCCCTTCCGTAATGGCGGAAGCTTAACGGACGTTCGGACGGATCGAAAGTCGGAACGCTTCCGGCAGCCGCAACGGCGGAAGCCCAGAACATAAAAGATCGGTGAAATAACTCGACGGAATCGGAAAAAGAAGTGGTGTGCCATCCGCAATGGCGAAAACCAAAGTGACTAAAGCCTCCGACTCGAAAACCAGCCGACATTCGATTGAGACCGTCGGAGCCCGTTGCTTTTCCTCTTCCGCAACGGCGAAGCACGATTGACTAAAACTTCCGGAAGTTCAATTACGAATGGTTCTGGAGGTCATATCCTTGGCATGGCAGGGTATTTCATGATGCTCACAGCTTATTTGTAACAGTTGGCAAGCTTTTCTTGGCAGTTATGCCACAGCTGGAATAATGACGAAAGGCATATGAACAGCCTTAATGCCGGGTTTCCTGGAATGTGAACAGTCACATTTCTTTGAGCGTTTTGGCTCATTTGTAACAGCAAAGATGAGTAATAAAGGACTCAGCTCGTTGAGAGCAGAGGGGGGCAACTGTTTTCTCGGTAATGAGAAGCTTGGAGAAAGCATTATGTTGTTCCTTTTGAAGTCGACCATTCTCAGTTATACTTGGCTTCTTTTGACTGTTGAAGTCCAGTTTTGTAACTTTCAGAGAGGAGGTCTTAAAGAATTTACTGTTAATGTCCAATTGTTGTGAGTGTAAAGAGTTGACTGTTTTCTCTGTTTAGCTGGCTGTTCTTTGCTTTTGAAGGCCAATTTGTATTAGTCCAGAGAAGAGGTCTTGCAGACCTTTGTCCATATTGCTGAAATTGGATTGCAGAGTCCAGAACCATTTGTACCATTTTTAAAGCCATTAATTGGATAGGTTCCCATTGGAGAGGGACCCGGAGACGTATCCCAGTGGAGGGGGTGAACTCTGTTATCAACTTCTGTTTGTGATTCTGGTTCTGTGTTTTCTGCTTGGCATCTATTTACCAGTCTTGTTTTTCATTCATGTTCTGAGCATTTAGTTTCTGTTAATATTGTCCATTAATTAATCTGTTGCACGCATTCTTTTACAACAAACTTTTAATGCACTAAAGTTGAGGTCCTACGGATCAACCTGGGAGATACATTTTGTATTACCATGTATTATATTTTGGTGGCTCGAGAGCCCCATTTTTGTATCATGACACTATGTATTACCACATTTTGGATGTATATAAAAACTTTTATCATGATCAGTTTATTTATTTAGATGTATAAAAATTTGTGTTTGTGATGAATTTACTGTGTATGAAACAAATGCCAATCTAACACGTAGTTAGCATATGAATCAACAACTTGATTATTAATTCTTGGAACATGTACGTATGTTATATTGTCAAATTATCATTCTAATAATATCAGACGTAAGAATCTTCTTAATAACGTCAGATCTCTAACATGGTACAAACCATTAAGTTGTGACACTACTAACTCCGAATCAAGACGTACCTCAAGAGAGAGAATGCCATGTAAAATGGCATCACGTAGAAGCTCAATAAAGGCACTATATTCAGCAACATTGTTGGAAGATGGCCGTAGACATACGTCTCCTGAAGACAGTACCTGACCCATAGGAGTATAAATCACCCAAGCAGCAGAGGTTGAGTGTTGAGTGTGACGGCTCGCACCATCCGTGAATCCTATGTAGGTGGAAGATTCCATTGACATCTGCCAAAAGAAATGGAAACTAATCACAAACCCGATCACTATAAGAAAAAATACCTAACTATGCAAAACTGTACAATAATATACAATAACCAGCCTTGGCTGAAAATCATGCATAGTACTTCTTGAGATAGAGCCCATTTCTAGGCTCTGCCAAGGCGGTTCCTTCATAATCCACTAACTCATAAGCACCCTTCTCTAACACACGTTTGACGACGTAAGGACCACGCCACATGGGGTTAAACTTTCCTTCCCCCAAGGTTTCCTTCGGTTGATCCCACAAAAGGACCAAGTCTCCCTCACTAAACCTCCTTGGACAGACAAACTTATCATATTGGACCTTTACGCGATGTTTATTTACTTCTAGAGCCACCAAGGCATCTCGACGCTGCTCATCAAGTTGCTCAAGGTGGACCAAATGCTCCTCCAATGGGGAAGTGTCTAGTAAGAGCTCTACAACTAGTTTCAAAGAAGGAATCTCGCACTCAACCGGCAATACTGACTCCACTCCATGTATATGTTGATATGGAGAAAAACCCGTGGCAGTCTTAACAGCGGTTCTATACGCCCACAAAGCAGGATATAACATAATGTGCCAATTATTCTTGCTTCGTGCGATGGTTCATTGGAGAATGGACTTGAGTGATTTATTCACTGCTTCTACCTATCCATTCACTTGAGGGTAGTAAGAGGAGGAATGCTCTTGCTTGTACCCTAACTTTGATGCCAACTCTTCCATCATACGATTCTGAAAGTGCAAGCCATGCTCAGTGACAAGCTCTTTCGGAATCCCGAACCAAGTAATAATCTGGTTGAATACGAAGTGCGCAGCTATCTCATCGTCGGATTTAAATGTAGGCATAGCCTCAACCCATTTCATGAAGTAATCAATAGCCACTATGATATGATGATGCCCCCCAACTGAAGCTGGGTTGCAATCCATAAAATCAAGCCCCCACTTAGTGAAGGTACCGGCGGTGATGATGGGATGTAACATGGTAGGTTTCGAGTGCATATTACGTGCAAACACCTGGCAAGGGTGGCACCTCTTGACCTCATCTACACAATATTTAAAGATCGACAGCTAGAAATAACCCACTCTTAATATTTTTTGGGCTTTAGAAAGCCCAGATAAATGACCACCACACGCCCCTCCATGGCAATCATTCAGCACTACCTCAGCCTCATCATGAGTTAAACAACATCATAAAATGGAATCTACCCCATGGCGGTATAAAGTGTTATCCACTATGAGGTAATTCTTAGACACGTGACGTAATCATCGTCGTTCATCTCGTTAGAGGTGAGTGGGGACCTTCAACGTTTGTAGATATATAATGATATCCCCATACCATGGATCTAAAGTTGAGATTAAGAAGACGTGCTCATCAATAAACGTATCTTCATAAACCAACTCCTCGGCCTCGCTTGGGAAATCCGATATAAGCTCTGCAAAAATTAATGATTTCTTCGATTTTGCCGAAACAAATTTGAGGTTGAATTCTTGCAGGATGACAATCCATTTATTATATTTTCCCCCAATCATCCTTTGAGTGAGGACGAATTGAAACGGATTGACATGGGCTACAACCAAGGTCTGGCGAAGGAGAATATAATGTCTCAACCATTGAACCACATGTATGGTAACTAAGGCAAGCTTCTCAACATGAGAATAACGAATCTTCGTGTCAATAAGATTCTGGCTCAAATAGTATATGACATGCTCTTGGAGCTCCTCATCCTCTTGAACCAAAACCATCCCAATCATCTCCATGGATGCATCCACATAAAGTAGAAAATCATGGCTATAGTCTGGGGGACTAATCACCGGGGCCGATGCTAGGGCTCGCTTGAGCGCATCAAAGGACTCCTGGGCTCGCTCATCCTAACAAAAGGTGGTGTCCTTCTTTAAAAGACGCATGAAGCCTCTAGTCAAATTGGAAAAATTGACAACAAATCTTTGTAAGAAGTTTGCCATGCCTTGCAAGCATTGAAGATGACGAATATTTTTCGGGGAGACAACTGAAGTATTGCCTCAACCTTCAAAGGGTCGACTCTTATACCCTCTTTAGAAATGATGAATCCTAATAAGTGACCTGACTTCACACAAAAGATGCACTTGTGAGGATTTAACCTGACCAAATAATGGCGGCACCTTTCGAATACCAATCTCAAATGATAGGAATGACACATTCTCATACGAGAATGAGCAGCAAGGTCATCCAAAAATACTTCGATAATCGATTTGAGATGGTGGAAAATCAAGGTTATGGCCCGCTGAAAAGTCGCTCCGGCGTTCTTAAGGCCAAAAGGCATTTTTCGATATGAAAAAGTTCCCCAAGGACAAATAAATGCGGTCTTATGCTGGTCCTCATGCTTAATTTGTATCTGATTATATCCAGAAAAGCCGTCCATAAAGGAAAAAACCTTGCTACCTGCACACTCATCCAAAATCTGATCAATAAATGGTGTGGGGAAATTGTCCTTAGGATAGGCATGATTCAAATCACGGAAATCAATACATATGTGGATCACTCCCTACTTCTTGTCAACCAGAACAGGGTTTGAAACCCACTCCGTCAAGGGAACAGGATAGATAAAATCAGCTTTCAACAGTTTCTCTATCTCTGCCTTAATTGCGGGTGCTTTCCTAGGATTCACTGCACGTAAACATTGTCGAATAGGCTTAGCGTTGGGATAAGTCTTAATCTCGAGTTCAACAATGCGAGGGTCGATACCTGGCATTTCATCGTAAGACCAAGCAAAGATATCACGAAATTATTTAAACAGCTCAGTGTATTCTAGAATCTCAGCATGGGAACATTCTACCCCAATATAGACATTCTCTATCCTGCCAGGATCGTGAGAGATATTGATAGGAATCGTTGGAGATATATTTGCCATGTTTCCATCAGCTATCAGACCAGGAGAGCTTAATGGAACCATGGGACTACCAATCCTCTCACTAAGAACCTCCCTAAAGTCCTCATGCTCCAAGCAGTCAAGCTCGGGAAGAAAATAAGATCTATGATGGAGCTCTTCCCATGGTGGCTCAACTCTCGACATGGCCTCAATAATCGCTTCGTCTGAAGGAAAAACACTATCAAGGCAGTCTTGTGCATGAGAAGACCGTACTGCCCATGCCGGAAGCACATAAGGGTCCTCCTCCTTCGTTCACAAAGAGGAAGGACTGGGCTCTGCACCACACTCAAGATTAGCTTGATAAGCTACCATAGTTGCAGGCAATGGCACATCCATCACGATGGGCTCACTTGAAGTATTCGGTGTAGGAAGAATCCAAGGATCTTCCATATGACTCGTGTGAAAATACACTGATCTTATAGATGTCGAAGCCTCACCAGAACTAGACCCTATCATAAGGATAGGTGCAGGGAAACTAAAGCTTCCCATGAGGGATGGATACATGCCCACGCCCACACTCCCAGTTGTCGGCTGAGAGTGCTCTACAATCAGGATCGAAGCTCCCGAAGATGCGGTAACCAACGGATTCTTGAATGACGTTTGATCAATCATAACTATATTCCCGTTAAATGGAAAGCATACCACGCGAAATAGGGAAGAAGCTACGGCTTGCATACTGTACATCCAATTACTACCTAGCAAGAGATTGTAGTCAAGGGGCACATCAACCACCTCGACCTCTTTCGCAATGGTCTTCCCTCCCAAATGGACTTTAAGGGAAGGGAGAATCCCATGCGGCCTAAATGATCTCCCATCGAACACAGTTAACATGGTCGCTGACTTAGAGTCCCTGGTGGATCAGGTTCCTTTCCTGGGTTGGGTTGTGCGAACCATAGTCTTTCGCATGGGTCACAACTTTTGCAACATGAACCATTTTAATGCAACCATGACCACTACCCTCTGATAGATCTTGATCACCATCAAACTAACCATGGGTCCTCGAGTTCATATTTTTATTGTGAGGTAAAGGGTTAGTCAGCACAGTTGGGCCTTGTGCCAAGAATCTCGAGGCTTCATCAATACGAGGGCACAAGTAAGGTGATCGTCCTTACACAACTTGCAAGGGAATTTAATCTTACGTTTAGCTTGCTTGTCCCCCCCAGCATCACGGGCGTTCTTGCCATTATTAGCATTCTCGTTCTTATTCCCACCCTTACGATTATTCTTACCCTTCTTTTTATTCCGTCTGGGTTGCTGGTTACCCTTCTGGTCCGACGATTGTACTGAAAGCACACTCGTTGTTTGGGCAGGTTGAGACGAAGCCGTGGCTTGTCCCGAAGTAGATTGGTTGAGTGACAATTAACTAACTTGTTTTGCAACCGAATTCATAGGTTTAGCACTCGCACAACCCACAATGCCATCGGCATGTGGTCCAGGTTTAACTTTGGGGTCTAAACTAGAACGCGGGGCATTGGGAATGATCTCATATAACAAACTGGACTGGGCATAAATCAAATCCAGTTCTTGCACCCTAAAAATGGCTTGCTCCTCATTTTTCACTCCGGATGTAGACACATCCTTCGCTATATATGGCAATAACGACTTAAGGAACCATTTGCGGAGGAATTCCGGCGGTATAAAGGCTTTAATTAACCTCTTCCATCTACGCCGCTCTTGGATATGATCCAAGGTATGTGTAGCTTTATCCTGCCAAAATGTCAACAAGAGTTCAGTACCAACGTCATAAGACACTGGTAGCTAGAAGTGGTTAAGAAAAGTCATCGCTAGGTCATCGAACAAAGCGAATGCCCCCCTAGGTAGCTCTATATACCATTTCGTGGCAAGCCCTGTAAGGGTGCGTTGAAATAGTCTCAAATGGATTGGGTCCTGATGTAAGGAATTCAAAGAGCACCATAGGTGAAAGGTAGTAACATGTTCACTCGGATCCTTTCCCGGTTTGCCCTCGAATTTGGGTATGTCTGAGGGAAGCTTAGTAGGGACAGCCAGCCAGGCCGGGTCATGAGCTACATGATCGTTCGTCAATATCGACAAGTCGGGAAGATTCAGTGTTGCGAGGAAAGGGAGCCTAGGATGATGAGGTCAATGGACTGCTCCCTGATATTTCTAATTCACATAAGTCTGATTACCACCATGGCCTTGGCCATAGTGCCCTCCTCCCGTTTGACCCGTATAGGGTGGCATGGAAGCACCATAGTGTGGTGTACCTTGACTATTCGGAGCTACAAAGCCGTAATTTGGAGAGTAATCAAGTTGTTGATACCCGCACCCATAAGGTGAAGAACCCTATCCATACTGCGTCCCATAATAAGGTCCACAAGTCATCGCATGCGATGTCCCATGAGACACTCCATAGGTAGGAATATACGCTCCGGAAGTAGGAATATACATACCGAAAGTAGGGATATATGCTCTGGAAGTAGTAACATGACCTCTAGAAGTATGAACATAACCTCCCAAAGCAACGGGCGGTATGTAAACTTGAGACACAACTGGTCTAGTAACCGCAGTATGGATATGACTCGTAGCAACGTTTCGGCCCGAAGGACCACGTGAATGAGGTGGAGGGTGAACATTCAAAGAACTAGGGACAGAGGATGGAGGGACCTGAGTAATTATGTATGTGTTATTCCCTATAGTCACTCGTCTCAGATCTGGTATCCTAATAGGATCACTAACCCTAGACCTAGGAGGAATATATGATGTAGCTTCCACCGCCGGGATGGAAGGTGCAATGTGACTTGTGCTCCCAAACCTCTCCGCATGGTAAGGAATGAGAGTGCCCCTAGGCATAGTGCTAAGCTCAAACTCAGGTTTGACATGAAATGCCAAATCATGTGTAGGAAAACCAGACATACCATAACTACCATAAATAGTGCTCGCGGGTTCGAAATGAGTCTCATCATCTTCTGGCATTCCATACCGGCGATGCAACAATGGGGAATCCACCCTAGAGTAAGTAGGTCTATCATGAAACGTACCTATCTCAGAAATCATAGGACCTAACTCAGTCAAGTCGGGTGAAGGATCATAGTTAGGATTAAACTCCCCATCTTCCACATGAATGGGAGAAGGTGGTTCAGGAATACCTTCAACGTGGTCTCCCATGGTGTGTGAATCAATGTGCGAAGTAGTCCGCCTGGACTGTCTATATCTCTCTCCCAAAGGAGGAGGAGACGTAGAAGGCGAAAGTCCTTCTAAACAACGAGAACGGCGAGGAGCCACACCCGAATCCACAATGACTTAAAAAATATAAAAGACTCTCTATCTACGCAAACCCTAGGCAAGTTAACGTGCATAGAGCAATCACCAATAAAATCTAAAGCCAAACACAAGCAATCAAGGGTAGGATAAGTGAGCTCCCGAATGAAGCAGGTATTTCTTGCCTAGGAGAGGCTTGAGCCTCCCATACACAACAAGCGAAGGTACATAACCAATTATTGTGGCCCTCAGCTTCAACACGTAAAGCGACTATGTTTTCCAACCCCAACCTGGCTGGGACACCCACAGAATAACCCCTGCAAAGTACCCCCTTGATATCCTAGGTAAGGCCACTAAGGTCACCTTAATATAATCAATGCTCAAGCGGACATTCGCAGGCAGGATTGACCATATGGGCAGGGTAGCAAAGCCCGAAACTCTCGAAAGAGCCCCTAGATACTATTACAATCCTGGAAATATCTCCGGTGCTACTCAGTTATGACTAGGGGTCATCCCAATCAATAACCGCTCACACTGCCTCATGCTTAACTCCCTTTTGAGAGGAGGATCCTGAGAAACACTGGTTATACCAAGGAATTTCACACACTCACCTGGACAAACACATACATGTTGTTGTTTAGTGGTCTTGGAGATTTGACTCACAATGAACTATTCCAAGACCCTAAAACCTAAGCTTGTTTGTGAACCCTATCAAATAAAATAGTGTAGTTCATTTTAATTAAGTGTTAATTTTAATTGGCTTTACTACTCAAAAGAGGGATATGGTCGTGCAACTAATGGCGTTATGACACAACATGAAGTAAAATGCACACCTAACAATCAATGCAAATGCATTGTGTCCATGAAAAACAGTGTATGCTACTACGTGAAATGCATAATTCTCTTCAAATGATAAATGCAAACTTTCCTATATGAAATCCTGACTAATACTCCAAAGCAAATCTAGTGCAAGTACTATGCAAAATGCAATATGCAATGCATGATGATAAGCAAATATTTTTGGATTTTTTTGAAATAAAAATGAGATACAAAAGCAAAAGAATGGTTCTACAACCCCCAGACTCTGCAATCACACTCAAGCATCACTCAAGCAAAGCACTAAGGTAAAAGAAATCTAATGCACTAATCCCAAAACAAAAAATCGAAAATGCAATGACAAGAACATTCTTAAAAAAAAGAAATTTTACCCTAAAAAAACGTCTCTGGTCAGAAACAAGGATGTATACAGACTCTAGCAGTATCAAAGGAGACTCAGCAATCATCAAAATTCACCCAGCAACCATCCAACTTCCTCTAGAAGGCAAAACTAAGGGCATACGTGACTGTTCGCAGTAAACCCACGTGTGTATGCGGAAATAGCAAAGAAACCCGCGTATATACACGACTGTGAGTTAAAAACTCACGTATAGGAATAAAGGTGCATAAAAATAAAGGCAAACAGACAAGCTGATACAAACTTCACACCAATCAGACACCACCAGGCAAACACGCCCCCACACCCGACATAGAAACAAGAGAAAAAGAGCAATTCAAAGTCATTGAATGCCGATAGAAAACCCCCAAAGGACAACTACTAGGAACTCCCCAGTGGAGTCGCCAATTCTATTACGGAGAGAAATTCCTATGGCTTGGGGTACTACAATAGACAGCTTGACTCCAGAAATCAATCCTTTCCAATATGCAATAGAAATTAAACATCTAACACTAAAGGATCAGACCTCATACCTTATTCCGGATGGTTGAAGTAGATCCCCATTGAGCTTTCCAACTTCAGCTTGAATTGATTAATCACGTCCTCAACAAGAAGTAAACAAGAAAAGCATACTATATATCTTGGTGTTAGATCTATTCTAGCATATATAATAGACAATGTATAAACATTTGAAATCATCCCATGGATAAAATATTCATTCAAACATACATTATTGGACAGGAAAATATATTTCTATTAATATAAAATCAAAGATTACAATGGATACAACCTCTGTCGACACATCTGCGAATCGAAGAAACTGAATCCCCCACTTGGGCCTCCACCACCTCAATCCTCCATCTCTCGATAGCAAGCTCACAAGCAAAAGGCAATCTTGGGAAGAACACAAAAGTGCTCCAAGGGACAAAGGGATGCAGACTCAAGCAGAAGTTCCGGCAACAATGGACTATAGTTTCTTTGCTCTTAATTCTCTCTTATGCCTTCAGTGTACCAAAGAGTTCCTTATATAGCTTTTCAAAGGGGTAATGAAAGGTCAAATCCGATCGATCTCAAGGCATATGGAAGGCCAGAAGTCAAGTGAGTCGGATCCATGTCAAGGAAAACTCCAAAAGGATTTGGATTATGCACACATCCCAATGTACACGGTTTTAGGGGTCAAACCCGCATATATACGCGATTAGGGGTTTAAAAGTCGCTTATATGGATTTTCACATGTTTTTAGGGATGGTCAAGGAAACATCAAAGGACAAAAAATGGTCCAAGGGGTCTAAGGAGTCTGCAAAGGGACAGGGGAAAGGCCATACAAGTGTGATTCACCTGGAGTGGTAAAATCAGCTATAACACCCAGCATGAAATAGGGTTGGTGATGCACTGATATGAGGGTAGCACACAACATGAAATAGGTTTGGTGATGCACCAAGATCATAGTAGAACCCAGCATGAAAAATGGTTGGTGATGCACCAACATGAGGGTACACCCAACATGAAAAGGGGATGGTTGTTGTATGGAATTCTTATGATGTATAGGTTTGAGAGATGTCACAATTAAATGGTCCAAGTACAGAGTTGCAGCAGCAATGATGAAGAGATCTAGTGATGATGTACAGGGATCATGATTGTGACAGAATTATACCTTCCTTGTTAAGAGGGAGTGTTGAATATTGTAACTTCAGAAGATATTCTTATTGTACTTTTGTTGTATTATTGGTGTACCTCCTTTGGGATATGATATTTATGTACTTGGTCATGTAAATGTACTTGTAAGAATCAATGTAGAATTTTTCGTTGTAAGTTGGGTCAATAGTACCAACAATAAATATTATATAAATTTTATTTTGTGTCTCCCTAGACAAGTCAACCATGTTGGCCCTAGGAAGATATAGGCACTCAGAAGATAAAGAGTATGGTCGTAGAGAGAAGAAGCTGTGACAAAAGCAGATGAAGGAAAAGGAGAAGATGCGATGGAAGCAGTTGTGGAAGGAAGAACAAGGTAGAAGAAGCAACTACAGAGGAAGCTATGATGGAGGAAGACAAAAGTAGATAAGGAAGAAAGAGCTAAGACATAATAATAAGTCACGGAGGAAGATGCGATGGGAGAAGAGTTTGTGAAAGAAGAGAAGTTGCGACAAAAGGAAAATATGTGACTAGTTCAGCCGCGATGGACAGAACCACGATAGAGAAGGAATGCAGCAGTGTAACAACTGAAAAGGACAGCTTGATAGATTGTGGGTATGAAGTCGAATAGAGTCACACATGGTGTAAGGAATACAAGCATCTTTGTATTTTGGGTTTATAGTTCCTACTTACAAGTGTAACTAAAATAGGAATGGAATCCTGTTGGCTAACATAATGAATTCTATTGAATGTGACATGTAAAGAGTCTATAAAAGGAAGAACCCAAGTTGTATGCGTGTGACTTACCTCCTATTTTGTTACTTGTTGTCACTTACTCATTATTTACTTCCTTCCTATTCAATCAATTGTGTTGTTGAAAGAGTCAAAGAGAAGAGAGAGTCGATCCAAGATGTGTGTGAATCGACAGTAGAGTTGAAGAGAAGAAAGAATCGATCCAGGTTGTGTGTGGATTGACAGTAGAGTAAAGTAGAATAAGATTAAGCAACAAAATACTAGAAAGCATGAGAAGGGAGAGAATTGTGTATAGAGTGTAGAAGAATATCTAGAACAGAGTCTTCAACTGAGTGCATAGATAAAAGGTTCCATATATTTCTCATTCCATATGAAGAGCGGCTTTGTGGTTTTTCTTGTATGGGTTTCCATGTTAAATACTATGTCAATGTCAAGATGATGAGTGTGTTTATGTCACATGAATGTATATGATGAATGTGCTTAAGTCACAGGAATGTATATTGTGAATAAGTATTTATGTATTTTCTTATGAATGTTTTATCGTATGCATGAGTCGCACTTTTTGATAGACAACATGTGTGTTAAAATCTTATATTATTGTTATAATCTCTATCGACGCATAAGCTAAGTAGTGCCTTAACTACACATAGTAAGAATAGTTAATACACCCATTGTATTTGGTCGAGTGAGTTGGTAAGGTTCCAAGGGAAAATAAATTCCCATCCAACTGCATAAACCTGGTTCAGGCGGTTAACCATAAGAGATATCTCGGGTGAGACTGCATCTACGACCCAAGTTCTACTGACTGAGTCTTTCTCTGTCAGGATGATATCTTGGGATTTGTTGTGCACAAAAGAAATTCTAAACTTGGGTCAAAAGAAGAAACACTAACAAATGGTTATGTTGTCGGGACCCTTAATAATTTGGTTGAGGAATATGTTTTAGCATCTGATGAAGCCGGAAATACAAGACTAGGTGGATTATAAAGAATTAGAGTTTGCATGAGAAGAAATTGAAGGATCGCGGTTAAATTGGATGAAGTGGTTGGAGAAATACCTCTATACCAATATTCATGAAAAAATTTATGAGTTTCCTATTGTGTTGTATGAGTGGTTGTCAAAGCTAGAAATCCAACGAAAAAATTTCAATGAGGAGAACCAATAGAGTATCCTCAGTTGATCCAATGACTGAAGAATATTAACAACCATGTGTCGAGGGCTGTTGATTTTCGGGTAGACAACATTTTGGATGGATACTTTACTGAGTTTGATGTCGACACAATAACATCATATAGTGAGGCGGAAAGAAAAAATTTCCAAGGACTACGAGGAAGATACTTGAAATTTTTAAAAACTTGGATAAAGATGCTCGTATGCGAAAAGGAATCCTGAGAATGGAGTCTGACAATTAGAAGAACTGTGCACAAAAATTTGGGGCATGTCATAGAAGAAGCGCATGACAAATGGAGCAAAGTAAGATGAAATGTTCCCAGGTGATAGCGAAACTGAACTAGAAGGCGAATGTCTAAGAAACGGAAGGATATTTCAGTCAAGAAAAAGAATAAAAATTGTGATAAGAAGAGGAAGTTGCAGTACGACCAGAGAAAAATACTACGAGTTGACGTCTCATTTTAATAAAGGTTCTTGCAACGAAGAAGAGGAATATCATCCTATATTAGAAAGAGAGAAGAAGAAGAAGCTACAGATCTTGAGTATGAGTACATAACGCCTATGACCCCATGTACATCTCCAGAGGTAAGATCTAGAAAATAGTCTCCTAGTTAATTTGTAAATACAACTAACAATAATAGTGGAAATAATGTACAAGCAAGTCCTGTTAGCCAAACCTTTTTTCCAAACGTACTAGGAGCTAATATAATGGCTAGAAATGATATTAAGATGCCGATATAATGGTTGGAAATGGGGTAGAAGACCCATAGAAACATTGGTTTCTATGTGAATCCAAATGGACCGTGCGACTAGTCCAATATGATGCAATAAAGAAAGTGCAGATGATCACAACCCTGAGAGGTCGTGCACTAGACTGGCACATGAATTTATCTATAGTTTTGGTGGGAGTCGTGCAGAAAACACTCGACCAGATTCGAGCGGGATTAATAGATGAATTTACAAATCCTAAATATGAATCTCAATGTATTAAAGAGATTAACAAAATTAAGAAATTACCTACAAATTCTGAGTGGGAATTCGACCAGAGATTTAAGAAATTGATGGCTAAAGTAAGCTTTCAGATGTCAGATGTGCAACACAAGGAATGGTTCATTGTAGAGTTATTCTAGTACATCCAAATTTCATTGATGCAACAAAATATTTTGTCATAGACTGAAGCTCTGGACATAGCAATGAAGTTAGAATCCTCATCGACTGGAGAGACCAATGCAAGAATGATGCAGATTTATTCGCAACTAGCTAACATTACGATGTGACTCGAGCACATTAAGAAAGGGAAGGAATTCTAAGAATAAATATGGTGTACTAGATACATAACTAAAGGAAAGCACAAGGACAATTTCCTGGCATTCATGAACTATGGCGTCGAACCTGACTAATACACAAGGGGTGCCTTGGTGTAGAATATTCTAGACTAGAGTATATCAGTCGAAAGAGTGTTTGTACTTACAAAATATTGTAAGTACATCGGCTATCCTGTACTGTAACATCTGTAAATTAGTAGGCCATAATGAGAGGGATTGCATGTAGCTTTACAACTGCTACAAGAGAAAATGGTGGATACATATTTGATGAAGAAGGAAGAGCAAATGCAAGATGAGCGAGCACAAGATCAATATCCACTAGCCCAATATCAACAAAATCTGTATCCCCAACCCCAATATCAATCAAATCAGTATCCACAGCAAAAATATCCTCAACCAAGGGGGGGTGGGAATTTTCGGGGGCGAGGACAACAACAAGGAGGAGTAGGATTTGGTCATAGAAGAGGCCAAATCATATGTTACAATTATGGATAACCAAAACATTTTTATAGGGACAGTGCAAACCCTGCAAAGACATGTTCGTATTGTGAATCCTTTGATCATATCGTCAAACAATGTTAGCAATTGATTGCAAAGTGGTAGGATTGAACTGTGGGAAATCCCAATCCCCTGTAGAATAACAATCTGAATCCCAACCAGAACATCTAGATGATTTATTCTAAGCAAAGAGAAGCAAATATTGTTTTCGTGACAAGAGGAGGCGTTGAGACTGGAGAAGACCAAAATACACAGTCTGAACAACCACAGTTACGACCGGCAGCACAAAAGAAGGTATCGTTCGACATCTAAAGAGAAAAGGAAGTATTCTTGGATGCGCGACCAAAATTCATTGATGGGAATCAAGTGTCAACGTCTACTCCTACACTACCAAGAGGATAATTAAGGGATATGCCTGAAAGGTTTAATCAATTATTCTGGAATCAACCGACAGGAAAGGTTAGTATACTTTAAGAATTTTTCAAAAGTTCCTTATCACTAATCCACGATAAATATGTTGTCACAGAATTGACAGCTCTAATAAAAGAACATCAAGAGGAAGTGCGGCCAGACAGAAGAATAAACAACGTGGGAAAAAAATTCAAGACTGGTCGCGAGTTAAGAATGGTTGCACATATAGGAGATTGTGGTATGGACTATATCATTCTAGACCTTGGCTCTGATGTCAATATTTTGATAAGATAGACATGGGAAAGCATGGGAAAGCCACAACTGGATTGGTATCCCGTTTAGGTCATACTAGAAAATCAGTCAAAGGTCCTACCTATTGGTCGACTAACTCAGGTGCTTGTCGAAGTAGAAGTCCTAAGAACATATGTTGATTTTGAAGTGATCAACATTGTCAATGATACAAGCCCATATCCTACACTTTTGGGGATTGACTCAAATATCAATAACCAGACCATCGTCAATTTTAAGGAAAGAATATTATCATTTGAAGATTCGGAGATAAGGGTGGTCGCGCCAATTGATTCACTAGAAGGATAGAGATATGTCGAACAAGTACACATTGAAGGATAAGGAGAATATCACGACCATATCTATAATCACATATTTCATGGATGACTATATAAATCCAATAGCTGACGAAAATTTGAGTTGGCGGAGTGTTAGCTCCTGTACATCAGATTCGGGTGAAGCATTAGAAAATTGGAAAAATAAAATGCATGAAGTATCCATGAGAATATGAGAAAAAATTACATGATCTGTGTGACGGGTAGGAGTTTAGGTAAGATATATACCTACATATGAAGGTTTACCTAACCTTTCATCACTCCTAACAGATTTTGAAGCGAAAGTTACAGAATCTGAGCGCTTGTGTGCCTTGGACTTTGTGCTGAAGGCTACACCCACTAGATGGTGGGGTACGCATAAGAATCTATCTCTGAATGGACACAATGTAGAAGATTGACGGAGATAAGATTTGGATAAGAGATCAGTTATATTGGTCACAATTATACAGGATTGACAAATCCAGTCAAAAATATTGAGTACTGTCGTGTGACATGGGAGGTATGCCCATGACAGAAATGGGTACATCAATTTATACATACATTGGACATGATACCAAGGAATTTGTATTTATCAGTTGAGTTGTGACAAGGAACTATTGAATGGGAGGAATTAGCTACTAAATTCACACATACCTTTGAGTTCCCAAATGACCATCCCTCGATTGACGTTGCATTGCAAGTGATCAAAACAAATATATTTGAAGATATCCATGTCGCAATGACAAAATTCAATCAGTGCACCACGAGAATAAACCACTGGATGGAATGATACAACGTGATGAGAGAACTTGATGGTGATGATCCACTTGACATAAACATTTCAAATTCAGAAGGTACACGCGCAGTGGAAGGACTTGGTATTTCTAGCGACCAGTTCATGAGTCCACTAAAAATTAAGAAAGTTAATACTCGCTCCCTGGAGAATCCAAAATTTGTCAATATTGGAGATTATTGGGATGATGCGAATGTAGGGAATATCACTTTTGTTTGTGCCTCCTTTGTGTGCGTAAGACCTTCCATGGATTTAAGTGCTAGTTGTTCTACGTCCTCCTGGAATTGATCCAACTACATTGTCCTCCTTTGGTGTCTTTCCCTTGCTTCATTAACTTGTTGTTGTAATGCTTTCAATTTTGCTTCCTTGGACATATGCGCAATCAAGGGCATCGTCTTAAGTGATCCTTGTAATGTCTTCAGTTGTGCTTCTACTTCACTGAGCTACGTCCCTAGCTATTGCGGTTTCTCATCCTGAATGACACTCATCCAAAATTGCGTCATTACTTCTTCTATAGAGTTGGATACTTTCTCTAGCTCCTCGATTTGTGTCATTACTTCGTTGATTCTACTCTTGTGCTCCCCTATTTGTTCTGGAGGTGTACTCGGTACGGTGCATGCTTGCATGTCCTCATTTTCCTTATTTAAAGGTGACTATCTATCCTAGTCGCAATACCTTCGCTTCAACAAACATCTATGTAGTAATGTATGAAATGTCCTCACATGCGACGGAGATTGCCTGCTCCAGTTGCCGTCAGTCATCAAATGCCTTTGTATTTTCAATTGTGATTGCTTCTTGTTCTATCCTCATCTGTACCATCTCTACTTCGGCCTGCACTATCTTCTCTCATGATTTGACCAACTGGTCATGTACTATCACTTTGCGATATTGGATCTCATGGATTGCCACATTTTGTAGTATGGTTACTATGTACATCAACAATTTGTTGATATCTAGGTTGATCAAGTCAAATTGCCTCAATTTCATGTCAAGGGATTCATCACCTGTCAAAAGTGCTTTTAGCGAAATGGCAATTATCTGCATTATCTGACCGATGCTTTCTTCAACTTCCCTCTGCAGCGACTCTGTATGTGGTACTCTGGTTTCTAAAACAGTGTTCGTCAAACACTACAACAATCCCTCTACCTGATGGAAATATTATGTCACATGTTTCTTTACTTGCGACCGGTTCTCATTGGTTGTCGTATTGATAGCGACCAATATCCAGCTCACCCGATCATCCTCTAGCTTCGTTGTATTGTTTCCTTCTCCTTTATCGAAACTGCAATTGGTTCTCCCTTCTTGCTAATGCCTTTCTAAATCCAAGTCTGTCGGAGTTGTTGACGACTCTTCCTGGGATTCCTCATCAGAATCTAGTACCTATTCTTGCTCCACCGGGATGATTGGTGGCACTCCCGCTTCTATGTTGGACAACTCCTCAATGCTGACCAGAACCTTCCATTCTAATGGCCATTTGTCCATAATGGTATCGAGCTCTTCATCTGTCAGCTTAAAATATGTTGTTATCCACTCGCGCTCCTTGTCACACCTCGCCTGAATGTGAATCGTGTGTGGGCCTATCGCAAATCTTACCAGTCTTTTGTACTTGGTCGCAGCTACTTCCATAAGGCGTGGAACCTTCACTATGGTGTCCTGGAGTCCATCCAAGTATAAGTAGAATTGGACATTATAATCGATTTTCCTTGCTTTGTCTGTGATCACCCATAGGTTTTGATACCTCGCTCCCCTAGAGGTGTTCATTGTGTCAACTTCCATTCCTTGGTAGTATTTGGGTTCCATCCAACCCACTAATGCAATCAATATTAATAACCACGAATACATGAATGGGTGTTTCCCTTCCTACGCCAATGTAGCATCTTCCATCAACTGATTTAATAAAAATAGTGCCCAATTCGTTTGGACACCTGCGACGCATTTCTTTGTGCATGTAATCACTCCTTAGGTACACTGATTAGGACTATTTTTGCACATAATCTTTACCGTCAACAACTTTGTTGCGACCCGAAATGCCTTGTCATTGATAGTTCTAATGACATATGTGTGCTTATCTCGAACTACGTCATATTTCTTCTTGAGTTTCGTAGCCAATCATTTATCATTATCTTTCTCTTTGAAGTACTGTGAGAAATATTCGCCTGCCTTAGGAAAGCCCGTGATTTGGGAAATGAGGTCAATTATGATGGGTATTTTTGTGTCCAACCATAGAAAACCTCCATGGAAGCATGCCAATAGTTTCTTCACGTACACATTTACTTTTGTTGCTCGCCCAAAGTGTGGCATATGAGTAATAGCTAATAATCCCAACCTTTGTAGTCCCCATTCCCATTCATATGGTTCTTGTGTAACAAGTCCTCCATCGCCATGTGCTTGAGGTGAGTAGGGTTTCTCTGTACATTCTAGATGAGCGATAATTTCATTGTCTCTATAGATTAGCTTCTATAGGTGTGACACAATATTCATTGTAACCGACACCCCCTTCGATATGGTTGGAGTCTTGATATTGTATCTCTAGTCCTTGCTAATCTCAACAACTGGTGTGTCTGGCCTTCATCATGGTCAGTATCCTGGAACGTCACTCACAATTGGATCTTTCCTCGATGTGGAATCTTATCCTCCCGTGGTAGATGGGCCAACCTCAGCCTCGGGTGTCCTGGTGGAGCTCCTAGTCGACTTGGTTCTTCACTGCAAAGAAGTTGGTCTATTCATGCCCCTCTTCCTCCTAGGCAGTCGTGAGAGCACATCTTGGATTTTCGGTCGCGCCTCTATTATCGGCACACTCGGCATTAGGGATCCTTGTGTGCTACCACTCAAAATGATTTGTGCCATCACTTGCAAGCTCTCTTCACTCTTTTGGTATTTGCTACTTAGTTTCCTTTGCTCAAATTCTCACAATCGACACAATGGTTCAATTCCAGTCCCATTGGTCCATTCTTATAGTGTTTCTTGCGCCTATGCAAAGAATTGTGATCATCATAACCAAATCCATCGAATGATTGACCAAATCTACCATCGATTATGTAAATCTAACGGTCTGATTACTCCATAAATGTGTGTCACATCCACTTGCGCCATCGCCCGTCTGGTTTAATGTTGCATTTATTGCCTGATTTGAATGCATCACACTTTGTTTGGTATCACCGAGCTCCCTTCTTGCTGCGATCTATGTGTCCTTTCGTCGTCGTCGATCCTTTTTGCTATGATTTTCTTCTTTCTTTTTCTTTTTTTTGCTGAATCTTTTACCCCCCCATTTTTTTTCCATTGCGTGAATTATCAGCAATGGTGTCATGCCTGGATATCTTGATAGGGTTTTAGCCAACTTCCATTTACTAACTTTGGTGGTAATCCCCCATCTAACTGTTGCAATTGCATCGCACCTCCGTTGGTGATGAAATGAATCACATAAGGTCCTAACCAATGCATTTGTATCTTACCTTGATGCTTCGTGAACTTGTTGTTGTAGAGGAGAACCATATCATCATGCTGGAAATAGTTGGAATTCACATGGCGATCATGCCATTCCTTTTGTCGATCCTTTTCCACTTGTTTATGGAAACTTGTGATGAACCAATCTTCCTCAAGTTGTAGCAACTGTGTTAACATTTCTTCGACTACTCCTTCATCGCTTATACCTGTCGTTTCCGCTATGTGCAGGCCGGGAAGAATATACTCCATCAGCATTACCGCTTCTTGGCCATAAACAAGCTTGAATGGCGCCTATCCTATCAACCGCTTGCATATTGTTTTGTAGGCCCATAGTATCGAAGGGATTTTCAAATCCCAATCATCTTGATTTGCATTGCATACCTTGGTTAGCGCATGTTCCAACACCTTGTTAAATGCTTCAACCGTTCCATTCACCTCTGGGTGATATGTAGTTCTCTTCTTATGTTGGATTTGAAATTCCTCTGTCATTGCGCTAATCGTGTGATTTATAAAGTGGCTCCCTTGGTCGCTCATCAGTATATTGGGATAGTCAAACCGAGTAACTACATTGTTGAAGAGGAACCTGGATGTCGTCTCAGCCATACAATTCGCCACTGGTGCTGCTTCCGCCCATTGTGTCAAATAATTTGTCATTGTGATGATATATCACACACCCGTCCATTTCCCTACAGGATTTATGGATCCCACAAAATCCAATTCCCTTTATCAAATGGTTGTAGTGTCACCTGAGGTACTAACGACATCTCATCTCGTCGTGATGGATTTCTCGCTCTTTGGTAGACATCACATATTTTAACATAATCTGTGGCATCATTGTGCATTGTCGACCACCATAAACCAGCTCAGAGTATCTTTTTAGCAGTTGCACATCCTCCATAATTTCCTCCTGTGATTTCAACATGTGCCTCGACTAATATTCCCTCCTGCTCATGCGACAGAACATACCATGCAAAATTTTGTCTAGTCCCATTTTGTACAACTATCCTGCGATTAGTTGAAAATCTATAGCTTTTACAACCATTTGCTTCTTCTGACGAGTGGTGAAGTCCTCCAATGCATTTCCTGTCGTAAAAAATTGGATAATTTTCTTGTAATGGTCATCTACAATCCTAATCTTAAACAACTGCGCATCAGGTAGACCATCATCAATGTTGCTCAGTTCTTCACCTGTCTTGATCCTTGACAAATGATTAGGTCCTGCATTCAATCATCTGGGTTTCACAATGATCTCAAAGTTGAACTCCCAGAAGAGTAGCAACCATCTATTAGAAAACATTACCACAGAGCGATAACAGTTATACAGTTAAATCCTTAAACAAGATGCAAAACAAATTAAACACATTACAAGAGAGACACAGATATAACATGGTTCACCCAAAGAATGGGCTACGACCACACAAAAATTGTCAATCCTTTATATTATATAGTCCGACAAGATGAAGGGATACAACCTGTAGAAACACCGTTTCACTTCCTCTTCACGCTCGCATAGTCTCTCTCATGGAATCACAAAGATCATTTACAATGCTACAATAAAATACACAACCATATTACAATGCTTTATTTTATAGGGGAAATACCATGGGAAAATACTACGGGTCACCCAATACCATGGGTCTGCAAAACTGTTGGCCAACACACACCCCAAAAATTTCTTTCAAGGGCTTCACCCGCAAACCCCCTTTCTCAAGGGTGCTTCCCCCAAACCCTCACTAGGGGCCCGCTGGCCCCTTAGATCCCCCAACCTGGGGGGATGCCCCCAACCTTCCCCCCCTCCCCCCGAAATGGGACGAGTGTACAATAAACCTGGGGTACAAACACAACTGATCAATAATATCTCTGGATCTGGACGATCATGCTCCACAACCAACAATCACCCACTTGGATACTGGTCACATCAAATCCACTATTGCTGGACTATGCTATGGACCTTAGACTTGGAAAATTTCTTATTTTCACCTTCATGCTTGAAGGCAAACAGAAACCAAGAAGGAACTCAATTTCTATCTGGTTGCTCCCTTCATCAACATGTCTGTAGGATAAAGACTAGAGTGTATTTTTTCCAACTTTAACAGTTCATCATCTAGAACAGATCTTATGAAATGGTACTTGAGTTGTATATGTTTATTCTTCGAATGAAAGTCTGATTTCTTTACAAGATGAATGACACTCTGGTTGTCGTTGTATAACTTGTTATTATCCTGCTTCTTACCCAATTCCTCCATGAACCTCTGCAACCAAATCATCTCTTTACTAGCCTCTGTAGTGACAACATACTCTGCTTCTGTTATTGAAAGTGCAACAACCTATTGCAGTTTCGAAATCCAACTTATTGATGTTCCACCCACAGTAAAAACATACCATGTGGTGCTCCTCCTGTTGTATTTATCACCTGTCATATCTGCATCAACATATCCCTATAGAACAGTGTCTAAACCTCCAAAACATAATGCATGAGAAGTGGTACCTCTCAAATACCTGAGAATCCGTTGTACTTCTTTCCAATGCTCTTTACCTGGATTGTTCATATACCTGCTCACAACTCCCACTGCATGTGCAATAGCTAGTCTTGTGAACACCATGGCATACATCATGCTTCCAACCGCTGATGAATAGGGAACCTTGGACATGTAGTCTATCTCTTTCAGTGTCTTTGGACACATCTCCTTACTTAGTTTGAAATGGCTGGCCAAAGGTGTACTAACTAGTTTTGCATTTTGCATTATAAACCTCCCCAGCACCTTTTCTATGTACTCACCTCGAGACAATGTCAATTTGTGATTTTTCCTGTCTCTTGTTATTCTCATACCAAGGGTTTTCTTTGTAGCACCCAAATCCTTCATCGCAAATGATTTAGCTAGTTTTATTTTGAGCACATTTATACCCTAATTGTTAGACCCTGCAACAAGCATGTCATCCACATATAATAACAATATAATATATCTTCCATTATCTAGCCTCTTGAAATAAACACAGTGGTTAGAATGACATCTACTATAACCTTGTTCTGTCATTAACTTATCAAATTTTAAATACAACTACCTTGGATCTTTCTTCAGGCCATACAAGCTCTTCTTCAACCTGCAAACCAAATTCTCCTTCCATTTGACCTCATACCCCTGTGGCTGCTACATATAAATCTCTTCCTCCAAATCCCCATGGAGAAAGGTTGTTTTTACATCTAACTGTTCAAGATGCAAATCTTCTACCGCCACTAGACTTAAAATAGTTCTAATTGAAGTCATTTTAACAATAGGAGAAAATATTTCATCAAAGTCTATACATTTCTTTTGTGCAAACCCCTTTACAAAAAGTCTAGCATTGTACAACTTCTTGCCTCCATCTTCTTCCTTCAACCTGTAAACCCATTTATTTAGCAATGCCCTTTTTCCTATAGGCAACTTAACCAAATCCCAAGTCTGGTTTCTTACCAATGAGTCCATCTCCTCATCCATGCCTTTCTCCCACTTCTTTCTAGTTTCTACCTGCATTGCTTCTTCATAACATTCTGGTTCACCATAATCAATCATCAATAAATAATACAGTGAAGGAGAGAATCGTTCAAGGGGTCTACTTAACCTGGTAAATTTTCTTACATTTGTAGGAGTTTGAGGTACCTGCTACTGCTCTTGATTTTATGGTGCCTTTGGAACTTCATTTTCTTTGATTTCATCAAGCACCGTGTACTTTGTGTTTTCCTTATCCTCTTTCTTTCCCTGCAACTGATCTTTGTACATAACTTTTTCATTGAATACTACATCTCTAATCCTAATGATTTTTTTGTTTTTCATAATCTGATAAATGATAACTGAAATCATCAACCTCGTATCCAATAAAGGCACATTTCTTGGATTTAGTCTCAAGATTTGTTCTATCATCTTTATCAATATGGACAAATGCTTCACAACCAAGATTTCTCATAAATGAGTAGTTTACATTTTTACCTGTCCATGCCTCCTTTGGAATTCCACCATCCAAAGCACTTGAAGGCCCTCTGTTTATTAAATAAACAACAATGTTTACAACATTATCCCAAAACTGTAAGGGAAACCCTGCATGCAATATCATACACTTTGCATGCTCCATGATCATTTTGTTCATCCTTTATGACACACCATTTTCTTATGGTGTTCCAGGGACTGTCTTCTCTCCGCGAATCCCATTTTATGAACAGTAAATATCAAACTCCTTGCTTCAGTATTCACCTCCATTATCAGATCTAAGACATTTAAATTTTTTTCCTATCTCATTCTTATCCAAATCTTTCCACTTCTTAAAAGTATCAAACACATCAGATTTCTATCTAATGCAATAAACCCAAGTTTTTCTAATTGCATCATCAATAAAAGTAACATAATAATGAGAGCCACCAATATATTGTACCTCAGCTAGTCCCCATACATCTCTATGGACAAGCTCTAACTTTTCACTCTTCTTATGTTTCCCAACCCTGAGAAATCTAACTCTCTTCTGTTTTCCATAAATATAGTTCTCACCGAATTCCAAACTTACCTGCTTCAGATCTGGAAGCAGTTCCCTTGAGTGCAGAATTTGCATCCTCGTCTCACTCATGTGACCAAGCCTATGATGCCACAACGCTGCACCTGTTTCTGTGGAAGCTACAAAGATAGAATAATTAGTATTATGAGGACATAAATGCAATGTACCTACCCTATCTCCTTTTGTTATTACCAATGCTCTTTTAGTGATCCTCCACCACATTTTTCCAAACGTAGACAAACACCCGTTATCTCCCAACTACCCTGTTGAGATCAGATTTCTTTTCATAGAAGGAATGTTCCTCATTTTTTAGTAGCCATTCATTTCCATTATTTAACTTAATCTGTAACTTACCTATTCCAACAATTTTTCATGGTTCATCATCCCCCAATAAAACATGTCCAAAATCACCTTAAACCTAATCATGAAAGAATTTCCTATGGGGTGTAGCATGACATGAAGCCCCTAAATATACTACCCAGTAATCACTAGTATTATCTAATGCAAGAATCAAACCAACTTGTAACACTTCACCTGCTACATTTGCTTCCTGAGTAGTCTCATGTAGCCCGTCTCCTTTCTTCTTTGGAGCTCTACAGTCTTTCTTCAGATGCTCTTACCACAGTTCCAACACTCTATCTTTCCAAATCTGTACTTGGATATGCCCTTTCTGGACTTGCTGCGAGTACCTGGGCTCCTTCCTCTCTCCTTTTGTCTCCCTCTTCTCTTCATGGTCAACACATTACCTAATGTCTCACCTGTGCTTTTTCTTCGCATTTCCTCGCTAAGAATAACACCAACAACATCATCAAATTTAAGAGTGTTTGAACTAGGGACAGAGTTACTTACAACCATGAACAAATTATTCCATCTCTCTGGCAATGAGCACAAGATTATAAGAGCCCTAACCTCATAATCAAATTTCACTTTTATAGAACTTAACTGACTGATAAGTGTATTAAACTCATTTAAATGGTTAGCAACATATCCAATTTCTGACATCTTCATATTAAATAAACGCTTCATTAAAAATACCTTATTGGAAGTCGAGGGTTTTTCATAAAGCTTAGCCAATGCGCTCATCACACCCTCTGTTTTATTTTCTTTCGAAATATTGAAAGCCACCAATGAAGCCAGACACAACCGTATTATTCCCAGTTCCTTTCTGTCAAGAACATCCAATTCTTCATCCTTCATAGTCGCTGGTTGTTTTTCTTTTCCGCCCAATGATAGCTACAGATACTTTTGGTACAGATAGTCCTCCATTTGCATCTTCCATAATTGGTAGTTTTGGCCGTTAAATTTCTCGACCCTAAACTTTCCCTCTTCCGCCATTGCTCCCACTTGAACTAGGAACCCTTCTTTCATGCGAGTTTACCAACCAAATAGACGTTTTGGATATGATACCAATTGTTAGAAAACAAGACCGCAGAGCAATAACAGTTATACAGTTAAATCATTAAACAAGATGCAAAACACGTTAAACACATTACAAGAGAGACACGGATATAACGTGGTTCACCCAAAGAATGGGCTACGTCCACACAGAAAATGCCAGTCCTTTATATTATATCGTCCAACAAGATGAAGGGATACAACCTATAGCAACATCGTTGCACTTCCTCTTCACGCTCTCATAGTTTCTCTCACGCAATCACAGAGATTGTTTACAATGCTACAATACAATACACAGTCGTATTACAATTCTTTCTTTTATAGGGGAAATACCATGGGAAAATACTACGGGTCACCCAATACCATGGGTCCACAAAACTGTTGGCCAACACACATCCCAAAAATTTCTTTCGGGGGATTCGCCCCCAAACCCCCTTTCTCAGGGGCGTTTCCCCCAAACCCCCGTCAGGGGCCCGCTGGCCCCCTGGACCCCCCAGTCGGGGGGGATGGTCCCTCTTGCACCCCCTGGATGGGACGAGTGTATAGTAAACCTAGGGTACAAACACAACTAATCAATAATATCTCTGGATCTAGACGATCAGGCTCCATAACCAACACCATCGATAAATCCCCCCCCAACACATGATTATTTACCAAGTACTTCAATGCTGAGTGATCTGTAAACATTTTGAAATGTCCTCCCAATAGATAGTGACAGAATTTTTGTAGGGCATATACCATCGCCAAGCCTTCCCTTTCCATCGTGGTGTACTTCCTCTCTACAGTGGACAACTTCCGACTTGCGAATGCGATTGGATTATCAATTGCACCTTACCCAGGCTATGCCAAAATTGCGCCTAGTGCGACTGATGAAACTCCTTCGTCCAATTTTGGGAAGAATAGTATAGGTGCTTTGACCATCTTCTGTTTGAGAATATTGATACTTTTCTGGCATTTGTCTTTCTATTCAAACTTCACTTCTTTCTTCAATAGTTTCTCCATTGGTGTTATAATCGCCACATAGCCCCTTATGAACTTGCGATAATATCCTGTGTGGCCCAACGTTGCTCTTAGTTGCTTTACTATCATTCGTGCTGACAGGTCGACAATTATCACAATCTTGGTAGGATCGACCAACATACATTCCTTACATACTATATGTCCTAACATGATTCCAAACGGAGCACAAATTATACACTTCTTCAGATTTAGCAAAATCTGGTGCTGTCGACATCTTTCCAACATCAGTCGAAGGTTCGCAATGTGGTCTTTTATCAGCCCATACACAATCCAATCATCCATGTAGACTGGCAATAATTTCTGAATGAAGTCCTTAAATGCAACAACAACTATCCTTGAGAAGATCATAGGGGAATTCTTGAGACCAAACGACATCACTGTGTACTGAAAACAACCCCACTCTGTTACAAAAGTGGTAATGTGTTGGTATTCCTTCGCAATTTTGATCTGGTGGTAACCTAAAAAGCCATTTATGAATGAGTAGATTTCTTGTCCTTCGACTCCTTCCAATAATTCATTAGTGAATGGTGTTGGGAACAGATCATGAAGACATGCATCATTTAACTTCTAGAGGTTGACACAGATCAATATTTCTACCCTCTTCTTGTCTTGAGCAACCATTGGACTGATCCATTCCGACTATTCCATGGGTTCGATGATGCCAACATCCAACATCTTGCCGAGCTCATACTTGACACATTCTTTATATCACGAATTTAATCAATAAGGACGTTGATTCACTAGTTTTGCATCTGGCTTTAGAGGGATTCTAATTTCTCCCAAGTCTCTTGAAATACCTTTCATCTCAGGGAACTTCATCGGAAACAAATCTTGGAACTCATGCAGTAGATCAGTAATGTTCACCATAGTTTCCTCATCCCAGTAATCTCCAACATTAGCGAACTCTGGGTCCTCTGTCGTCTCGATATTGACCTTTTGTGTCTTAAGTGGTTGTTGGACTTTATCGGTCGATGTTTTTGGTGCTACGATATCCCGACTGCCTTTTGATTCTGCGATATTGAAATTTTTTGGGTCATCCCCATTGTCTTGCTTGCATGTGGCATTCTGTCATCAACTGTGTTTATGGTGTCTCTTGTGATCCTATTGGTAATTCTACTGGAACTATCTCCAACACGATGTTGCAGATGTGTTGTAGTGCATTGTGTATAGCCAAATTTGCACTCGCAAAACTAAAGGTATCAGTGAAGTCAATTATCAATTCTTCCCAGGTCGTGATCTCCCATCGCAACTCTGCTAAGATGTATCATCGCCTTGGTATTTCATCCAACATATGAACAAATGTATGTACCCATTCCTCCTTGGGTTTCGATATCCATGCATTTTAGCATGCAACCAAATGATCATTGGGATCATTCCTTGCATCATATTTCCTTTCTGGGTACTGCTTCTCTTCTCCAAATATAACTTCCATTAGTCTGCAACATATTTTCCAGTCTCCTATCGAGCTCTTATGGGTCTCCCACCATCTCATCGGAGTATCCTTCAGTGCTTCATCCAATGGCAACAGTGGCAAAGGTTCTGATACATTGTCCTAAAATTCATCAATAAACCTAGTCAAGTTAGGTAGTCCTTCGTATGTTCGAAGTTCAACAACTTCGGTTGCAACCCAATGCAGTGATTGGGTGATTCACCCACATTTCCTGATCAATAATTCATGTAACCGATTTTTCCAATTCTTTAGTGCATCGTTAGATTCTAATGATGTGGAGCTAGAACTTTGCTAGCCTATCTCCCCGTCTGCGGTGGGATGGATGTAATCTTCAGAGATGTTATAGGCATTATCTAATCCTCCCACAACTTCCTGTTTCAATGCTTCAACATATATTCAACCTTCACTGGAATCTAATGGGAAAATGACTCGCATGTCACGATTCTTGAAAGTCATTACTCTCTTCTCGAAGTTGATAACCACCAGATTGTCGTTTTCCCAGCCAATCCCCAACAACGTAGGGTATGAGCTATTGTTGTCAACTATTTCAATGACGTTGAATTATGCATATGTATTCAGTCCCTAGACCTCGACAAGTAAGTGGGGTACTCTACCAATTGGTGACACCTTGGCCTGATTTGTTAATCATAGTTGTACATGAGACCAAAACAACTGTGGTTTACCAATTCTTTCCCATGTCTGCTTTGTCAAGATGTTTACATATGATCCTAAATCCATAATGACTAAGTTGACATCATAATCCCCGATCTAGGTATTCATCCTCATTTCCCTTCCTATTTTCTTCTTGCACAAAGAATTCACATTGTGGTCTTAACGTCCTTTCAACTGACAGTCCAACAAGCTCTCTATTTCTATTAATGCATTGGGATCTTTGGCTAATGACAAACAACTTTCTAGAAACTTTTGCAATGTACTAACCTTTCATGATGATCCTAACTTGGTGGCATCTCATAGATAGGCAACTTACCTGTGTTTCGGTTCAATATATGTCTTGTGTCGAAGAAAGTTTCCTTCTCTGTGTCGACATCAAATTGTACCTTCTTTCGAGCTGCTAGTTGGATGTTTAGTAGTGGTCCATCATCCCCCATCATTGCTCATCCTCGAGTTATCACTCCAACATTAGTTGGTTGAGTTCTTGGTTCCACCGGTATTTTTCCAATAGTTGGTCCTTGATTTTGATTTGCAGTTTGGCTCGCATTCTGGTTCGGTTGTGGTTGTGGCTAGTTCTTGGCTTGCCACTTCGCAATCAGCTGTGGACAATCTTCAACAGTATGGTTTGTAACACTACAATAGGTACATTGATATTGTATATTTGAGAAGTCTCACTGGTAATGTCTCAAGACTTCGCAATTATAACATGTTACTGGTCCTTAACCTCATCCTGGATCACCTCCGTGACCAAAGCCTCCATTGCAACCTTCACATAATCCTCCTTGTGGATGATACTATTGTTGGTTGAACGACTATTGCCGATTAGGATGTGGTTGAGTGTATTGCGGCTGAGTATACTACAGCTATTGCTGATTGTATTACATCTGGTTATACTATGGTTGTTGCTGAGTGAATTGTGGTTGTTGCGGATAAAAATGTTGTTGCATAAATTGCGGTTGTTGCTGCGGTTGTGGTCTATCCACTCGTTGGTGTTCTTCTTCTTTCATAAAATACATATCCATAGTGTGCTCCTGGAGCAATTAATATGCTCTGCAATCTTTTTCATCATGGCCAACCGATCGACAGAAGTTACAAAAGAGATTTGTTGGCTTCGACACAACCTTTTGAAGGTACACACATTCCTCCGACCGATGTCCTTTGGTTTGACAAAACCAACACCATGGAAGTCCCCTTTCACTTAGTGGATTCAGAGCACCATCCTACAAGTAGTCACGGAAATTTGGGCATTGATCCTTGTGATTCCCTTCCATGCGACATTGACTACACCATACTTCTTCACGGACTTCTTTTCCTTTCTTGATGTCCTCCAACTGAAGAGTAAGGTTTTCCAATTGTGATTGGATATGGTTCATGCCGACTCTTGTTTCGCCAACTAGTGAAGCTTCCAACTTCATCACAATCTCCAGGGCCTCAGTTTGTGACGCAATCTTCTGTTGTATGAATGGAATGTGAATGTGTGGCACGAAGGTTGCGATAAACCATTCTTTGTGTTGCAAATCACACATTCCAAAGATGACTTTAGCCATCAGTATATTGAACCTCTGATCAAAATCCCATACAAATTCATTCAAGTATTGGTTGATATCCTTAAACTCAGTAATGTACTACAACTCAAATTTGGGATTTTTGAATTCTTCAATTAGTCTGGTCCTTATCTGTGCCAGGGTCTTTTGCTGATGCCCTGTCAGTACCTGTACAACTTCATGTACCAATATAATGCATGACCTCGAAAAGTTTTTGCCAGTTATCCTTTCTTGATGTCTTCATCTTGTACCCGCTTCACAATCCATACAGCTTCACAGAGAAACCAAAACTGCTTGGGATACTCGGTCCCATTAACCTGGAACAAGGGTAGCTTTACGTCAACGACCGCCATTCTAGGTCTTCTTCTGGTATTTGCAGATCCCCTATTATTAGTAGTGTGATGACACACAAGATAGTCTTACGACGATCACGTGTTTCTTCCTCTTGAATTTGGCAAAGTGCACAGAGGTGTAGGTATGTTATTGTTTTGGGTCGGTCCTTCCTCGGACTCAGGCATAGCCTAGTTGTTTCCTTCATCATAATGGGGTCGCTTGGTCCCTTGTGGTCTCTTCTCATAGTTTATTGTTCCAGTCGCACCAGGACTCTCCTCAACCCTCTGCCTCTTCTCCTGCTGGAACCTCACCCCACTTTGTAAGAGACCACACCCTTCCTCGGTTTCCCTCACAATATCGTTGTAACTTCCATCCATCTACCCCGTATCATTCCATTCAACCCTCTTCTCTGTAGTACCCACAGCCTTCACCCACGAGAGATTTTACTCGTTAGAGTTCAACTTCAGTATGCCCTTTTCGCAAATGAGCATCTTAATCCATAGTTGTAACGACAATAGGAATCTCCCCCTTGGTCCCTTGAAAAATTCCCTCTCTGTGTCACTATAGGAATTAACAATGTCGACAACAAACTCAGTGATATGGCCTTCCAAAATGTCATCGATCCACACTTCAACAACCCTTGAAGCTTTGTTGTTTACCCTTTTCAACCATTGGATCAGTTAAGGGGTCCACTGATTAGGTTCACCTCCTTGAAAGTTCCTCTTTTGGAATGTAAGTTGCGTCAACCACTCGTAGAGAATAATTGGAAACTCAACAAAACAAATTTCATGAATATCATAGTAGATATATCTTCCCAACCACTCTTCTATTGACAATCTAGATTTCTATTTTTCTTCTTCTGCAAATTCTCGAGCCTTCTAATCAAACCAGTCCTGGATATCTGGCATCGTCGGATGCCACACCATATCCTCTTCTTCTTTGCACTATGGTCCCAACAATGGAACCATTTGTTGACACACTTATTTCGACAAGGGTTCACTCTGAACTGTCGACATCTACCGACACAATCTCCCTAAACATCAGCCCAGATATGTTTAATCCTATCCAACAACACCTACAAAGAAGATGCCATCTCACCCGAAATGTCTAAGGGAGAGCTACATGAACCACATTTATGAAGAAGGAAGATGACTTGCGCACTACTATAGTTCTGTCGTAGAGTTTTCTCAGAGATCCAGGGGCTTTTTACATCTATCATGCATCAAATATACTTATCTTCATTTGCATTAAACATAAATACCGTATCAACATAATTTAGATCGATATAACAAAGACATCAATATAAGAAAATCCGACAGACATAGGAAAGCCTCACATCATAGGAAACATCACAGATCGCATCATTGCAGATTTAAACAAAGACAAATTTTCCTTCATCAACATCCTTCTTATATTAACTTCAAGAATCAAAATACATCCCTTGGTTGAAAGCCTCATACCAAAAGCCTCGTTCATTCGCAGATCACATTAAATACACAAGAGACCAATCCTTAGCTCGCATATCAACCAACTCAATACTCCCCTATCGACCGATCAACTGATTATCCGATCCCTCTTTAATAATCTATTAACTCTACTTCTAACTCTATTTATAGGCTTGCGCCTTTACAACATGGTCCACATCGATCGACTCTCTAACTACTTGCGACCCAATCGACCATTCTTATTGGTAACTTTTGTTGGAGCAGGGTCCCGCAGCTACAGAAGAAGCTGCTAGTTTTGGCGGAAAGAAGTTAAGACAGAGCTACGACGTTTTAGCACGTTTCCAGCTGGAGAGCAGAGTCGGAAACCATGACTTTTAAGATAGAAAAGTCAAGAAAGGCAACGGTACCTGAGCGGCCGAGAAGAGAGAGCTCAACCACTGCATTGAAGGCAGCGGTGGAAGACAGGATGGCTCAGCGACCCTCATAAAGGAGAAGGAGCAACGAGGCTGAAGCATTGAAGACGAAGGACAGAAAAGCGAAGTGGTGCATAGTACCCATGATCAGTGCCGGGAAGCATGGAAGACTGCAGAGAGTTGTGGTGTGACGGAAAGCGGCTACCTCAAGTACAGATATGGCCAACTGTCACTAGTTAGGGTTTTGGGTTACTGTTGGGACAGGCCCACAGTGTTGTAATTGCGAGACCTTCGGGCTGCCTATAAAGGAATATATTTTGTATTGTAAAAGGGTTGGTCAGTTAGTTGGTTCATTCAGCTATTAGTGTTTGTAGATTGTTAGACTGTTGTAAAAGTCTAGCTCTGGTTCTATTATTAGCGGAAGCAATCTTACTATAACCAGTAGCTGACTTAGAGAGTATGAATGTAACGATCCGCAGGGATCGACAGATAGGGAAGAGTATATTGTAAGAGAGCAATATAGAGAGAAAAGAGATCTAAGAGAGAAGATCTTGAGCTGCATATGTGGTGCAGCAGAACTGTGTTTTACCTTCCCTTGAGCTATAATAAAAACACAGTTCTGTGGACGTAACTTCCATCCTGGAGGTGAACCACGTTAAAATCAAGTGTTATGCGATTGGTTTATGTGTTATGTTTACTTATGCATTTCTCAGTCAGTTCATGGACTTTGTTTACAGTTTAACGAATGAATGTGTTAATCAGTTCACAGCAATATAGAAGGGTAAACATAAGTTAAGGTCTTTGGCATGTTGTATATGGTTCATTTATGCTTTGCGTGAAACAGTCACTATTGCAGTATCGAATAGTCTTGTATGTTAAGTCTTGCACATCGACACAGGCAACGCTAAGTGCGCTAAACCGCGGGGGTAGGATATCACAGAGAGGTGATACCGCACCGGCAGAGGAGTTGCGGTGCGAGATACCGCAGGTTGGGGACTTAGCGTTGGGCAGGAACTGCGTGTCGCACAGTGCACGATGATGCGATAAGGTCGGAGATATCGCGAGTCTGGGAAAGTGCGCGCCGCAGAAAGGGACTGTGCGACGGTTGAAAGGGATATCTCTCGGCTAGAAGAGCCGCGAGATGAGGAAATCACACGACGCGAGCAGGAGATCGCGCGACGTGCAGAGAAGGAGACCTCGCAGTTAGGGGAACTGCGAGCCACTAGTGGGATTGCCACAGAACCTGGTCCAAGATGCTTGAGTCCTTGGCCAACCCATTAGAGTCACTTCGGGTGAGACTTCAGGCCGCTTTGCGGTCTGTCGCCGAAAGGGCCAGTGATCTAGGGGTGTTGTTGGTTGATTATAGTAAACCCGGGTCTGCCCATAGCAGCCAACAACTTTCTCCTACATATTCAATCTTGCCACTTGTCAATCTCTTCTTTGTTGCACCTTGTGTAATTGATCATCCTGCCAACATGTACACCCTCTTAATTCCTTCTTCACAAAAAATAATAAATTCTGTAGAGGTGTATTCTCCTCCATTGTCTGATCTCAAGACTTGATCCTCTTTCCTAGTAGGCTCTCGAATTGTGCCTTGAATCTACAAAGAACCTCCTCAAATTCCTTGGACTTAAGGAAGTAGATCCAAGTATTTCGAGAGTAATCATCAATGAAGATCGCATAGTAGTGATATCCACCCAATGAAGCAATAGTCATGGGTCCACACATGTTGGAATGTACTAGATCCAAGATCCCCTTGAACTCTCACTGCTCGAAAAAGAACTTCTTGGCATTCTTTCCAAGAGCACATCCTCTACAAACCCCATCACAATATATGTTAAGTACTAAAACTCTCATCACCATCATCCTTAATGATGGAAGAGCTCTATAATGTAGATGACCGAGTCTCTGGTGCCATAGCTCACCCAAATTGGTAGAATCATGTACCAATGCCTGAACTAGTAGCGTATCCAACCTATTTAATCTCTCCTCTCGAACACCAACTACACTGGATGAATCCATGATAGATTTATTATGCCATGCAAGAACCTTCCCATTAGAAAATGAAACTTTGTAGCCCTTGTTCTCCAAAGCTAATATGGAGAAAAGATTCCTTTTCATCCCAAGTACATATAATACATCACTCAAATGTAGTGTATCACTAGACTCTAACTAGAGGGAGGTATCCCTTGATCCCTTCACAGTATATCTAGCATCATATACAAGTACCACTCGAAGATGGGACTCTTTCTCAATCAAATCTGAAAGATTATCCTTATAGCATATCATGTGTCTGGATGCACCACTATCTATCAACCAAGTACCCCTAGTGGTGGGAATAATACTTGAGAGAGTAGATATGAATATGAATTATGTGCGATTATTGTTCCTTAGCTTCATTTGTTATGGAAACTCCTCATCAACAAGCTTAGTGGGAACCATAGGCTTGGAAACCCTGTCAAGTTTATGTTCAAGCTTCATGTTGATCTTCTTGAATGTAACCTGAAGAACTGCTTCAGAAACCCTTGCAGGGCTTAGGTTAAAGATGAAGTATGGATACATGTAAATCTGAATCCAAAGGTAATTGCGCCCTATCAAGGTGAGTTGGAGCAAGGTAAGATCGAGCCAAAACTATGCACAAAAGGGCTAGATCGAAGGAGCCTTAGGTCTTGACCCCAACACTATTAGGTCAAAAAATGAAACTTCACCAAACTCGATTTGGCTTCCATAGAAAGATGCGCCCTCTTAGGGCGAGTTGCTTTATGCTCCTTTCGAGATAGTTTAAGGTTAAAATCGCTCCAAAATGTGGATCTCTAGTTTACGACAACGACTTCTTTTAGTATTGTTCTGCTACCATGTTAGATTTTATGAAGATAACAACAATAATAAGATCACTAAAAGAATGATAAAGCACATAAACAATAATAAATGTGGAGGTCATTTAACCACGGTGATGATCTATCACCTCCCAACCATAGACAACTATTGTCTCCCTCGAATTGACACATTCCAATAGAGATCGATGTACATCTAGATAGTAGTAGCATAAACCCCAAGAAATACAAGAGAAACTTATCCAAAGTGGAGAACCCCAAAAATGTATTCTCTAGCAACATTAGTGAACTTCTCCTTGCTTGAGCGAACTTGCTTGAATGCTTTATGTGTAAAATGAAGTGAGGAGCCTTCTATTTATACTTTATGTTGTTGGAAATTTAATTTTAATTAGGGCCGACTTGTCTTCTTTATTGGGGCCAACTTGTCTTCTTTTGTGTGTAAACTTGTCTTATGGATAATTCTTTTGGGGCCAATTTGTGAGGATGTGCCTCATGCAACTACAAGAACAACACATATCTCTTAATAATATATTTGTTTCCACATTAGGTGCATTTTTATCGCGACCAATTGGATTTTCATCTTTGGCAACAATCGTCCATTCTGCAGTTTTCACAATTTGTTTCACATCTTTCGCAACATTCCACAACGCCCCATAGCTTTCGTATCGTGCCACAACTTCTTCAACTTCATTTATTAACCCCAACATTGTTGATAGGGTAGATGAAAAGTGAGAAAGAAGTGAGCCATGCATTGTAAATACTAACTTGTGGGCTATAGTGTGTAGGAGAGAAAATGTGTAAGAGTGAAAAAGTGAAAAGTGAGAAAGAAGCTGTAAATACTATCTTGTGAGCAATAATGTGAGCTTGTAGGAATGCTTTAAGTATATTTAATATTTAATCTCATTGCCATTGATAAGTTATGAAAAGTCCATCTTCGAATTTTTTTCTTGATTTTGGTCATAAGTTCATCCCACTTTAATTCCTTTAGATAAGTAACACATTAATATCATTATACACATTTGTTACATTGATATATTTATTTTTTATTAGATCTATCAAAACTCAATTGAACCTTAGTAACTCATAATTCTATGATTATTTTATCAAAATGCTATTATGTAATCACTGCTCCATGCTCCATGATATCATCTATTAAGAATAAATGTGAATTACCATCATATTTCAATGCCTATGAGTGGTGATGAAAGAGACTCAAAGTGGCAAAAGGTCTATATAGTCAAACATATATAAGATACATTTTTAAAGTAGCTATTCCATGGAATAAATACTCTCGTTTTTGCAAATGCCGCTCTTAACAAAGCACACAAATAACTCCATAGTTTGGTTTGCAATGCAACTTCCTCCCTAAAACTAAGTCATACAAATGGAATAAATACTCTCGTTTATGCAAATGCCACTCTTAACAAAACACACAAATAACTCCATAGTTTGGTTTGCAATGTAACTTTCATCTATTAAGAACAATGTGAATTACCATTATATTTCAATGCCTATGAGTGGTGATGAAAGAGACTCAAAGTGGCAAGGGGCTATATGGTCAAACATATATAAGATACATTTTTAAAGTAGCTATTCCCTGGAAGAAGATATATAAGATACATTTTTAAAGTAGCTATTGCTTGGAATAAATACTTTCTTTTTTGCAAATGCCACTTTTAACAAAGCACACAAATAACTTCATAATTTGATTTGCAATGCAACTTTCTTCCTAAAACTAAGTCATACAAATAAGTCATACAAATAGAATAAATACTCGCTTTGTGCAAATGCCACTCTTAACAAAAACACACAAATAACTTCATAGTTCGGTTTGTAATGCAACTTTCTCCCTGAGACTAAGTCATGGCTTCATAGTTTGGTTGGCACTTCGTCAAAATATATATATTTTAAGTAATGCAACTTTCTCTCCCAGGCATAGTAATAAACTTTCAGATTGCTTATGCTTTTCTCTTAAATTATTTGGTGAATCTGTTTAAAATGGCTCTGTGAGGATCTTTGGTTAGTTTTTTTATTTATTTTAAATTTGACATCATGATTTTTATTTTTATATGCAGTTATTTTCTTTGAAACATCAACTTTATCATGAGATTTTCAAGCTACAAGCTTTTGCCTTTTAATACACTGTTTTGCATTTATAGGGAAGTAAGGTCGCTTAGCAATAATTTTAATGATGCCACGTCAGACTTCTGACTCGACAAGAAATAGGACCCATGAATTTGGGGTGCATGACACCTGCCGGGTAAACTGCTTTCGATTCAAAAGTCCGTGCGTATATATATAGATGTATAATATAGAACGGTGTTATCATAGATTGATGGATATGCACAGCAAGAAACATATAAATAAATTTCACAGTAACTAACTTCTCGTATTAGTTGTGTAGTTTTCTGTTGGGCAGCACTGCACAGAGAAATGGGGTTTCTAGAGTCGGGCAGAGCCGAGGAGGAGATTGTGGTGGACAGAGTGGATCCGCCAAGCCCTTCAAAGCAATCAAAATCTCAGCCACCCCAGGATGATCAACTCCAACCGGATCTGCCTGTGATGGAGATTGTACTGCCCAATCAAAAATCTTCACGCAAATGGACCAAACGATGGTACGATTCAACTTGAAGCTTCTTACTCCCCAACTTGAAGAATTCGGCTTGCTTTCCTGTGAAAGAACTCAAACTGGGTGCTGTTTTTTACAGTGAATTGAAAACGTTTATTTCCATGTTGAATTGAGAATTGCTGCATTGACAATGAATCCGAATAGTTTTGTTGCAAATTCCGGGGATTTTTAAGTGCGTTTTAATAGTTTGGCGCTTATGTTTGATCGAAATATTGTTTCTTGTAAATTGATCATATCAGAGGGATTTATCCTTACATAACAGGCAAAAGGCGCAGCCCCCCCAATTAGGAGAATATTAAGGGCATTTGCCAGCGTGCCCTCCACAGATGATGAATGTTTTGTAAAAAAATTGTCAGAATTCTTATGCGTTTTATGGGAGGAAATTGGTGTTTGGAGAAACGATTTTGTCATATGAACCCCTAACATTGGGCAGTAGATAGACAATTCAACTTGCCTAATAATTTTTTTGTTTGATTAGCAAATCATTCTATTATATAGGAAATATAAACATAGGTTAAAGCTGTTCGGATAGGCAGAGCAGAGAGATATCTTAGATTTACCATGAACCAGGACTGTTACAAAGATACTGTCCAGTAGAGGTGCTATTCAATCAGAGATATAGAGATCTACTAGAGCATCATATACTTTAGGCATCAAAAAGTACATCCTGTGCAAAAAAAAGCAGATAATAGCATAACTTAGTAAGGTCTCTCATAGTCACTGCTAAACAGAGAAGCGTCCTTTCCAAAACTGCAGAAAGCCTTTATGCAGACGAAGGAAATACGCAAGGCTTACTAGGCAGTCTTCAGGCTCCCTATTGAGTGTTGGTGTCCCTAGATTCCTTTCTTTCAGCAGTGACATTGGGCAGATTTTGTGATGGGAGAGAAATAAATTTGGAGAGCTCCTTGCTCATCCCTGCCAAATCCTCGGGGATAGGTAGCAGGGTCATCTTCAGATATCCTGTTTGTGTAGGGAAATTACCTCTTCTTTTAGAGTAACAAGCAATTTAGCTAAGTTTACGAAGATAGTATCAGTAAAGTATAAGACAAGTATAGTAGCTAGTATCATGTTCCTCAACTCAATATGATATCTCATATATATTGGAATCTAATATTGTGTTATTATAGATGTGTTAACAAAGCGTAAACTACAAATGGTTGGTAGTGGTTCCTTCACTAAGCTAAGTGGTTCCTGTGATGATCAAGGTCCCGATAATTCTTCTGAGCATCGATTGCCTAATATCTTATCATTGCCGCATAAAATGTTTTTTGGGCAGCAAAGTTCCAAAAAATATCATCAGACTATTGGTTGATTAATATGTTATTATTGCATAATAGTTGACATGCATGTTCATGATAAGAATTCTCACAGACCGGGACCTAATAATGGCACAGATAAAGTGCAATGAAGCATTTAATTGCCCAGTTATTGAAATTCTTGCAGATGTTAATTTGTTTAATGTTTCCATGTTCCATTTTTTTAATCCAACATGGGAATCCATCCCGAATGCACTGGAAACAGATCTTGTATTTATCTCTTACGAATCTATGGACAGATACACGAAGGATCCAATGCATGTCCAAGAAGGACCTAGCTCTGATATGTATGTGGGTGTATCCAGGGAAGAGGGGTAAGGATTCGGTAACATTGACTACCACACGTAAAAGGACACTATAAAATTATAAATTCCACAAGTACCATGGTTTCTTGCCCAGACACTAATCCGAAAAGGTTTGCCCCTGTTAGAATTTTGTATATGGTGCAAAAAGCGCACAACACCACAAGTAGTTGAGTACCCCAATTGTCAGGACCAAAACAATAGATTATGCTTGATCATTACCTTGCGGGTAATACAAAGTGCTAGCCGTGTGTTGTATAATATATTCACTAGTCAATGGCACACCGCCTTGTTGAAAAAACGTTTCTTGATTGCTAATGATTTTCAAGGGACACTTGAATAAAAATTTGGTCACTGCTTCAGCAAAATTGGCCTAGGAAACAAATGTCAGTAAAAAATACCACTTTCCAGTAACAAATATATTTATTCTACGTATTTTGGGTTGTGCGAAATGGCTTGACACTATCCCAAAGTGATAGCCCCATCTTGTATAATAGATTGATTGACAATGAATGGGCACACTGCCTCGTTGAAAAAAAATGAGGGTATAAATTGCTAATAGTTTTCAAGGGACGCTTGAATAGAAATTGGCAATCGCTTTGGCAAAACTGGTCCGGGAAGCAAATGCCAATAAAAGTAGCACATTCTAGTAAAAATATATTTGTCCTATGTAATTTGGGTTGTCTGAAATGGCTGATGCTATCCCAAAGTGCAGCCCCATTTCGTATAGTAGTTTGATTTGTCAATGGGCACATCGTTTTGTTGAAAAAATGAGTGTCTCGTTTGCTAATGGTTTCCAAGGGACACTTAATAAAAATTTGGCAACTGCTTTAGCAAAGTTTGTTTGGGAAGCAATTCCAATAAAATAACACTTTCAAGTAAAAATATATTTGTTCTATGTATTTTGGGTTGTGTGAAATGGCTTGACGCAAATCTGAAGCCTATCTTTCAGAAGGGAGAGTTGGAAGCACTATATATAATGGCCCATAATCTTTCTTAATGGATCATGCCATTCTTTCACAAATATAATACTGCCAACGCCATTCGTGTAGCAGTTTGCTTTTCTTTGACATGTCCATATGCTAGGCTTTCATGTACTTTTCATAAAACTTTAGGTATATCGTTTTGGGGCATATACCTTCATAATGCTCCATCAATATTTAACTTAAAGAATCTTTGAAATGATTCAAGTCACAAGGATTTTTAAGACACTTTTTTTTCTTAGACATAGTTAGGTTTGAATCTTGATGGAGGTTTTCTTCTGCATAACACTTAAATTGAACCATAACCAGCAATGTTCGTAGTAATACCTAACTCAAAAAAGTTGATTTTAGAAAGCCAACATGAGTCTCCCCCTATTGACTGGTCTCAATTTGGGAGAGACGGTAGAGACCAACATGATCCTTACTAGGTTTCAGTAAAATTTCAATCCAACTTGACGTATCTTCTCAATTTCAAATTTATATGGTTGCAAGTTGGAACAACCTGTAGAAATATCCAGAAAATGTTTTTTAATGGAAATTCAGAAATTTCACCTCAACCTTGAGGTTTCTCGGATCTATTTTCTGTGAACTTTCAGCTTTAGGGATGATTCGAAATATTCAATTACAGCAGCAAATACTTCAGTTCTCTTCAACCCAAATCACATGGCAGCACAAAAAAAAAATACCATTCAATGTCAACAATTTACAACTCTCTCAGGGCACACTTCTGAAGAAAATTACATATATGAAAATACTTTATTATGGTCACTCCACCAAAGATCCTCAACAAGCTAGCATACACACCTGCAAGTCCTCCTTGGCACCTACACATGCATGTCACAAATCCACAAAATTGTCTCCCTCCATCTTCTCCACAACAAGCACACCAAGCAGCATTTGGGTTTCCAAGTGCCACAAAACCCTAGTATCATTTTCTTCCAAGAGCTACAAGATCAAATGCTTCTTTTGTTTCTCTGGGCTTATCCCAAACCCTAGTCTTCTTTGTTTCCTTAGGGCAAAACCCTAACCTTAGTCCTCCCTTGAATTTTCTCCAAGAACCCCAGTGCTCAGAACAAAGAGAGCAAATACAACTGAAGAAGAGTACAAAGAAACTAGTTTACCCTAGCTCTTACATCTCTA
Source organism: Pseudotsuga menziesii (assembly GCA_001517045.1). Lineage (NCBI taxonomy): Eukaryota > Viridiplantae > Streptophyta > Pinopsida > Pinales > Pinaceae > Pseudotsuga > Pseudotsuga menziesii. The sequence continues at coordinate 239,072 of LPNX010400896.1, forward strand.
ACTCAAGTGTGTGAGTACATGAGCGAACAAGATTGAAGTAATGAAAAGGCTCTCTTTTGTCTTTATTTATATGAAAGTTGAGGGAGGCCAACGATACAATCTAGACCTAGTCCACTACAAGCAACCTAACTTTACACAAGATAGGCCCACATGTGGATTGCTCCAACTCTAGGTGACATATGTCAAGCTCCAAGGTATGCATGTCCAACAAGCAAGGCTCCAAGACTAGATGCTCCTTTTCCAATGGCCTTCAATTCTTCAACATTGCTTTCTAATCCATGTGTTCCTCTGCGTCCACCACACCTACATGATCACTCCTCAACCGAAGTGTCCTCAAGTCAAGTACAAGCTTTCATGCCACCATCTAGGCTCAACGCCCTCCTCTAAGATGCCCAACACTCCTCCAAAGCAAGCAATTAACATTTCCATTTGTGCACTCCATGAAGAAAGTCATTAAGGCACATATGTTTCCAATGCTCTAGGGAAGTGTGCCACATAAGCATCAAGGAAAGCTATAGTAATCCATCAACAAGCTATCTCTAATGTGTATGTCCATCATGGCACGACCAAGGGTAATCGACAAACCATGCACTCCATATCTCATGAAGCATGCCCAAGCATGGGTGCACTTTTGGAGTAACCTCAAAAGCTAACACCCCCTCTTAACAAGGTGTTATGTTGCACCTGTACTCAACTCATCTTCAGGTGTACCCTAGGGAGAGAGGGCCAATTTTTCGACCAGGAGGGGTGTTATTGAGCAATGGTGGCCATGGTCGGGCCCTTTGGTCATCCTTTAGGGGTACTATGGCTTAATGGCATTGCTGACTGTCCTTTATAGGGGTTTTTTAACCTCAGGGTTGGTGTCTGGGGCCCCTAAGGGTTGATCATTGGGTCACATGGCTCCATATCCTATTTACGTGCTACGGTGGCCTTTGCTTCAACTACAAGACATTCGTCTTCATTCACAGCCACTTTGGACACCCTCCTGACCCTTCAGTCAGTGGGTTCTTTCTCTCCTTGGCCTTATCTCCTCAGAGGAAGTCATCTTTCGTATTAGGCCTTTTAATGCTTTGAGGAGGGCGTTGAAGGATTTTATAGCATTTTAGGGGTTAGATGGGGTATAACGCCCTCCCTCCAACTCACTCTAGCCTTTCGTTTGTAGTGATTCACTTATTTGAGCATGTTTTGGCACCTGGGGATTTTGGCACCTGGGGATACAAATACCCCAGGTAGCCCACCTTAGGCTATATTTTATTATTATTTTTTTTAATTTGAAGTTGACATTTTATAATTTCAAATTGACTTATTTTAAGGCATGTAGGCCTGGATATTTAAAAAGTGAGTGTGAGATCATATAAATAGATCTCCTCACTTTCATTTTAAAGACAAAACTTATGGGATAAAACACTATGTTACTTTTCTACCCTTCTAGGGCTCTTTGGATGTGATGCGCTCCTCTTGAGGAAGGAAGTTTTCTGGGTTTGATGATCAATGCTTGGAGTTTCTTTGGTTCAACGCTTTTGCTAAGGTGATGCTAGATCTGTTTGCTTAACACATGCACAAGGAGTTATCTAGGGTTTGCATCTTGATCTCTCTTTGCTACTTGTTGATGAATGATGTATGTTTATGGATTGAATGGTAGCCTTTAGGGTTGCATTTTGTCTTGGCTAGATCTTTGTCAACTTTAGGCACCTTGGTTGTGCAAGTACGCCCATTTAGGAGTACTTCTAGGGTTAGAACTTTAGGGTTCTAGGGGTTAGTTGTAAACCTAGGTTAATCTTCTTTAGAGGCTAGTTATTCACTCCTTAGATGCCTTAGGTTGGAGTAGGATCGTACTAGGGTTTTGCACCCTAGGTCTCACACCTCCCTCTTTTCCAAAACCTAGTCAATAGGGTTAGATAGATTGCATTTTGCATTTGTAAATTTGCATTCTCATGGTAAAATTAGGGATATAATTAGGTCTGCATTTTTATGTTGAAAACCCTAAAAATCATTTTTTTGCATTTTTTGGCCTCCCTAAAATTTCGGCCACCTTCCCTATAAATCTGCCTTGGCCTCTAAAGCCCTAAAAACAATAAGGCGGAATTATAGGGAACCCTAAAAATCCAGAAATTGCAAAAATCTCAAAATCTGCCCTAGAAGGCCCTAGAACAGTCCTAATTTTGCCCTAAAAGCCCTTGTTTCCTTTTACCCTCGTGCTGCCCTAGTCCTCTCTCTCTTCACCTCTCGGGTCTCCCTTTGTGACAACTCAAACCCTTACCTTAGGGCTGCCCTTTACAGTGACAGCCCTCCCATTTACCCAAACCTTGTCTTAGTAACACTTGCTTGACACCTTTCACCTTCACATATAGTCTGCAAAACACCTCACAAGTAAATGCCAAAGTTGAGTGAATAATTGGTTACATGCACTTGTACTACTGTTCATTGTTTTCCCATAATTAATGCTGCTATAAATACTATGAATGATGACTGATATATACTGGTGTATGCATGCGTAAAAGTCAGTTTTAAGTTTTAACACGTACGGAATGATGGTTCTATACTGTAATGTGTATCTTTATTGTTGCATAATACTTTGTGGTTATGCCACTATAAATGCTGATTCAAAACTGATACTATACTGCTGCTAAAACATTGTTTTCAAAGTTGGTACTGTTTGTTGCCTTCATATAAAGTCTAATGCATGTAGTTTGGATAAAATACATGTTGAAATAAATGCTCATCATTGCTACGTGGCTAATGCTGCTATATTATGACTGAATGTATAAGTGTTGCACCTACTACTGTCATAGCTATATATCTTAATGCATGTACTCCTGTACTTGGGTTTTTGAGCTATGATGAACGCTTATACTTGATCTATAATTGCACTTATATGGTGGATACCTATGTTGCACTGGTCTCGGGGACGGGGGGGTGCAGGGGACGCGGGGACGAGTTTTCAGGACGGCTAGAGCGCACCCCCAATTTTTTAGGGGACGACAGTTATATAATATAAAATTTAAAAATAATATATATTATTATTATATATATAATTAAAAATAAAAATTATTTACATTGAGATAAATTATAAAATAAAAAATCTTTGCAGCAGAATATTAAAATAGCTTCCATGAATTTTTATCATAAAACAATGAAACATTGAAACATCAAAACATACATGTTTGCCGCCTTTGATTGAAATAAATGAGTCATAAAAATGAAAAAATAGAGCATGATTGCAGCATGAAATTAAAATATCTGCCATGTAAACTTTATAAAAAAACTGAAAAATTCAAAAACATAAAAATTTCAATTTCAATTCAAAAGTTAAGAGTTATGAATCATTCATGAAACATAAAAGACTAAAGTCTACAAATGTAATCACATGAATATTTTAGTCTTTAAAGTTTAAAACTTGAAATTCATATGCAAAAGGAAGAGTCTATCTAAAGCATAAATGAAGGGTAGGGTTTTAAGCTTTTAAATTTTTAAATTTTAATTAAAATTTTAATTTTTTTTACTTTCCTTTAATGTACAGGAAAGGGGACGTGTGGGAGTCCCCGCTTGGTCTAGGGACTTCGGGGACGTCCCCGAAAAGTCCCTTATTTTTAGGGTACGGCGAAAAATTCCTTGAGTCCCCAATGGAGTCCCCGACCATTTGGGGGCGTTTCCAAGGAGTTCCAAAGTCCCCGGAACGCCAGAACGTAGGGAACAAGTGAAATTTTAGGGGGGACGGGTCCCCGTGCAACATAGGTGGATACATTGAGGATAATGTTTCTTTTATGACATTACACCTTCAACGTAATTGGTTATCAGTTGAATGATACTTAGTGTGATGTTTACTTACTCATTATTGAATAAATTGCATTATTGAAGTATACCCCATATACACACTTAACACGACATTTTCACTCTCATATTTGACTCTAATAAGGCATTGGTCACTAACGTCCTTGAGAGGGAACAATTTGGTGTTTTAGTGTCTTTGTAGAGTTGCAATAGGGCTCTCCCCTAGGAGGTTTCAACTTTCGAAGTAGTTGGGGACAAGTGACTAGGGTGATAGTGGTCACTTTTCCCACATATGCTTATTGGTGGCTAGGCCTGCCATTTCAACTGGTAACACAAGGAAAGTGTTTTGACAAACACTAGTATGCTCTCTATGCAACTCAACCAAACCTACTTTTTCAATTCTTAACTTGATGCAATCTTGTGATCAGCCACTGGCATTTGGAAACGAACTGTCCTCCAAACTCACACTCCTCCATTAAGGCGTCACACCTCACCTCCTTAGAACAATTGGATGTCTCACACATGGAAGAAGCTAATGCATTATGGTTAGCATATTTCTTAGGAAGTGTACTCATCTTCACCGAAGATCTAGGTGTTGCTACATGCTTCTGTGCATCCTATAATGTCTGGGTAAGCATTCTCGTCTTCCTCTTTGTTGGAGTTGAGGGTGAGGGCATATCCATCCCCAATCCACCTCGTCCACCCTTGGATCTTATTCATCTTGAACCTTTGAATAAATTTTTGGAACAACAACCTCCTCACTCCTTTCAGTCTCAAAGGAGAACTTTGTAAACTAGATGACCTCACATCCTCATCAAACTTCATATCTTGGTTCACCATAGCCTTCCATTGATCCTGTAAACTTTAGAATGTTTGGAGAAAGTAATTTCACCTCCTGAATATCCATAGCGTTTTGTTGATGGGGGGGGGGTGTTGGAACTTAAGGTCTTGACATTTCATCACACCTATGGATCTTCTAGAAACAATTAGTCATGTTGCTCGTCGATGTGCACACAGTCAACATAAATCTTTCGAAAGCTGTTTCCCAAGTGGGAAAGGTGTGGCCTTGGGGCAAGAAAAGAATCAGGTGTTGTCACCTGATCCTGACTCCTCCGTTTAGGTGAACTCCTAACGAAGCCAAGGGGCATCTTGAACCTTTGAATAAATTTTTGGAACAACAACCTCCTCACTCCTTTCAGTCTCAAAGGAGAACTTTGTAAACTAGATGACCTCACATCCTCATCAAACTT
>LPNX010400896.1:244417-264031 GCA_001517045.1 Pseudotsuga menziesii
AAGGGGGGTAGACCCTATAAAAAGTTTTTAAGGCTCTTGTGTTTTAAAATGTTTTTTGGTGGATGATGAGGATGGGTGTTTTTTATGAGTTTTTAAAAGAGATTTACAATAACAGTTTAATGATACAAGTAAGTACTTGCAAGATAATTAAAGATGCACAACCACTTGACAATGGCAATTTAAAAGTAAAGCATCCATAGCATGATATGAAAATAGATAAAACAAGTGCTCTAGATAGATAATAAGCAAATAAATAATTGATAAGATTAGTGCCAAATGAAGTCAATTTAGTGCTTGAGATGCTTGATACAAGTCTTGGGTGTGCTTGAGAACGTTTTGCAAGTGTTCTTGGTAAATTTTATTGTAAATTTTAGGGGTGAGGTTGATTATTAAAAGGGAAGGGGATCTCCAAGATATACCTTCGGTATTGGACATATGTCCGAATAATAATCTAAGTGGTTCCGTACAAGAACATGTGGGTTGTCCGGAGTCTCTATACCGGTGTTCAACACTACACCAACAAGGATGTAGCCTAACTGTGCTTTCAAGGTCTCGGTATAGTGGCTCCTGCGTTCCCAGGCAAAATTTGGCCACTTTCGATTATTAGCGATCACCGTCGGATTTTCGTTGGTTTTCTTGGGAGAGTGTTTTATTTATGGTTGAAGTGGATTAAAATGTGAATATTTAATGAATCTACCATTGCTTATCCCACAAGTGGGTAGAGCATACACAGTGTAGTAAATGTAAATTCCAATTTTACTAAATGTTGTGAACAAGAACCACTGAAAAACTCTTCGACAGAGATGACTCTTGATTTGCCTTATGGCGAGATTCAAGAGATTTATGGAAAAGGTAAAAATGCTGAAGTAAATGAACTGAAAATTAAACAACAAAATTCTCCGACAAAGAGCACTCTTGATCCGCCTTTCGGTGAAATTCAAGAGATTTTATGTTTTTTTTTTAATTTAACAATTTATATGAAAACATGAAATCTAATCTATACAACCCTTCAAGGACGGATTATGTTCTTGTGTTGCAAATAAAGTAAACATGCAAAAAATAGGAGTTTTTTCTAATTACTACAACCAAGAATCTCTTTTCGGCCTGGATGCTGTATTTGGGAAAGCTTGGGTACTCAATTTTGCGAGAAAGAAATAAAATAAAACTTTAAGGAACCATGATTGGTCTATATTACTTGCAAAAAAAATAAAAAAATGAAAACTACTTTAATACTGTGCAGGTATAAAGCAAATAAATGGACAGATACAGGCTTCCCCCAAATGGGAGAAGAGGGGTGTGGGAGTCGTAATCCCACTTGCTTTTATTAATGATTTATTACAATACTAAAATTTTAGAGAAAGAACCGCCTTTTGGCCCTCAAAAATTGGTCAAAATGGCTTACAAATTGCCCAAGAAAGAAGGGGAATGAAGAAGGGGGAAGTGGGTTGGATCTCGGGTGCTCCGGAAGGCTTAAAGCACAAAATTTCCGAAGCGAATCCCTCTCTTTTTTGTTCAACCTGCTAAAAACCAGCAAGTTAAAAGTTTACAAATTAGTGGATTAGTGCAATAATACAATAAGAAAAATACACTACTAAATACTAGCAAAGATTGGAAAAAATTGGGGTTTAAAATACTGAGTAATAACTGCTAGATCTAGGCTTATAACTGTTATTTAGATGCACTTTAGATCTAGTAAAATAACAAGCTACTCTTTATGATAAAACTTTTTTTTTTAAATGAAAAAAACTTGCTTCAACAGGTAACCAATGAAAAATTTTGAGGTTTGAGAGAGAAAGAAGAGAAAAGCTTTGCTCAAGCTTGAATCTTTTTGAGACTTGGAGGTACTAATGGGCATAAGAATTTGTAGATTCTTCAATATTTGAAGAAGAGGGTGATGCAACTTAACTCTTCCCCTTACTCCAAAGTTGCAACCTGAAAAAAACTTATTCACACTTGCACAAAAAGTGATCAAATCTAGTACATTCAACCAATGGAAACCAAAAGAGCATGAATACAACTTAATAAACAATGCTACTTTTGAATCTAAAGAAACCAAAATGTAAGTAAATAACTTGAAGCATCAAATATTTACCCTATGTGTTTCAGAGAACCCTCTAAGCTAGATTGATTACCAATTTGATATCAAGCATAAACAAATTAAAACAAGATTACCTCAATATGCATACACCATTCACCATGTGACATGAACACCACTGGACCTCCAAAGTCTCATTATTATTCAGATGACAACAAACAAATTACATGAGCATAGGTTCCTTGCTTCCGTCACCAATGGGGAAGAAGGCCTCTCTTTTATAACAAAACCCAGACCCAAGGGGGCACCAATCAACTGAAGATCAACTCAGCGTGTAACTGAATTGAACTGAGCTTGGACTGAGTCAATCTGGAGTTGAAGTGAAGAGGAACTGACCACACTCACCCAACAAATGACAAAACACCCAAAAACCTACCAACACTGAAGATGGACTCACCTTCTCCTCCACGTGAGTGTACGACCCCTCCACGCGTGAGAAGATCCTCGCCAACCCAATACTTGATCGCATGAAATGGAGGGTAAAAGCCACAATCCAAAGTCTTAATAAAATATTTAACACATGGGGAGGTGTCCACCCTCACCCATTCGCATCCACCCCTCGCTAGCGTGAGCTCCACTAGTGGTTTGACGTCACCCACCAAACACCCTCGCTATCAATTTGCATGTATTGGATATAATACCAAGGTTTAATATTTTTTTAAGTGGAGAGGGGTTCACCCCAATCCCATTCACACCACAACCTTCACCTTGTGTGAGTCTTCACTCTCACATCACTCTCCACTTGAAATAAATCGTGACCATCTCTTAAGACAAAGTTTGACTTGCCATTACATTATAAAGTGGGTCGCATGGCATGAGGGACCCACCTCCATGTCATCCCCACCTTTAAAACATTAATTTTTGACTTTTTGAATTTTTCGACTTTAGTGCATTTTCTCAGAATCTAGCATTTAAATGTCATTTTGGTGCTTTGTTAGCCAAATAACGCCTTACTAGGTGTTTTAGCTGCCCTAAACATAGTGAAAGTGGTCATTGGGGTGAAGATGCTACTCTGAGCTTGAAAATGAGCCCAACTACGCCAAAAACGGACTTTGAATCACACTTTTTTTACATTTTGAAATTTTCCATTTAAACCATTAAAAAATGTGGCTTAAAAAACGATTTTTTTTCTCAGAATCGGACGAAACTCTAGGGGGACCTAGTACATGTCCATACGACTCAAAAACAATGCCTACCATGGTTATATGCATCGATACATGAACTTTAATAACCTCCTAAGGCCTAACCACCAAGACAAAAATTCCAGCTTTGGAGGAGTGGTGAAAAACTCGAAAATTATACATCGCTTATTCAACATTGTATAATTGACAAGGGAAAAAACACCTTGGAATAATCAGATTGATATCCCAGTCTTAGGAAGCCAAGTCCTTTACAAAACGTTTGTCGTGTTAGAGCATTTATTACAATGCCCCCAGGGGTTATGAACATGCATTTTATTAAAAAAAAGAGGCCCAAAAAAGGCCCTTATGAATCGCGAAACCTTCCAAGCATTGATAATGAACAACTGGCTTGTTCATGACTTCAGCGGCTCACTGGAAATCCATTAAGTGCAAAATTAGTGGATAACATCTGGCTCCAATTGCAGGACGTGTGCTCGATCTAGTCTCTTAGGCAAGGAGAGCATATGAGAACACTAGAATCTTCAGTTCTTATAATCTGTAAAAACATCTCAACTTCAAAGAAAAAACCTTAGTAGCACAAGTTTTATGAAAATGAGCCAATGATCCAAAAGTTGCTTTATTTAAAATATTGACAAAACTAAAAAATAATTTATTCCTCACTTTAAGGAGCTTATTTTTCCTACTCTAACCATGACAATATAAACTTTTAACTAAAATCAAATATCCAATGTAACCATTTAAGCATTTTATCAACTTTAATATTTTTTGCCTTATCTTTGGTTACTAGCCAAAGTAAGGACACATTTTTCAGAAAATGCAAACCTGCATGAAATTCCCAGATGGGAGGGATGGATGGGAGATTGTAATCATGGAGAAGGTCCTCGAATTGCTTCCCAAACTGGCAAGTCCTCGTGCAGGATTCTTCTATCCAAGATTGGATAGTACTAATGTAAACATCTATATGGTGAGGCAGATCATCATACTCATCATTGTTAAAGTTAGTGCAGCTGCGAGACCCATTCTCAGAGAATGGTTTCCTAGTCAGTTGACTAGGATAGAGTAAGACCCTAGAAGGTACCCTAGGGCCCCTAGCAGTCTCCTTGGGTTCTTGGTCTAGGACCAAGCAGGTTGATGTCATGGCAAAGCCCCTAGCATGTGGCTAGGGCCCCTATATGCCTCTAGGGTATTTTGGTCTGGGACCAAGGATGTGATGTCCAAGTAGAGCTTGCAGTTAGAGGCAGAGATATAGTCTGGTATAGGACCAGGGACACGATGTCCAAGTAGGTCCTGCAGGCAGTTTCCAAGTAGGTCCTGCAGGAAGTTGATCAATTTTCAGTGTGAGACTGAAACTCAGCTTAGTACTGAGAACCATTCTGCGAGAGAATGGAGGACCCGGTTAGGGTCCAGGGATTGATCAACTTGATTCAGTGTGAGATTGAAACTCAGCCTAAGGCTGAAGGCCATTCATTAAGAATGGAGGTTAATGATGTCCCCTCTCGTAATCGGTTATTGCTAGGTTGTTTTTCAAGGGACTGGCCACCCCTTGATGATGTCCCTAGTACCTAACCCTTAGGAGCAGTGTCAAGGACAAAATGATTGTACCATCCGTTTGGATCTTCCCCCTTATACAGTGATGACAAAATATATGAAAACTATGTGTCTTGAGAGAGAGAAAAGTCTTTGGTCTGGTTGGTCCTAATTGAATGTTGTCCATCTTTACGTTTCACCTTGATCTTGTGGTTGTTGACTCTTGGTCCTATTCTTACTTGATCCTAACACTCTCACTTGTGTGCACCTTTGACTATGATGACTCCTACTTTATGGAGTGTATTCTCTTAATGATTTATTAAAGGCCTTTGGACCATGTGTTGTTATGGTTATCTTATGTTTTGTTAAAGGATTTGTTAAAGGACCCTTGACCCACTTATGGTTTTGGATTATTTACTTTATATTGGACCTTTGGACTTTCACTTTATGGCCTTATTTTTAATTAGTTATTTGTTAGTCTTATTAATAAAATCTTTATGATTTTATTACTAAAAACTTGTGAACCATTTAATCTTATTTCATGTTTTTTTTTTTATGGTTACTCTTTTGGATTATTTTATGTTATTATTGATTGTTGCTTTTTTTTTTTTTTTCAATGTGGTTCATGCGTCGGCTTGACCGACGGGCTACATCCAAGGAATAATTTCTGGCGGACCCACCCGAAGGGGCCTCACACCCGCGGCCGCTGCGTGCCTAACCCCAAGAGAGTCGATGAGAATGGATCCCGCGACCTCACATGCTGGGAGGCCTAACTACGAGTACTTGACCGATTGAGCTAACTCTTGGGGCTATTATTGATTGTTGCTTTATGATTACACTTTGGGTTATTTTATTACACTATTGGTTAAAGTGTTTTGGTTTGGATTTTTTTATTATTATTATTATTATTATTATTATTGTGGACCCTTGCCACTATTCTAAAAGTCAAGTTTTTACGTGGACCCTTGGCACTATCCAGAACTTGATTTTTTTTATCACTTAACCTTATAAAATGATGAGGGCATATTTTTTTTTATCATCGATTTTGAAGGCTCTCCACTCATCCTCACGTGTTTATTTTTCACGGGCTGGCCGGTTTTGTTTCTCTGTGATCTGCGATTTGTTCACGGGCTCACTGTCCATTCCTTCCTCGCTGCCTGCCAGCGTTTTTCTTTCATGGGCCAATTACCTTTTTCTCTGCGGGTTGCTGGCATTTTTCCTCCGCGGGTTGCTGGCGTCTTTTCTCTGTGGGCTGTGTGCGTTGTTTTTGTTTCCTCTGTGACTGCGTTGTTTGCTGCTGGCTGCTGCACTGTATCCGTGACTCTAGTCCCGTCGGATCCGCACTTGCTAGGTCTTCGTCGGTGTTGGTTTTTTTTTGTTTGCTGGTCTCCCATGTGACCCTGTTTGAGGGTGTCCTTCTGTCTGCCGGTTTCTTGCTGCCGACTACTCTATTGGTAGCTAACTCGTAACTCTCTCTACTGGCTGCTAGTCTCAGTTGCGGTCTCTTCTTGTCTGCCGGTTATCAGCTGCCGATTGCTTTGTCCGCCTAGACTGTGTGCACACACCAGGGTTATTTCTTTTCTCCTGACAACTTTTTCTATCCTATTTTGGTTTTGGACACATTAGTGGGATCTCGCACCTGTGTAAGTCATCTTCAGTAGTAGGACTGTGGATCAGTGTAATTGAACTGCTATTCTTATTGAAGAATCTGAGGTCTGTTTACTTATACCTGAACTCTATCTCTCTCAAGGTACGTAACATGCTTGTTCAGTTTGACTTGTCCTTTCAGTGACAAGATCAAACTCAGAACTATCTGATATAAGGCGGATCCAACGAATGGTTATGATTCTTTATCTTCTGTAGTTTATTTGAGATTGAGTTTACTGCATTTGATTATTTTTCTGTACATGACATTTGGAAAAACATCTCAATGATCAACTTTAACGTAGTGACTAGCCGAGCGTTAATAACGCAATGACCAGCAGAGCGTTAAGTTGAAAGAGATGAAAGTTATGTTGTTAAATTTTAGTACAGTTTAAATTTAACCTTAGTTTTTTATATGTTCATGTATTGAAGTTTAGTACTTGCATTAACAGTCATCTAACCTATAAAATTCAACAATCACAAGGGCTTATCTGTTGATAACTCAGTGTGTAAGCCCCAAACTACTCCAAATCGTAAGGAACATTTGTATGTGAAGACGATGGCTGAAAAAAATCTTCAACTAGTTGCACCCAATCTGATTCTTCACTGCATTGCTTCTCCAAATCCTCATTAAAGATACTCAAATACAACTCTAACTGATCATATGAAAACTCTGACTGCTCTTCTTTACAACTTTCATAAGTCTCAGAATAAACACTCCCCTTGTTGGATGCATCATAGATCAGACTTCCACAAATCTCTGAATAAACACTCCCCTCGTTGGATGCATCATAGATGGGATCTTCAAAAAGATTTTCAAGAGTATCGTAGGTTGGATATTCAATAAAAGTCCAATAGTGATCATACCCATCTATGTCATATATGAGAGAATGTTCATCACTGTTAGCAAGTCCTTGGCTATCTTCATCCTCCTTATGATCATAACAATCCTCTTCAAAAAGACGGGTTTCAAAGATATTAGAAGGTTCCCAACTCTCCAAATATTCGCCATGAGGTGGAGAGCATGGAGGATTCTCATCACACAAATCTTCAAAGATTGGATTTTCAATTAAAGTCTCGTAGTCGTCATCCATGTTAGATGTAAGGGACTCTTTATCACTTGTATCATGCTCTTGACTGTACCTGTCCTCCTCTAGATCATAATCATCCTTTATAGAAAAAAGGTCACAAGGCAGTAAACCTCGTAAACTATTATCATTATGCTCATTACAGATTTCATCATAAGTTTGATAAGCTTTTGTAATGGTTTCATCTTGAGACTGATCTGGAGTAAAAATGTGATCCTCATCACTAAAATAATCATGAGAGGGTCCCCAATCTTCAATATTCTTTGTTGATGTGACATGAGGAGGGTCTTCAACAATATCTTCAATGAATGGCTCTTCATGCATAAACTCAATGGGATCATCATGGATTTATGAAAACTCAGTGTTGTTTTCCATGTTGATACTAGTTAGCGCAGGCTCTTCCACATGATATTCTTTCCACGGAAAGAAGTGAGCCAAATTAGTCTTAATGAATAATTCGATATTGAATAATTCAATATCATTTTCTTCATAATGCCACTGCCTTAGAAATATATCTAAGAAATTGGCGAGGGAAGTAATAGATTTATCAGGAAGACCCTCATAAAACCAACATGACACAATCCCCTGTAGCGAATGGGCAAACATCAACATCATATGATCCTCATGACATATGTTGAAGTCACTCATCCGTGAAAGGAAACTCATAACATGAAATCTAGCTGAGTGATTATTATCATGCCCTTGGAAGATTGGAAGGGAACAATGTCTCTGTTCACCATCAATACAATTTGGGAAGCTAGAGATTTTAAAGAAATCAATTAGAGGATGTGAATGGGAAATCTGCGTTGCAGTTTCCCTCCATTTAATATCCATATTGAGAATAAGTGATCATGGGAACATTTGGTACTGGAAGAGTATGGTTGTCAATTAAAGAGCTTTAAAATTTTACTGTTTGCATGGGCTCATCTACACACAATCAACTCAACAAGCTGTATGAGAAACAATGTTTTATCCCTTCAATGGAGTCGTTATGTGAAAAGAAAATTATGCATCATAAATCTTTCACAAAAATTTCTATTTTTTGCTTTTCTTTGTAAAATAAAAGGAAAAAGGGTTAGTGGAGTTGCTAGATGAAAAATAAAGATCTACTCTAAACATTCATCAAACAAAGCAAAAACAAAGAAAAAGAAACAAAGGTCGTAACACGAGAATCAAAAAGATTTATCTCCAGCAACGATGCCAAAAATGTTTCCTGCCGATGTGCACATTGCCAGCAGAAATCTTTCGAAAGCTGTTTCCCAAGTGGGAAAGGTGTGGCCTTGGGGGGCAAGCAAAGAGTCAGGTGCTGTCACTTGGTCTCGATTCCTCCATTTAGGAAAACTCCTAACGAAGGCAAGGGGGGTAAACCCTATAAAGAGTTTCTAAGGCTCTTGTGTTTTAAAATGTTTTTTGGTGTATGACGAGGATGTGTCTTTTTTAGGAGTTTTTAAAAGAGATTTACAATAACAGTTTAATGATCCAAGTAAGTACTTGCAAGATAATTAAAGATGCATAATCACTTGACAATGGCAATTTAAAAGTAAAACATCGATAGCATGATATGAAAATAGATAAAACAAGTGCTCTAGATAGATAATAAACAAATAAATAATTGATAAGACTAGTGCCAAATGGAGTCAATGCAGTGCTTGGGATGCTTGATACAAGTCTTGGGTGTGCTTGAGAATGTTTTGCAAGTGTTCTTGGTAAATTTTATTGTAAATTTTAGGGGTGAGGTTGATTATTAAAAGGGAAGGGGATTTCCAAGATATACTTTCGGTACTGTAGATATCTTCGGATAATAGTCTAAGTGGTTCCATACAAGAATATGTGGGTTGTCCGGAGTCTCTAAAGTAGTGTTTAACACTACACCGACAAGGATGTAGCCTAACTGTGCTTTCAAGGTCTCGCTACAGTGGTTCCCGCGTTCCCAGGCATAATTTGCCCACTTTCGATTCTTAGCGATCAACGCCGGATTTTCGCTAGTTTTCTTGGGAGAGTGTTTGATTTATGGTTGAAGTGGATTAAAATGTGAAGATTTAATGAATCTACCACTGCTTCTGGGTATCCCACAAATGGGTAGAGCATACACAGTGTAGTAAATGTCAATTCCAATTTTACTAAATGTTGTGAACACGGACCACCGAAAAACTCTTCGACAGAAGGCACTCTTGATTCGCCTTATGGCGAGATTCAAGAGATTTATGGAAAAGGTAAAAATGCTAAAGTAAATGAACTGAAAATTAAACAAAACTCTCGGACAGAGAGCACTCTTGATCTTCCTTTCGGTGAGATTCAAGAGATTTTATGCTCTTTTTTAGTTAGCAATTTATATGAAAATAAGAAATCTAATCTATACAGCCCTTCAATGTTGAATTTTCAGCATTAGCATAAACTTTAAAAATTTGCAGATAAACAGAAATAGATCAGCAGTGCAGTAAAAACACATTCATCACATCAGCACACATGGACACAATATTTTTCATTGGGGAAACCTTCAAAGGACAAAAACCCCAAAAGCATTAATAGCTCATCTCGTAAATGAGATGGCTTAAGAAATTCTTCAAAAAGTTCCTCAAATCCAGATCTGGATTTTGACCACAGTAACTGTAAAATTCATCAGTAAAAATCAGACTGATAATTTTACCCACAATTTCCAGAATTATAGAAAATTACCAATTTAGGGCTTTCTCAGAAAAACTGAGATTTTCTCTCTCTTGCCCGAAAATACCAGACTGCTGAAAACTGCCCGAAAATATCAGACCGTTGAAAACTGCCTGAAAATATCAGACTGTTGAAAACTGCCCAAAAATACCAGAGTGCTGAAAACTGCCCAAAAAACATCAGACTGCTGAAAACTGTTCGAAAATATCAGACTGCTGAAAACTGCCCAAAAAATGGAATGCTGAAGATGGCTGTGCAAAAATGTTGAAGATGGACTTTGCTGATAAAACCCTAGCTAAAGGTTTGAACATAAGATAGTCTTCTTCACCTGTGAGAGCAAAAGTGTGTGTAACAAATGAGAAGGCTTGATCTTCTTTTATAGCCTTTGTTCACCTGTAAGTGGACAAGATTAGGAAAAATAAAAATAATAATATTTTTATTCTTTTCCTAATTTCACTTTCACTTTTACCAAAAAGGTACTTTTATTTTTTTCCTTTGACTTTTATAAGAAGTCCTTATTTAATTTTGTTTTCCACCTGTGGTCCTTTTAGGTGGACAAGATTAGGAAAGATAAAAATAATAATATTTTTATTCTTTTCCTAATTTCACTTTCACTTTTACCAAAAAGGTACTTTTATTTTTTTCCTTTGACTTTTATAAGAAGTCTTTATTAAATTTTGTCTTCCACCTGTGGTACAAAAAGTCTTTATTTTTTTTGACTTTTGACTTTGGCCTTTTACCAAGTGCCCCTGTGGTCATTACCTGTGGTACTTTTTCATTTCAAAAGTACATTATCATAAACCAAGAGAGTTATTAATGCTTTTATCTCACACACTGTGTGACACCTAGATCTGGTACTAGGGTAACTTAACCAAGGGTAGCTAATCCTTGGAGAAGCACACCAAGCCCATAGATCAAGGGTCAAAGTGCTACACACATGCCCAAACCCAGTCTAGGGCTTACAGTGTCTTCATTCTCCCAGAGAATGGCTACTCAGAACTACGCTGAGTCTACCAGTCCCAGACTGGTCTACATCGTGGTCCCGGACCAGATGTCTACTCAACACAAGGTTGAGTCTACCCAGGGCAGATCTGGGTTTATATCATGGTTCCAGACCAGATATCTACCATTCAACAGAATGGTCACTCAACACTGGGTTGAGTCTTCGCTGTGGTCCCGGACCAGGTGGTCCCATTCTCCGAAGAGAAGGGCTCTCGATGCTGCTCAGAAAATCAACATTCAAGGGCAGATTGTGTGCTTGTGTTGCAAATAAAGTAAACATGCAAAAAATAGGAGTTTTTTCTAATCATTACAACCAAGAAGCTCTTTCCGGCCTGGATGTCGTATTCGGGAAAGCAAGGTTGGGTAAGTATTCAATTTTGCGAGAAAGAAAAAAAAACTTTAAGGAACCATGATTGGTGTATTTTACTTGCAAAAAAAAAACAACAAAAAAAAGAACACTACTTTAATACTGTGCGGGTATAAAGTAAATAAATGGACAGATACAGGGTTCCCCCAAATGGGGCAAGAGGGGTGTGGGAGCTGTAATCCCACTTGCTTTTATTAATGATTTATTACAATACTAATTTTTTTGAGAAAGAACCGCCTATTGACCCTAAAAAACTGGACAAAATGGCTTACAAATTGCTCGAGAAAGAAGGGGAATGAAGAAGGGGGAAGTGGGTTGGATCTCGGGTGCTCCAGAAGGCTTAAAGCACAAAATTTCAGAAGCGAATCCCTCTTTGTTTTGTTCAACCTGCTAAAAACCAGCAAGTTAAAAGTTTACAAATTAGTGGATTCGTGCAATAATACAATAAGAAAAATACACTACTAAGTACTAGCAAAGATTGGAAAATTTTGGGGCTTAAAGTACTAAGAAATAGCTGCTAGATCTAGGCTTATAACTATGATTTAGATGCGCTTTAGATCTAGTAAAATAACAAGCTAATAATCTTTATGATAAAACTTAAAAAAAATGTAAAATGCTTGCTTCAACATGTAACCAAGGAAAAGTTTTGAGGTTTGAGAGAGGAAGAAGAGAAAAGTTTTGCTCAAGCTTGAATCTTTCTGAGACTTGAAGGTACTAATGGGCACAAGAATTTGTAGATTCTTCAAGATTTGAAGAAGAGGGCGATGCAACTTAGCTCTTCCCCTTACTCCAAAGTTGCAACCTGAAAAAAACTTATTCACACTTGCACAAAAATGGATCAAATCTAGTACATTCAACCAATGGAAACCCAAAGAGCATGAATACAACCTAATACACAATGCTACTCTTGAATCTCAAGAAGCCAAAATGTAAGTAAATAACTTGAAGCATCAAATATTTACCCTATGTGTTTCAGAGAACCCTCTAAGCTAGATTGATTACCAATTCGATATCAAGCATAAACAAATTAAAACAAGATTACCTCAATAAGCATACACCATTCACCATGTGACATGAACACCAATGGACCTCCAAAGTCTCAATATTATTCAGGTGATAACAAACACATTACATGAGCAAAGGTTCCTTGCTTCCGTCACAAATGGGGAAGAAGGCCTCGCTTCTATAACAAAACCCAGACCCAGGGGGGCACCAATCGACTGAAGATCAACTCAGAGTGTAACTGAGTTGAACTGAACTTGAACTGAGCTTGGGATGAGTCAATCTGGAGTTGAAGTGAAGAGGAACTGACCTCACTCACCCAACAAATGACAACACACCCAAAAACCTGCCAACACTGAAGATGGACACACCTTCTCCTCCACGTGAGTTTACGACCCCTCCACGCGTGAGAGATCCTCACCAACCCAATACTTGATCGCATGAAATGGAGGGCAAAAGCCACAATCCAAAGTTATAATAAAATATTTAACACATAGGGAGGGGTCCACCCTCACCCATTCACATCCACCCCTCGCTAGCATGAACTCCACTAGTGGCTTGACATCACCCACCAAACGCACTCGCTACCAATTTGCATGTATTGGATATAATACCAAGGTTTAATAATTTATTAAGTGGAGAGGGGTCCACCCCAATCCCACTCACACCACAACCTTCATCTCGCGTGAGTCTTCACTCTCATGTCACTCTCCACTTGAAATAAATCGTGACCATCTCTTAAGCCAAAGTTTGACTTGCCATTACATTATGAAGCGGGTCACATGGCATAAGGGACTCACCTCCATGTCATCCCCACCTTTAAAATATTAGTGGATAACAATTCAATAAACGACAGTCGACTAGCTAAGTTGTCGACTAGTGGATCGATTGAGTCTGCGATTAAACGTTCGATTGAGAAAATCGAAGACTCGACTCAATGGTTGACGAGGCCTTGGTCGAATCGACTACAACAATCGACTACAATTTGGGACGTTGTGGATTTTGTGGAAATAGTTATGACCAATGACCCCTACTTGTGGAACTGATCTTGCTCACTTCACTGGAGTTCATTAGATCTGGAGATTATAAAAGGAGAACCGTATGGGTTGTGCCAAGCATGAGATTTGAGATGTCTTTCATATCAATACTGCATTGTGATGTTCTGAACACAATGTGTCGTGCTTAAGTGTTCTAATGGTGTCTTTAGGCACCACCTTTGTTCTTGGGATATTGTTCCCTTCTGTCATTTCTTTTCTGTTATATAGTTTAGGGCGAAGAGGTTCCTTGACATGGTATCAGAGCTATTGGTTTTGACCTAGCTTTGTTGTTTGCAAATCGTACTGCGTCGAATCAAGGTTGATCGACTCTCGGCTGAGAAATTTGTTGACGAATACCTCCTCGTGAACTTGGAGCAGATTTATTTGATTAGAAGGATGACTTCCAAGATGGAACCTATTGTTCTCAATGGACATAATTATGCAATTTAAGCGACAGATATGGAGACCTTGTTGAAACGCAATGGACTATTGTAGTACACGAAGACCGCTATTGCTGATCCGATGGATGTCGATGCTGAGTTTATCATTGACGTAAAGAAGGACGAGGATGTTGGGGTCATCACGACCTACAATTCAAGGGAGACTTGCTTTCACACAAGCAGGATTGATTTTCCTCATGCCATTTGGAATAATCTGAAGAATTTGTTCAATAAAGTGAATGAAAAGACAAGTTATGTAGATAGAGAAAGAGTTGATCTCTCTATAACCTCTTTCCTTTTGATCAGATCGAGGACTTTTTAGCTCGCATCAAGGAGTTACAGTTGTAATTGAGCAAATGTGGTAAGGATTTTCTAAAGAAGGATGGACAACTCATTGAACTAGTCCTGATGAATTTGAAGACACCATATGATGTCTTCTGCTCCTCCTTTCGCACCAGTTGGATGTCTCGCAAGCAAGATGGTAAGAATTTTAGCTTTGGTACTTTATGTGATTTGTTGATTAAGGACCAACAAAAGCTGCTTGAAGAAGGGAAGCTTGGTAGCAAGCACCAAGCTCACTTACTGAAAAGCAAGGTCAAGCCAAACCATAAAGAACGTGGTCGACATGATCATCGACCATAATGTATTGACCAACCTACAAAAGGGAAGAATGAACAATCGTCATCGACGAACAAGGATCGAAAGAAGAAGACTTGTCGGTATGGTGTAAAAGTGGGACATGTCAAGAAGAACTGTTGGAAGAAGACGAAGGACCTAGAAGGAAAGGTCAAGCACCTTGAGGATAGTGCATCGACTGGATAGTCAACTAATCGAACTCCTAAAAATTATACTTTCTTTGTTAGCACTTCCCAGGCATTACATGCTCATACCACCCGAACATAATGGATAGTCGACTTTGAATGTACTCATCATATGGCAAAGGATGTTTCTCTGTTCTCTTCCTTAAGTGGAGCTATTGAAGAGAAGATTTATGTTGCCGATGTTACAATCTCACAGTTGTTGGAAGCGATGATGTTGAATGTCAGCTAGACCAAGTATCCAATGTCTTGTTGAAATTTAACATGTGTATGATATTTTTAAATTTTGCAGACTATAAGAGAGTTAGTGGTTGAGATGCTAACAACAGTAGAACATATGTAGTAGTAAAACAAACATCCACACAATCGAACACAAGATTTTTCACGGGGAAACCTTTTAAGGACAAAAACCCCAAAGCATTGATAATTCATCCTCTAAATGAGATGACTGAGTTTGTACATGAGCAAAGATAATTTGATCATAGAACTCTGAGGTGAATGTAGATAAAGTTTACCCAACAGGCTGTGTTCTTCCAGTCTATACAAAAATTGGATCTATGGAAGCGCTAGTAGGCTTACTACTACTACCAATGGCTGCTGCTGCCATGTGTACTATACTTGTTGTTGCCACATGGACTATACCTGTTGTAGCGTGGACTGTACTTGTTTCCACCTCTGCTGCCACCTCACAGAGGTCTGTTGGTGGACTTCAGTTGCTGTAGGATAGCTCTAATAGGGCTCAGATGCTAAAGGAAAGCCCTAGCAGGCCTAGTGTGCATGTATGACTGCCCAACTAGGGCAGCCGTGACTCTTCCTCACCACGGTGACTGTGTGCTGCCTCTTGTTGCTACCCTCGTGACTGTTCCTCACTACCAAGGCTGCTCCTCACCACCATCGTGACTGCTCCTCCTTCCACCGTGACTCTTCCTCCTTCCATCGTGACTGTTAGTGCATGTAGGGAAACCCTAACAGGGCTTGGGTGTTAGTAAAAGGCACTAGAAAATGCTGTAGCAAGAACCCTAGCTGATTAGGGTCACATGTAGTGAACAACAAAGAAGAGAGAGAAGGTACACGGGTTGCGATCTTCACACCAGCAGAGATAAGATTACGATTTTTACTTGGAATAGATGACGATCTTCAATGATAATGAAATGAGTTGAGGTGCTTCTTTATTTATATTCCATCAAAAATAACATGTTTCCATATAATTAGGAAGTTGACATTAGGGCTTTCATTCTTTTTCATCTTTGACCATTGACTTTTAGTCTTTTGTGGTTCAATGGTCTTTTGGTGTTTGTCTTTGAGCCACTTGGGCCTTCATTTGATGGTCACTTGGACCCATACAAATTGTGCTAGGGTTTCTTGGTCCTTCAAGTGATTTTGTGACCACACAAACCACCTCTAGAGTTCTACAAGGTCCTCATGGTCCATTCATGCCCACTCAAAGTGCATCTTCGTAAATAAGGAGGGTTATTAAATGCTTTATCTTGATCTACTTGTTGCCACCAAGATCAAGTGCTAGGTTTCTCAACCAGGGGTAGCTAGTCCTTGGAGAATGTCTCATAGCCCATAGATCCAGGAGAGGAGTGCATCACTTACCCAAACCGAGTCTAGGGCTTATGGTGACGACCTGGTAATTGACCAGGTGCCTTAAGCCCCAAGCTGCATCAATTCAATGTCGATTACTTGGTAACTCACCAAGCGTCTCCGTTCTCCTAGAGAATGGCCCTCAACCCTAGGCTTAGATCCCAGTCCCAGCCTGGGTTAATTTCCTAGTAACTGACCAGGTCCCTCCATTCTCCCAAAGAATGGCCCTCAGCCCTAGGCTGAGGTCCCAGTACCAGACTGGGTTGAATTCTTGGTAACTGACCAGGTGCCTCCATTCTCCTAGAGAATGGCCCTCATCCCCAAGCTAAGGTCCCTATCCCAGAGTGGATTGAATTCCTGGTAACTGACTAGGTGCTTCCATTCTCCCAGAGAATGGCTCTCAATGCTGCTTAGGAAAAATCAAACTCTCCCACTCAGTGAGAGAGGTATTCTCTGTAATGCCAAGCTTGTCGCGAAAGTACATGAACTTTGTTGATGTCAGAGGCTTGGTCAAAATGTTTGCAATTGTTCATTGATACGGATATACTGAAGCTTTAGGGTACCTCTCTGAACTAATTCTCTGATGAATTGGTAATTCATTTCTATGTGTTTTGATCTGTCGTGGAATATAGGGTTCTCTGAAAGGTAATTGACCATAGAAGCATAAGACTTTGGAAAACCGACTCTCCTAGGTTCATAGTTAAACATCCGAGGCGATTTGACAAGAATCACATAAGACTTCAAAGAGTTTTGGTCGCAGACAATAGAGGTGAGACACAAGGGGAAGGCATGGAGGCCATCCTAACAAAGAAGTCACAAAGGGGGATGTTCTTGAGTCACTTAGTCATAATATCCAAATTAATGGGATTGTTTATAAGCAAGGGTGAAATGAATGAAAGGTGGTAAAGGCCGAAAAATGGAAGTAGGGGAGAGGTTGCGATCCATGCAATGCTCTAGAGCCTATTCCAAATAGCGATTGCACTGATAATAACAAGTTGCTAACAACTTAGTATGGAGGAGATGTTGTGATGTTATGTTACTGTTATCACATATACATTTGTAGCCAAGCTTCCATGATGCAGCATGCAAACTTGTCTCTTTGTCTATTCCGGGCTACTTTTTACATGGGGTATCAACATGGATCTTTACAGCTTCATTTCATTTCAGAGCCTTGTTCATCAGATTTTCCTTGCCAAGACTGAGATTCAGGAGTCCATTGAGATGCTTTTGGTGATCATCTAGTTCATTGTAGCAGAGCAACAGATCAGAGTTGGTACATATAGTTATAGAGGGGCTTATCAGTTGGAGACAAGTATATTTGGTGAGATCAGGTATACACGTCCTTGGTTTGATTTTGTTCTATAATGTATGTCAGATACCTATGCTTATCATGTTAGGATGATTTTGGTGACCTATGCTTATATTTATTGTTGCTTCAACTTGTGTTATGACTAATCAAGGAATTTGATGTGAAGACTATTGTTCATGCCATGCTTGTACAAATTATAAACCTTGGTGCTAGGTTGGTTCCATGTCACTTGTCCCCATCCATCTAGTTCATCCACCTTTGATTTTGTCCCATGACTTAGACTGATTGAGACTTGTGAGATTGAAGATCTTTTTCCCCATTGTGACCCCTATGTATGATAGACTCCATGTTGTTCTGTGTTTTTGGCTATGAAGTATGTGGCTTGGCCAGTGTGGCTGGGTTCACAGGGCGTTCTCCTTTAGTTCTCAAAGCAAGTGCTCCATCATAACAGTGTTGCTAAACACTAAAGCATCGGAATGCATAAAAGCCATATCTATAGGATGCAAAAGTTAAATGTTTAAAAGTAGTTAGTGCCCAAGAGTTCGAGCACTCATTCCTTGTATAATGTAAGGCTCATTCTGCCCTTCACAGGGGTGGCAGGGAGAGGCAAACCCGTCGGGGCTATGGACGCTCGCTTGTAGCGGGGCTAGGCCTTAGTCATTTACTGGAGCCCAGAAGGCTTTCTAAGGCACCTTCTCTTATAGGCTAGCTACTATCTTGTGAAATGTAAAGTGATTTGAAAAGGTTGATGGTCGAAGGATGAGCACTCACTCCTTGTATAGTGTTCAACTCATGTGCCCCCACAGGGCATCAGGGTGAGACTAGCTTGCAAAGGCTGGATCTTTGTCAGTACTGGAGCCTAGAAGGCTTTCAGGGCACTTGCCTTTGAAGGTTGACCTATGTTGCAAATAAAGTGCAAAGGAAAACTTGTTAGAGTGTGAGGGTAACATATCCAGGTACTTTATCCATTTGTGAGACACCTTCATCCCCTATTCCTATCTGTCATACATATGTCACCTTGATAGAGTGTATTATGCAACATTTAGATAGATCACTGAGTTAAAGTCAGTTGAAAGTCATTTCCCTTTTCCTAAACCTTGTTCTTCCATCCTCACCCATCTGTAGCACATTGTTTATACTTTGTAAGAATGGCATTAATGATCAGACTGTTACAGGTATTTAACTGAGAGGGGGGGGGGTGAATCAGTTAAATCAATAATTTTAAACAAACTTCTTCTTTTAACTGAGAATCAATGAAACTATGTGACAGTCATTCTTGCAATGAACTCATAATTAAATGTATGAACAGAAAGCATGCAACACATCATTCAAGCACATGTAAAAGACACATAATTTTTCATGAAGAAACCCCTAAGGAAAAAACTCTTCTTCTTAGGATGTCAAAGGCTTATCAGTTGTACATCTCTTCTTAGTTGAGCACCAACTCAACGAGGCTGCAACCTCTGAATGCAAGCACCAACTTGCTAAGAGCACCAACTCTCACTGATACTCAGCACCAACTGGGTGAAGGCACCAACCTTCAAATTCTACAAGCACCCACTTGCAGACAGAGACAAAAATGTTTCCCCTAGCACCTCCCTACCTCCCTTACTTGCTAGACTTTACAAATGAATCAAATCACAACAATACAGATGTATCTTGGCTTACCAAACACTCTTCTCTGTTCAACACCAACTCTCTGCTCCTCATACTCTGTTCAACTTGTTCAGCACACTCTTCTGTTCCTCTGCTCTGCTGTTTTGTTCATATACTCAGCATCAGATCTCCATTCCTTAGCATTGTTCTTATGCTCATCAGGTTCAATCTTCTCTGTTCAAATACTCATGCTCAGCATGCTCATTCTGTGACAATTCGTGACACAGAGTTCCTTT
>LPNX010400896.1:264088-288117 GCA_001517045.1 Pseudotsuga menziesii
ACACAGCAAATACTCCTTCGAACGGCCACACATATCAAATCTGCTTTCATCTATATATATTACATTCACCGTCGATTCTCATTCTCTCAAAATCATTACAGAAAACAGTTACAGACTCTTCATCTCTCATCGAATAGCAAGCAAGAAACAGTTATTCACTTTCTAATCTCTTCGAAATTCTTCTCATCACTAAGCTCTTCGTATTCCCATGTCAAGAGGCAGTTCACCACGCGGAAATTCCAACTGTCATTAAAGAACAAAATCCATTCATCATCGTTTTCTGCTGAATATTCCAACACACCAAACTCTACACAAGGAGGGCTGTTAAAATAGAAGTTGGTGCTACCCAGGTTCGAACTGGGAACCTTCAGTGCGTGATAACCGACTTCAATAAGACGGATCCTTATGCCCATGCAACTTAACAGGAAAGAAGGAGCTCAGATTTCAGAGGAAACCTTTATTTCAATGGGAGAATATACTTGTCAGAGCACTGTCTCAATGTCCCTTAGATCATTGATGATTTCATTACCAAATACACGTTCTATGAACTATAACTGGATCGATAGGTAGAACCAATTTTTTTTTATTTCAGGGAACTTCCTACCCTGGGTTTCAGGGTGCGATAGATACTGAAGCCATTTGCTGGACAACCTATGGGAAATAATACATGTGAAAACAATATTTGAGAGGTCTTGAGACTTGGATTAGAGGCCCTTTTTTTTTTTTTGCAGTCAATGCGATGTCTAGCGTTGAAGGTATTCCCTTTGCTATTGGATGATTTTTCTGTTGAAGGTATTCGCTTTGCTATTGGATGATTTTTCCATCATTTGGAGAGGAGCATTTCCCATTGACTAGGGTACGCACAAATTCTTGGTGGAATTAGTTAGGGGGCATCTCAATATTACAATTTGTCCATTTGTAGTTGGGATTTAGGGTACTTCTAGCAACCAACGTTCAAATTCGAGATACTTTTTGGAAGATTAACTTAGATTGGAATACACCCAGCCTGTTAGAGCCCGTAGATTCTCCAACCTAGCTGCATCCCTAGAGCATATGTCATATGTGAATTACCTCTATCTTAGACATATTTAGACATCAATGCCAACAGTACAGCTGGACACTAGACTCCATCCACTGAACACCATCTTCTGCTGAATATTCCAACAATCTCCCCCTTTGGCATTGATGGCAATATCAACAACTACAGCAACTGTTCACATTCTCCCCCTTTGACATCAAGGGCAAAGGGAAATCTGAGCAACTAAAGCACATCTGATTACAGAAACTCCCCCTGACAAGATGCATAAAAGAGATAAAAACAAAAGAACCAGCAATCTGAAAAGTGCACAGTTATAATCAACAATGTCAATGAACACGGACTCCCCCTTACACAATGCATAGGTCATTGTGACATTGACTGAACACCCAACTTCTGTCTTAGGTATTCAAACTGAGCTGTGGGCAAAGGCTTAGTAAAAATGTCAGCTATTTGTTCTTTAGAAGGGATATAATGTAGCTGCACAGCTTGATTAGCCACTTGTTCTCTCAAGAAATGATACTTTATTGGAATGTGTTTCGTTTTGGAGTGGAGAACAGAATTCTTGGAAACACTTATTGCACTGGTATTGTCACAATGAATGGGAATAGGCTCAGCATACTTTACTTCTAAATCAGCAAGGGATTGCACCATCCATAAAATTTGAGTACAGCAGGTAGCAGCAGCGATATACTCTGCTTCTGTAGTGGATAAAGATATGGAACTCTGCTTTTTACTTAGCCAGGCAACCAAAGACTGTCCTAAGAAGAATGCTCCACCACTGGTACTTTTCCTTTCATCTACACAGTTAGCCCAATCTGCATCTGAATATGATATGAGTTGAAAATTCTGATTCCTGGGATACCACAAACCATAGGACAAGGTACCTTTCAGGTATTTGAATATGCGTTTCACAGCTAGCAAATGACTTTGTTTGGGAGCTGCTTGAAACCTTCCTACCATCCCTACAGCATGCATAATATCAGGTTTGGATGCTGTGATATATAACAGGCTGCCTATCATGGATCTGTACATCTTTTGATCTACTTCTGATGATGCATCATCTTTGCTCAGCTTGCAACCACTAACTATGGGTTTACTCACAGGATTAGAGTCTTCCATTTGAAATTTCTTTAGCATCTCTTTTAGATATTTCTCTTGAGAAAGGAATAAGCCTTCAGGCTTCTGACTGATTTGGAGTCCATGGAAATAAGACAGCTCTCCAATCATTGACATCTCAAACTCAGATTGCATTGAGTTAGCAAACCATTGAACATAAGAGTTGTTAGTACAGCCAAAGATAATATCGTCAACATAAACTAGTACAATCAACAAGTCATCACCTTCATGTTTGATATACAAATTGCTGTCCACAGAACCCTTTTTGAATCCTTTGTCTTGCAAGTATTTATCCAGTCTGGCATACCATGCTCTCGGTGCTTGTTTCAAACCATACAAGGCCTTTTTCAACTTGCATACATAATCAGGTTTATCTGTGAGAGAAAAACCTTCAGGCTGCTCCATGTACACTTCTTCTTCAAGATTTCCATTCAGGAATGCGGACTTGACATCCATTTGATATACTTTAAAACGTTTATGGCATGCATAGGCTAAAAACATTCTGATTGCCTCCATTCTGGCCACAGGAGAAAATGTTTCATCAAAGTCTTGCCCTTCTACTTGAGCATATCCTTTACACACCAGTCTGGCCTTATTCCTTACAATCTTTCCTTGTTCATTTGATTTATTCTTAAATACCCATTTAGATCCAATGATGTTCTTGTCTGATGGCCTAGGAACCAGTTCCCATGTACTATTCTTCTCAATCTGGTCCAGTTCTTCATTCATTGCAGCTACCCAATCTTTGTCTTTGCTGGCTTCATTAAAACATTGGGGCTCAATTGTAGAGAGAAGAGCAATATGGGACTGTTCAGATTCCTGCAAGATCTTCCTTCTAGTCTGAACTCCTTTACTCTCATCACCAATGATTTGGCTTTCAGGGTGATTCTTTCTAGTTATTCTGGAAGAAGATTGTACAGTGTGCTGTTCAGGTTCAGCTTCCTCATATTCTGATAAATAGGATTCTTTCTTCTGGGATTCTTGGACTTGTTCTTCTGTTTCTTCATTTGTTTCTTCCAAACATGAATCATCATCATTCCTTTGACTGATACTTCCATGACAATCTTCATCTACTTTTACATCTATGCAATCAACCATTTTATGTAGCCTCTTGTTATAACACCTATAGCCTTTGCTTTCTGTAGCATATCCTAAAAAGATCCCTTCATAAGCTCTGTCATCATACTTGCCCAGATTTTCATCATTATTCTTGATATGGCATTTACTCCCAAAGACTCTGAAGTGCTTAATAGTTGCAGGCCTTCCAAACCATAAATGATATGGTGTCTTATCACTATTTGGCGTCAAATGAGCTTTATTAAGGATGTGTACAGCTGTATGAATAGCTTCCACCCAAAAACCTTGAGAAATGTTCTTCTCCTTCATCATTGATCTAGCCATTTGCTGAACTGTTCTGTTCTGCCTTTCCACCACTCCATTCTGCTGTGGAGTTCCTGCTATTGTGTATTCTTTCTTAATTCCATGCTCATCACAAAATTTCTTGAACTGTTTCGAGCTGAACTCTCCTCCTCTGTCTGATCTGAACGCTTTAACCTTTCTCCCAGTCTGATTTTCAGTTAGTGCTTTGAAGATCTTAAACTTGGCAAATGCTTCAGACTTTTCCTTAAGAAATGCAACCCAAGTCAATCTGGAATAGTCATCAATTACCAGCATAAAATAGTTTTCTTTGCCAGTACCTTCTTTTCTTGATGGGCCACATAAATCTAGATGAACAAGTTGAAGGGGCTTACTTGTAGAAGAAACATTCTTCGATTTGAACTGAGTACTGACTAGCTTCCCAATTTGGCAAGGCTTACATACATCATCTCGAGGTCTAGATATTGCTAGAAAATCCCTTACTGCGTTTCTGGTTTTGAGCTTTATCAGATGATCAAAATGCAGATGTCCCAGTCTTCTGTGCCACAGCCAGCTTTCATCGTATTTGTTGAGATAACACTGTTCTTTTTCCTCCTTTAAAACGTAAACATTATTCTCTGTTCTTACTCCTTTGGCAACTAACTTTCCTGAGGAAACGTTCCTAATTTTACAGTCTTTATCAGTGAACAAGACTTCACACCCTTTGTCACACATTTGGCTCACACTGAGAAGGTTGTGCTTCAACCCATCTACAAAGAGAACATCTTGAGCCTTCCCTTTACCATTGCTGAGACTTACAACTCCTTTTCCTCTGACTTTTCCTGGAGCATTATTACTGAACGTTACCTTTTCAGCTTTATGTTCAGATAGAGTGATAAACTTCTCTTTGTCTCCCGACATGTGTTTTGAACAACCACTGTCAATGTACCAATGACTCCTCTGTTTCTGAACCGAAAGCACAAGATTACAATGAGAACTCTCTTTCTTTCTCCATACGTTACGTTCAGCTGTATGTTTCATGCTTGGTTTTGTTTTGTTCTCTTTCAAGTTACAGTCTGTAACTTTGTGCCTGAAGTTGTGACATATGTAACATTCAGGCTTGTTGTATAGAAGATCAAACGGATTAGCATTTCTGTTTTGCATTCTTCTTCTAACAACTGGTGGGGAGATATGACCCATATGATTATATGCTGATTGATGCATCCTTTGTGTATAGTTTGACATTCTTCTCTGAACATTTCTGAAATTATACAAACAATCGGCAGCTCTGTGCCCAAAGTTAGAACAACAGAAACAATAACCATTAAAGGATTTATCATACCTGACTCTTTGCTGATTTCTAAAAGGATAGTACATTGAGTTACGATGTTCACAACATAATTTCTGATCTGTGTATTTTACTCTATTATGTGGCTCTTTTCCATGAACTTCTGACGATACAGACTTGCCTTTTAAAACTATATTTTCTTGCTGTTTAGTACCCTTAGATTCATTTCCATTATTCTCTTTACATGTCTCAACCTTTGTTATGCTGGGAACTTCTATCTGTTTGCTGCTCTGAAACATAATCACCTTAGATGACTCTTTACTCTCAAGGTTACTGCTGTTTCCATCTTGGCCATACCCTAAGCCAAACTTAATCTGTGGAGCTCTTTGTCTGTTCAAAATATTGTTTAGCTCTTCTGAAGCTTTGATGCTGGATATGTTCTGATGATACAGGGCTTGATATTTTTCTAACTCTTTCTTAACAGTTACAACTTCCTTTTCTAGATGTTCACATCTGACTTTACTTTCAGCTAACTGTTGTTTTAAAGACTCTTCAATTTTCTTTTCTTCAAGTTCTAGCTTTATTAAAGTGATGTCTTCTCTACTAGTTTCATACTGGATTAACAACTGTTTTTGTTTTCGTTTCTTTAATCTTAGTCTGTCAATCTCTTCTAGAGCACTCATCAGCTCTCCCACCATATCTACAGTGACATCTTCATCATTTATTTCATACTCTGTACAATTCTGTTCGAGATCTTCTATGGCCATTAGCATGAAATCGTTTTCTTTGCTCTCATGAGACGATTCACTATCTGATGTTCCTGACGACTCATCATCATTCACACAAAGACTTTTCTTCTTATATTTAAACTTGTTTTCTTGATTGTATTTCTTCTTGGGAAAACTCTCCTCATCAGCAGAGCTCTGCTCTTTTCTCTTATGGGGACACTTAGCAGCAAAATGCCCTACTTTGCCACAGTTAAAACACTTGAAAGGCAATTTGCCTTTGTATTTCCCTGACCCTGTTTTCAGTCTTCTCACAAATTTTGCTTCTAGATCATCCATATGTGACTCAGTACTCTTTTCAGCTTTAAAGGAAGTTTCCCTAGATGAGTTTTGGTCTTTACTAATCCTCATTTCATAGGCAATCAATGTTCCTAGCAATTGATCCATAGTTAACGTTTTGAGGTCACTCATTTCTTCTATAGCTGAGACTTTGGGATTAAATCTATCAGGCAGGGATCTCAGTATTTTATGGACAAGATTTGTATCATCATCTTTTATTTTTCCACCAAGAGCTCTCATCGCATTTACTAGTTTATCAACTCTCAGGAAGAATTTACTAACACTTTCATCTTCATTCATTTTCAGTTGTTCAAAGTTTAGTATATGTGACTGTAGCTTGGCATCTTTAACTTTTTCATTTCCCTCATAGCTATTTACAAGTTTGTCCCACATATCTTGTGCAGTTTCAAGATGCATAACCTTTACAAATTCTGATTTAGCTAGACCACTGAGAATAGCATTCATAGCCTTTGCATTAAAAGTGAAGGCTGATTTTTCATCTTTAGATTCAACCAAGGCAGGTTTCTTATATCCTGTTTCTACTATCTCCCAGACATCTGCCCCTAGAGACATTATGAAGGTTCTCATCCTAACCTTCCAGAAAGCAAAATTTGTACCATCAAATATGGGTGCTTTGTTTGTTGAACCATCTTGACTAGCCATGTAAACTCTTCAGGATCTACCTTACACTAAAGGCACACTGCTCTGATACCAATTGTTACAGGTATTTAACTGAGAGGGGGGGGGGGGGAATCAGTTAAATCAATAATTTTAAACAAATTTATTCTTTTCACTGAGAATCAATGAAACTATGTGACAGTCATTCTTGCACTGAACTCAGAATTAAATGTATGAACATAAAGCATGCAACACATCATTCAAGCACATGTAAAAGACACATAATTTTTCATGAAGAAACCCTTAAGGAAAAAACTCTTCTTCTTAGGATGTCAAAGGCTTATCAGCTGTACATCTCTTCTTAGTTGAGCACCAACTCAACGAGGCTGCAACCTCCGAATGCAAGCACCAACTTGCTAAGAGCACCAACTCTCACTGATACCCAGCACCAACTGGGTGAAGGCACCAACCTTCAAATTCTACAAGCACCCACTTGCAGACAGAGACAAAAATGTTTCCCCTAGCACCTCCCTACCTCCCTTACTTGCTAGACTTTACAAATGAATCAAATCACAACAATACAGATGTATCTTGGCTTACCAAACACTCTTCTCTGTTCAACACCAACTCTTTGCTCCTCATACTCTGTTCAACTTGTTCAACACACTCTTTTGTTCCTCTGCTCTGCTGTTTTGTTCATATACTCAGCATCAGATCTCCGTTCCTTAGCATTGTTCTTATGCTCATCAGGTTCAATTTTCTCTGTTCAAATACTCATGCTTAGCATGCTCATTCTGTGACAATTCGTGACACAGAGTTCCTTTTACTCTACACAGCAAATACTCCTTAGAACGGCCACACATATCAAATCTGCTTTCATCTATATATATTACATTCACCGTTGATTCTCATTCTCTCAAAATCATTACAGAAAACAGTTACAGACTCTTCATCTCTCATCGAATAGCAAGCAAGAAACAGTTATTCACTTTCTAATCTCTTCGAAATTCTTCTCATCACTAAGCTCTTCGTATTCCCATGTCAAGAGGCAGTTACACCACGCGGAAATTCCAACTGTCATTAAAGAACAAAATCCATTCATCATCGTTTTCTGCTGAATATTCCAACACACCAAACTCTACACAAGGAGGGCTGTTAAAATAGAAGTTGGTGCTGCCCATGTTCGAACTGGGAACCTTCAGTGCGTGATAACCGACTTCAATAAGACGGATCCTTATGCCCATGCAACTTAACAGGAAAGAAGGAGCTCAGATTTCAGAGGAAACCTTTATTTCAATGGGAGAATATACTTGTCAGAGCACTGTCTCAATGTCCCTTAGATCATTGATGATTTCATTACCAAATACACGTTCTATGAACTATAACTGGATCGATAGGTAGAACCAATTTTTTTTTATTTCAGGGAACTTCCTACCCTGGGTTTCAGGGTGCGATAGATACTGAAGCCATTTGCTGGACAACCTATGGGAAATAATACATGTGAAAACAATATTTGAGAGGTCTTGAGACTTGGATTAGAGGCCCTTTTTTTTTGTAGTCAATGCGATGTCTAGCGTTGAAGGTATTCCCTTTGCTATTGGATGATTTTTCCGTTGAAGGTATTCCCTTTGCTATTGGATGATTTTTCCATCATTTGGAGAGGATCATTTCCCATTGACTAGGGTACACACAAATTCTTGGTGGAATTAGTTAGGGGGCATCTCAATATTACAATTTGTCCATTTGTAGTTGGGATTTAGGGTACTTCTAGCAATCAACGTTCAAATTCGAGATACTTTTTGGAAGATTAACTTAGATTGGAATACACCCAGCCTGTTAGAGCCCGTAGATTCTCCAACCTAGCTGCATCCCTAGAGCATATGTCATATGTGAATTACCTCTATCTTAGACATATTTAGACATCAAGGCCAACAGTACAGCTGAACACTAGACTCCATCCACTGAACACCATCTTCTACTGAATATTCCAACACAGACTTCCAGAAAGGTCCAAGATTTCTTAGAAGCACAAGTACATCTTATTATTATTATAATCTGTTGCCATGATTATGAATTACTGATTTATGCTTGGTTTTGATATATATTATTGGACCATTTCTTACCTTGGATGGTTGCAGGATCATATTGATACAGTATCTCACCTTGATTTTGGGTACTTTGACCTGGTCAACGTAGTTGACCAAGTCGATCACAGTTCCCAAGGCAGCGACCCAAAAATACAACATGGTCTATATTTGTTCTAGACATGCCAGGACCAATACCGCGGTTTCAGTTTTGAGAGTTTGGCCCCGGTTTTCCAGAAAAGTGATTATTATCACTTTATTATTGGCCAAATGATCAAATTTTATTGCAAATGGTAGTATGTTGGGTTCTCCTAGAGCAGTGCAGTGTTCCAGGAGTAGTCATTTATACCATTCTTCTATGTCTCTAGATCATCCAGAGCAGCCAGTTTGCCCCAGTTTGCACCCTGGACAAAGTTATGGTAGATTTATCAGTTTCCAGAGATTGTACCAACAAAAATGAACTAGAAAAATCGTTGAAAAAATCAATTTGGCCTCCTGGGTCAACGAAATGGATTGAAATTTTGGCAAATGATGTGCCTTAGCATCCCAGACAGTCCTTCAACAGTTTATTGTCAGCAGACGTCCAGATTATTTTATATTGGCTAATCCAGTGAGGAAAGCCCCCCAAGGGGCGCCCCCTCTCATGGCTAATGATGTATTTCATGATTATATCATATGATTTGAAGTTGTAAAGGGGCCTAGGGTGAATTAGGCCCCTAAGTGACCCCCTCTCATGTATTACAATGTCATACTTTATGTTATATTGTGATTTTGACTTTGGAGAGGCGTCCTTGAGCAAAGTGCGCCCCCATGTTGACTCGGTCACTTGATCCTTGTATTGATCTTGATATTTTTGATCTCCAACGTCGAAGATGTTTTAATCTCGACCGTTGGATGATAGTTGGTTAGAATGTGGGCACACTCTCTATCTATTTAAGAGAGGTGACCCGCCCATTGTAATTCATGAGCTTTGGCACCGAAATTTTAATAAAGAGATTTTTGTCTGGGATTATTTTTCTGTGCATCTTGTGGATGGCTTGATGATCTGATGATTGGCATTGCTACTCTTCTATACTGAGCTTTATTCGGGATACATCTTGCATTTCTTCTTTACCCATCTCATCTGCCGAAAAGGGAGGCATGCTAGGAGAGAGAGAGGGGGTTTTTGTGGGGCAACTCACCTTCGTCCTGACTCCCGGGTGTTCGAATTAGGGAGTATCTTGTTCTTCATGATTTTTTATTCTCTTTTCTCTCCATATTCTGTAGATCTCGTTTGTTTGTTAGATCGATTGATTTTTCTCTGATCTGGCAGGTTGGAGGAGGCGCTAGGGTGACTGGATGTGGCACAATAACAACAAGATCTTCCTCGGAAAAGTTCATTTCGACCGGAAAGCGGCATTCTTCATTGTTTCTCAACCCATCTACAAGATCCAGGTATGTCTCGCAGGTAAGTTTCTCTTCTTTCATTTTCTGTATATGCATTGCTCATCATTCTATTACATTAAAACCATCATTTCATAGATCCATAGGTTCTAGCTTGCGATGAGCTATAAAATTTAAAACCCACTTCAGAATTAACATAAAAAGCCTTAAGTTTAAAGTTTCATCACAATCGGACTCCATTTGCCCATCCAAAGCACTGGCCTGCTACTTAGGGAAAGACGCTCCCCTTGGGGGAAGTGGGTATTTCACAAACCACAAACTGGGTATTGTTGGTTTCAGCTTTATTTGCCTAATTTTATATCCAACGATCAATCCGAGTGCCCAATTTTACTTAATTTCACCATTTTGCCCTAGATCCGAAATTTTTTGCATAAACCCTAGGGTAAATTTGGGACTTTTCACCTAGATGTATGAAATCTCTTAGTAATTGTTATAAACTCTAATTAACCATCCTACTAAGAGATCTCACCAATTTTTCCTCAACCACCCATTCATTTTCCTTGTTTTAGGGTTTCTTGGTCATAAGGACGCCCTCTAGGCTTTGTGTTTCCACCGAGTCTGAAGTGCCGGTATCCTTGATTGGTGTGACATCCGAGTTCATTCAGAGGTCTTGGATATTGTAGGTCATGACTTTGGTTGTCTTTCCTCTGCCATCTTGAATAGGATCACTTCATGGGGCAACTACAAGATTCGTGATAACAGTTACATAATGTAACGTTCCCAAAAATAAAAATAAAAAGTAATTAAAAAATCGTGTCAGCTCATAACTTATCAAAAACAAAAAAGTAATTGAAAAATTCATGTTGGCTCATAAATAAAAACAAATTAACATAGAAAAAATTGCATCTCAAGAAATTGAATCCCTCTCGGTGCTTAATAGATCTAGATTTAAGATGGATCTATGCTATTATGTATATAAAGCAACCACTACTTTTGATTA
Source organism: Pseudotsuga menziesii (assembly GCA_001517045.1). Lineage (NCBI taxonomy): Eukaryota > Viridiplantae > Streptophyta > Pinopsida > Pinales > Pinaceae > Pseudotsuga > Pseudotsuga menziesii. The sequence goes on from LPNX010400896.1 coordinate 275,037, forward strand.
CATAGTTATACAAAAATCCTACTCTAATGCTCATCAAATGATTGCAAGTGTAAAATAAATTTACAACCAGTCAATTAGTCAATACACACGATATATTACATAAATAACAAGCATATTTGGAGATTGAGGTGTTTTGATGAAACCCTATGTTGTACTTGTTGAAGAGAAGAAGAAAATGAGATGTCTTGCTTTGGAGGTGTTGCAGCTGCAACAATTTCCCCCAAAAAGTTTGATTTTTAGGGTCCCCCCTTTTTATTTTCTAGCATCTAGATGGCCTAGGAATGTTTTATTCTTGCCAAGGTTTGCTCTGGGCTCAGAAATTTTTCGAAAAACTTAGTCTTTTTGCATGTCTGTATCGGATGCTCAGTCAACTAGCTTTCCGATATCGGATGCTTAGTTGACTAGTCTTCTGATGTTGCGGAGGAATAGTCCACTAGCTTTCCGATTGGTTTTATCGGGAGCTTTCCGAGATCTAAAGCGCAACATCGGGAGTGAGTTTGTCTATCCTCTCGGAGTTGGTCTGCTGAGGTTTTGGTGTCTTAGTACAAGTAGATCCAATGGATTGGATGTCCCTTCAGCTATCCTTTTCCGATAACCATTTAAGTGGGAAATCTCGCGGCCGGGTTTGTTTTCCGGAACGAGCCAGAGTGTTAGTCTGTCCGTTGACCGACGTTGCGGAGGTTTAGTTGCGAGTTGATTCGAAACTTAGTATTGGTGCCTCCGATATCGATGACTCTAGTGCCTTCGTTTTCTGGTGTTACTTTCCCGTCGGATGTACCAGGTGATTAGAGTGAGTTGCAGCCGACACTGCGGTTTTCCTTCAGAGTTAGGCTCCCAACAGAGGTTAAAAGGTTTCGTCGCTAGTTCTCCGTCCCGGACGAGGTCTATATAACGTCGTTTTGGGTTTGTTACTTGTCATTTTCATTGTAGAAGCCGTCCGTCTTGTTGATTACGCAGGTGTCAAGCTTCCATTCGTCCTCCTCTGCGCCCGCGGAAGGTGTTCCCGTCCAGGTTACCTGTATCATCGTTGCCAGATAGGATCTATTCACGGTTTTGGTTTTCTTGGTTTGTTAATATTTAACCGCCAGGTGGATAGCGTTAGGTTTCTTTTGCATTTTGTGGCTTCCTTGCGGTGATTTTTATCCTTTTACTAGGGTTTCATCCCGTTGGCTGTGAGCGTTTCTTTTTGGCCAGTGAGTTTTAGTCTGTCCGTTACTGTGTGTTATGAGTGCGTCTGGGATAGCATTGCGGGGGCTTAGGGTGCGGTGCAAACAGGCGTATTGCTGTCTGCACCACCGTGTTCTTGGTTGTTACATTTTTAGCCTGAGGTTAGAAAACCGTGCCTCTTGTAGCAGTAGTTTCCCATGGGATTCAGGAGGGTCGCGCAGCTGATTAGGGTTAGAGTGTTGTTGAAGCAAACAGCGGGGTGAGTTTTGCCTTAGTTGAGGCGCCCGCATAGGTTTTATGAAGTTGGAAGAGTTTAGGGTTTGAGCGAGCAGATTTTTGGGCAGGTTTGGGAGCATAAATATTTTGAAAGTTGTTTAAAATCTCTCATTCAGAAGGCTGTGGTATTGACTTTGAATTCCAATATGCATATTGAAGAAATGGTAATAATTGTATGTTTTTTTTTTTATCACTATACCAGTTGCTAGAGATAGTTAAACTGAAACCATGTTGCATGACTATTACAGGTTGATTTCCAGCACGACAATATGCCAAGAAAACAGAAGAAGAAAGCCCAAGCGGCTGAAGAAGAACCTGAAGTAGAAGTGATAACCAGGGTAGAAGTCATTTATGAAGACACTAAAGCTACTACTGGGGTTGAACCAGAATACAAGTGGGGAGAAGTGTACAGAATGATTTCAAGCCAAAGTGTCCCTGATGCTGGTTTTGAAGACATGCCCTTATGAAAGTGGCTACTAGGCCTGAGCTTTTTCCATGCTCGGAAGTGATAGGTTGGATTTTGCCCAGGGCAGATGTAACAAGAATGATCCTAGCAAATATCGAGAAGCAAGGCTACGCTGCATACAGCCCTGCTTATGTGTCTATGGCATATAATCTACCAACACCACAGACTTATCTAACTGAAAGTTGGTTAAAGGATCTGAAGATGGACATGGTAGTGAGAGTAAAGAAAATGATGATCCTGGGAAAAAACTTCAGGACCAGACCTTTGGGAGAATATGAGACATCAACGCTCCGTGCCCCATATAGATTCATCGCTTTAATGCTGAATAGGATTTTTTGGGAGAGCCAATGGAAAAAGTTTTAAGATGGGTTGGATACCAATCATCTACTATGTTGCTACAAAAGGGACCATTGTTAGCTGGGCAAACATAGTGTCAAATAGCTTGTCAGCTTGCATAAGCGCAACATTGGGAGGAGTGTTCCAAAAGAAGTCAGAATTTTACATGAGCTCTATTTTGATTGACTGCATTCTATGCACTCAGCCTTTCCTTGGACTAAAGTGTCATTGGGATAAGGACTGAGCTCCAGTATATGTTGCCTACAAGTTATTTTGGGCTCATAAATATTACAGCTATTATAAAGAGATTTATGAGAATTTTATCATGCCTTTATACACTCTGATTTTCTTGGAAGAATGCAATTGCATGTCAGAAGAAGCCTTCAGGGTGATGCAAGAATACATAAATTATTATTTAACAGAGGATGGCTTATATGTAAGAATGTATGGCGGTTCAAGGGCCCCTTCTCTGCTCCCGAGATATGCTACTGATTATGTGCTCCATAAAGAAGTTGTGAGATAGTTATATATTGATGGAGTAGGGGAATTTCCTTTTTGAACAGAAAAATGCAGTATATCCTGTAGTGCCCTTTTCTGTTGGAAGTTACAAATTTTCAAGGGTGAAGAATACAGTAGAATTTGTCAAAGAATTAGAATACTTTCACTTCGGTGAAATGAACTTTCATAGAAATGATTCTAAGGACAAGGTAGCTAATTACTGCAAAGAAGCTGGAGTTCATTTTGAGTACACCGATTTTTGGGACAAAGATGAGGAGACTTTCCGAAATGCTAAGAACATGACAGCCCTAAGAAAAAGGTTCAAGCAAAAGATAGCAACTGTGGGTGGTAAAGGCAAAGCTGTGGAGAAATTGAAAAGGCAAGAAGAAGAAGAAGCCAAGAAGAGAGAAGAGGAGGCTAGCAGACTAGTAGAAGAGGCAAAAAACTGGCTAAGGTCAGAAGAGGAAGAAAAGAAACGAACAGCTGAAGAAGCAACAAAGAAGCTTGAAGAAGAAAAGAAAAGAAAAGAACAAGATGAAATCCGAAAAAAGCAGGCAGACAGCGAAGGGTTCTGATTAGAAGGTGTCCAAAAAGAGAAACAACAAACATAAAAGACACCTGAAAGGTCAAGAACAAAGACACTAGAAGGACAAGACCCTACGGACCAAGAACAGGCTCAGTCTGATAATAACCCATTAGAGCCTGTTGTTCCTTCTAGCAGTACAGTAGGAGAAGGTTTAGTGTCAACTTCGGGAATTGATTTGATTCCTTTCATGCCTACGGAAGGAGAGGAAGTACCATATTTTAACACTATATTTTACAACAAAGAGAAAAAGAGAATTGTCAAAAGAACTGAAAAGAAGGTGGACACTGGGGGTAAACCAGGAAGGATGGTAACTGACAAAACAGTAGTTCACGGTACACATAAGGATCCACGATTACTAGGGAGGGCTGGGGTAGTTCTAACCCTAGCCATTGAAGACAATGTGGATAGGATCATGACTGACCTCGAGTAGTCTTAGAAAAGGGTGGCCCAATTGAAAGAAACTTTGAAGAAGGAAAGGGGTGAAAGCCATAATCTGAAGAGAAAGTATGAGGACATGATCGATGAGGTCAAAGTTTCAAAGGTAGAATGTCAAACCTTGCAGGCAGATAAAGATGCTTTGGTATTATCTGCAGAAAATATAGAGAGGAATTCTCAGACTACCTCAGCAGAGTTGGGAAAACTACAGCTGAAGTATCAGAGTTTGGAGGCTGATAAAAATCATCTTCAGTTATCAGTTGAAGAACTGAATAAAGAAAAGAGCAGATTAGAAAGTAAAGTGATAGAGCTAGAAGAGCAGAAGACCACCGCATAAGGGAAGGCTAAGCTATATGAGACTCAAATAGCAGCCTTGGAGGAACAAAAGAATTCACTTGCAGCTTCCCTGAAGTCAGCTATGGAGCAGGAGGTTGATATTGAACCTTTAAAGAAGCATGCTCTTATGCTTAGAAAGAATATTCATCAAATACAACTGCAGATAGCGGAAGAAAGATTTAAAGTCCAACAAATAGACATCAGATTAGAATAAATTGTAAATACAGTCTCATATTTTTTGGATCGAACCTAGGATATTTTGGAAACTCTGCAGGGAAGGATGACTTGGGTAGAAGCGAACAAAGAATCTCTCGTAGATATATTTGTTAAAGATCAGGAGACAATAAAGCAAGAATACAAGCTGATTGAGTTTGCCAGTAACGCAGCATAAGAATTAAAGAAGACAATGAAGAAAACACAGAGCGCATGTGCTGAATTTTGTAGGAGAGTGCTCCTAACCTATAATTAGTGTCAGACCTCCGCTACGAAGAGATTGGAAGCGCTGCCAGAAAATGAAATGTTTTTGAAACATTTACAAGACAGATGTATCGAAGATGAACAAGCCATTCAGCAAGTCAAGGAGTTGGATGAAAAGATATTAAAGACTGAAGTAGCACATGCAGCTGTGAGTATTCACTTGCTAGAAGACCAGCTGCGCTTGATTCCTGCCAGGATAGCGGGTGTAAAAACCCAGGCTACCCATCACGAAATTACTATCAGATTTCTCGAACCTTCTGGTTTTGAGAATATGGTAGCCAAGGCAACTGTATGGAGAAAGTTCATGAATGAACAAGTTGGGCCTTGCTAGTTGAATGTTTTAGAATAATGTAATATATTATATTAATTTTTGTTCACAAGCTAAAAGACAATTTTTTTTAAAAGATTGGAAGCCCACAAGGCAACGAGGGGCAGCCCAAGAGTTTTTGCTTTTTGTATAAATATGGGCAAGTTTTAGGTAGAAAAAGGCCTTTTTTCAGACTATCCTTGTGCAATATTATTGTAAGAAAAACTAATTCATCTTATAATAAAGAGTTATATTTTTTGGTTGGAGAAAGCACTGTGGAGTTTCAAATGTTTGCCATGGGTTGGTTGGATGTGAACTGTTTCTGTTTCAGCTTGTTTCCATGAACTGTGAGATCGTTCTAACTTATGAATTCTTTCATGTTGTGAATGTGCTCCTGTTTATTTCTGTGAAATTTCCACAATCGTAGTTGAGTAATGAATGTTTTAATTAACAATGAGCTATTTCTTTGTTCATCTGTCTATTGATATTCATGTGTTCAGAAATGTTAACAACTATCTGTAATTTTTTTCATGCATGTTATATAATACATTACTCACCATTAATTACAGTATTGCTCCCTAGGGATAGGTTAGTTAGTCTTAGTTAGTTGTCTTTGTTTGTGATTTAGAAGCGAGAGAGGTAAGACGAGAGGTAAGAACCTGCGCATCACATTGTGACACTCCTTGTTATCTCTATCGTCTGCATTTAGTTAGACACTTGCATATCATACATAAATAAAAAAACTAAAAAACACACCTAAACGGTGGACCGGGCCGCAACCGGTAAAACATCTTAACCGTTACTTGACCTACGGTAGCCTGACCGTAAATCGGACGGATTCCCCATACCAAACAATAACTAGCTAATTGGGAACGTTTATTAGGGAGAATCCCTACTGTTGTTACCTGCGATTTTCCAGGCCTCAACAGTTTTGGCGCTAGAAGGAGGGCCACCAGTGCATGGCTGGCCGAGGAAGTCCCATTTCTTGAGATTACTACATCGGTGACAGTTCTGAAACCAATTTACCTCAGAAACCCACTCCTGAAGAAAAGGGAAAGGGGTATCTTTGTCCCATTGATAACGAAGTGGTTGATGATTTAAGGAGGATTACCAGGGCATATGCGAAAAAGATTGGAGGATTACCTATTATCTCTGTCCTACCTAGAAGAGAGTATCAGAAGAAGGACCGTCCCCAATTGGAAGACTCAGTGTTGGTAGAAGATCTTGAAGAATTGGTAGAAACAGCCTTACAAGAAGTTGACCAACCTTTGGATCAATTGGGACCAGATTCCCCTCACTGTTCACCTTTTCAAACCCTTGTTCAGCCCCCACCTCATACTCCACTCAGAATCATGGCCAATGTAAATGCCAATGAGCCACCTCCACAGACTGCTTGGAGAGCTAGATCTCCTTTAAATCTGACACCTTCATTGCATGATTTGCCTCAGAGTTTTGACAAAATGTTACCCAAGTTTGAACCAAGTGAAGGAATTCTCGTGGATGATCATTTGCAGAGTTTTTATTTGGCTTTAGAGGGATTATGAGCAGCAGAACATGAAGATGTAGTCTGCAGATTGTTTCCTCATACCCTGAAAGGAAAAGCAGCTTCATGGTACTTTGCCTTACCCGCAAATTCAATCACTAATTGGAATATTTTTGAAAGACTGTTCAGAAGCAAGTACGGAATCCAGAAAACTCATACAACTTTAATGAAAGGGTTAATTGCTCTAAAGAAGGAAAAGAAAGAAAAAGTACATAACTTCACTCAAAGATTTGCTGCTTACCTAAACAACTTCAGTGCAGCTGACAAACCATCTGAGCATGCCCTGATTGAGTACTATACCTTAGCTCTCGGTCCAAATCTAGCCATGTTTGCCAAGAGATCGGTTAGACCCACTCTAGTAGAGACTTATGAGGAAGCTGAAAAGGTAGAGGCAGAATTGGAAAGTATAGAACACTATCCTACGCAGTCAGATGAAAGAACTTATGGAAACAAAAAGCCATTTTTATTAACTAAACCTAAGGATGAACGATCACAGGAGTTAGATGGGATGGTAAGGATGATGCAGAAGTTATCAAACCGGGTGATTGATTTAGAAAAAGAAAAGGAGGCTCATAAACAATATAAGCCTTATTACAAAAAAAGAGAAGACAACAGTCAACCTAAACCTCCTCCACACAGCCCTTCAGCAATGAATTTGATTGATGTAGGAATGGATAATTTTTGCACTTTCCATCAACAACCTCATTCTGAGAAGAATTGCCCACAGTGGATTAATTCTATGACATTAGTAATGAACCAATTATTGGATTCCAAGCTGATAGAAACTGAGGAGGAGAAAGGGAAAGATCACGAACCTACAGAAACACAAGAGGAAGATACCTTGGTTTTATGGGACTGTGTGTCTATGTTTAATATGGAAGATGAAGACCTCCCTGACAAAGAAGAAACACCAGAAATTAATGTAACAACAAGAAGTCAGAATCCATTAAAAGAAGATAACTCAATACTTCCAAAGATTAAGAAACTTCAAGAAGACATGAAGAAGATAAAGAACAACACTTCAATTGTTAACATACCTGAGTTTGTCATTTCAAGTCAGGATCCTAAGAAAGTCAACACACCTGTAAAGCCTACTGAAAGCAAAACTGAAAATATTAAGAAAAATCTCAAGGAACATGAGATGGGATATGATGTTGTGGAAGACATTAAAAAGGCTAAAGCAAATATATCATTGTTTGAAATGTGCAATTTACCTCAGCAAAAAGAAAAGCTTTTGAAAGCACTTGAGACACCCGAGGAGGAGCCTCCCATTGACAACCAACCAGAGGAAGAGATTGGTGAGGCACGTTTAGGAGGAAAATCTAAGTATAAAACTCCAGCATTTCTTCTAACTTTTGAGATTTTCAACTATAATGTGCATAACTGTTTAGTGGATTCAGGAGCGTTAGTCAATGTCATGCCACTTTTAGTTTGCAAGCAAATCAATGGTCAACCTAAACCAACTACTGGCCAGGTTTTTCAATTAGACAGAACAACAGTAAAAGTAATAGGAGAAATGGAGGATGTTCTGATTCGTTTATCCACAGATGAGAGGGTATGTTAGTACATAGACATTGTCATAGCAGACATCCCAGACGCTTATGGTTTAGTTTTAAGCCGGGATTGGTCAGCAAGGTTAGAAGGATATTTTGCATCCGATTGGTCACATTTGTGGTTTCCTTTTAAGGGATGTCAAAATTAGATAAAAGTGTTAAGAGAGCCTCAAATGAAATATAATGTGACTCAGTGAGAAAGAAAAAATGAACTAGTAAACTCTGTGTTGGGAAACTATTTCATTGAACTCGAACCGGGAAATTACCAAGCTGAAGAAGCCAGCAGTATACCTGGTATCCAGCCCGATCTCCTTCGATTTTCACGGGCTGATGAGATTGATTGTAACATAGTAGATTTAGTTTCAGATGTAGTTCGCAATTCAAATTCAGTAAAAGTAGAAAGTTTTTGGATTCTTTATTTCGATGGTTCTAAAACATTGGAAGGATCAGGCGCTGGCTGTGTCCTGATTGATCCAGGAAAAAATAAACATTTTCTTTCATGTAGGTTAGAATTGGAATGCACAGATAACACAGCCGAATACGACGCACTAGTTCAGGGACTTAAAAAGGCAATAGAATTGAAAGTAAAAAAATATGAAAGTATATGGAGATTCTGAAATCGTTGTTAAACAAATTCGAAACAAAATACACTGCATTTCACCGCATTTGAAAGCTTACCAAAATGAAGTTTGGGATTTACTGATAAATTTCCATGCACTCAATATTGTGTCAATTCCTAGATTAAAGAATGCAGCAGCTGATTTCTTAGCTACCTCAGCTGCAAGATTAGTACCTTTGAATAATAGATGCTCTATTGAATTGATTTTCAGGCCCTCTGTTCTAGATAACATCACAAATCTAAGGGTTTTTGACAATGATCAGCAAATCTTGGAATGCTTAATGAATGATGATACTTTCAAAGGAGCAATAATAGATGATGAAGAACACCAAGCGGAATTAAAGTACGTAAAGTTCATTCCAAAAGGAGTTAGAACCTTGGAACAGATGTTTGATTTAGACAACCAATTCAGAAAGCCAGCGAATGTCAAGACTCATAGCTCATCCTTTCAATTCGAGTTGATTAATTTAGGGACTGAAGCTGAACCCAAATATGTGAATTTAGGGAAGTGTTGTTCACCTGGCGAGAGGAGTAAATTCATTAGCTTATTCAGACAATATAAAGATGTATTTGCTTGGATTTACGAAGACCTAAAGACGTATGACACTAAAATTATACAACATGTGATTCCAATCAAGGTTGGAGTCAAACCTTACCAGCATCCTCTGAGAAAAATGCATCCAAAGCTCGAGCCACTAATTCAAAGCGAAGTGAAAAAGCTGCTAGATGCCAAAATCATATTTAAAGTCAGACATTCAGAATGGGTCTCTAATTTGGTACCAGTGTGCAAAAAGTCTGGTGAGATTAGACTTTGCGTAGATTTCAGAAATCTTAATCATGCATTAGATAAAGATAATTATCCTGTCCCACCCATGGAACAAATACTACAGATGGTCTCAGGTTCCGAACTATTCTCTCTATTGGATGGATTTTCAGGTTACAATCAAGTATTAGTAGCAGAAGAGGACAGGCTCAAGACCACTTTCAGAACTAAGTGGGGAACTTTTGCGTATAGGAGGATGCCCTTTGGACTTATCAATGCTGGAGCTACGTTCCAGAGGGCTATGGATATAGCTTTCCGCGGTCTGATTGGCCGTAGTGTTGCGGTTTATCTAGATGATGTTACAATATTTTCAAAGAAGAGAGAAGAGCATGCATTTCATTTGAAACAGATTTTCGAGCGTTGTAGGAAATATGCAATTTCATTAAATCCGAAGAAATGTGTGTTCGCAGTCACAGAAGGAAAGCTATTGGGTCATGTCATTTCTAAAAAAGGGATCTCCATAGACCCAGAGAGGATTAGAGCCATAGAGCAGATCCCTTTACCCCATAACAAAAAAGGTATGCAATCTTTTATGGGGACAATAAATTTTGTGCGAAGGTTTGTACCAGACTTTGCTCAAATCGTCAAATCTTTGCAGCAAATGGTTAAGCAAAGTGTGCAGTTCAAATGGACTGATGTGGAGAAGAATGCATTCAACAAGATAAAAACATCTGTTGCTCATGCACCATCACTCAAAAGTCCAAATTTTGAAAAGGATTTTATTCTGTACACTTTTGCTTTCAATGATTCATTAGCAGCTATGCTTACACAGAAAGAAGAAGGGGGAGATGAGTACCCCATATCATTTATGAGCACTGGTCTGCAAGGGGATGAATTGAATTATCCCGTAGTTGACAAACAAGCTCATGCAGTTTTTAAGGCGGTAAAGCAATTCAGGCCATATATACTTAAGAATAGCACCAAAGTAATAGTTCCACACCCAGCAGTACGATCTTTTTTTGTGCAAAAAGAATTGGGAGAAAGGAGAGGCAACTGGGTGACTGCTTTACAAGAATACGATCTTGAGTTCAAACCAGCAGCCATAGTTAAAGGACAAGGACTGTGTAAACTAATGGCTGAAAGTCAAAACAATGAAGATCATAGCTGGGATAATGAAGCTGAATTACATATGGTGGATGTATGTCCTCTATTCATAGCTCTAGACTCTTGGTATAGGGATCAAGTCCATTATCTTCGAGATGGATATTTGCTGGAGCATTGGGGTCCCAAGCAAAGAATAGCACTACGTCTGAAATCAGCCTTATATCAGATCATTGATGGAGTATTGTTTAGAAAGAACTACGATGGAGTCTTTCTCAGATGCTTGGAACATGGAGATGCAAATAAGGTTGTAGCAGAATTACATGATGGACTTGCTGGAGGTCACTTTTTCAGGGGACACAACAGCACATAAGATCCTCAGAGCTGGATATTATTGGTCAACGTTGTTTAGAGATGCTCATGCTCATGTTAGAAAGTGTGATACTTGCCAAAGAAGCGGTGGGAGACAAGCTAAAGTAGCAGGACCATTGAAACCAGTGATTATCTCAGAACCATTTGAACAATGGGGAATCGACATTATCGGAGAAATAAATCCAAATTCCTCATTGCAGCACAAGTATATTCTGACAACAACTGATTATTTCACCAGATGGGTAGAAGCCATACCACTACGGAAAGTAAACAAAGATGCAGTTATGGATTTCTTGTAGAACCATATTATGACCAGGTTTGGGGTTCCAATTTCCCTGGTTTTTGACAATGCTTCTTATTTTTCTTCTATTAGATTAACTGCATTTGCTAATGAAAGAGGAATTAAGCTGCACTATTCTGCAAATTACTACCCACAAGGAAATGGTTTGGCAGAATCTACAAACAAAAATCTGATTAGAATTTTAAAGAAAACAGTGATAGAAAATCAAAGGAGCTGGCATTTAGCTTTACCTAATGCCCTTTGGGCCGATAGAGTCACACCAAAGAACTCCTTAGGTGTGTCACCCTACACTCTTGTTTATGGGAAAGAAGCTGTCCTCCCTCCTAATATTTTATTGCCATCTTCCATACTAGCCCAAGAGTCTAGGGGTACTGATAATGAAATTCTGCAAATCTGAATTTATAATCTGCTGAAATCAGAAGAGTCTAGGTCCAAATCCCAGGAAAGGTTTAAGCATCAACAAAAAAGGGTGAAGCGTTGGTTTGACAAACACAAAGCTGGGAACAAAGAGTTCGAAGTAGGGGATCTGGTTCTTAAGTGGGATCCCCCGTATGATGAAAAGGGAAAGCACACTAAATTTTAGCAATTATGGGTAGACCCTTTTCAGATTGCAGCAAAGATAGGCCCCCTCAACTTACAAGTTGCAAGACTTACAGGGGTGGGAGGAGAACTTACCATTAAATGGTTTAGTTCTCAAGCCTTATTTTTCTTAATGGTTTTTTTATTTTGTTTGCTTGTACATAAATTATTAAATAAACGATTTGATTTGTTGCTTACTTTAGATTAGTTTTAGTTGTTTGCTTTTACTTGCTTAAAGTTTGACTGATTGAAAAGTTTTGTTTGCTTATGTTTCAATAAATCAACACGACTTTTGGTTGTATGGAGTTCATCAGAGTTCTCGATTAACTGAAATCTTTGATCACGAGACTGCCTACTATTGACTCGTACAATGTTTAAAAATTTCTTCAAGATTTAGCAGATTTTCTAAATGGTTATGAACACATTGAAGTCCTGTTTAATCCCTGTGAAATAACTAAGGATAGAAAAGTCCAGAGTACTATTTTGAGGCTCCATTCATTTCACATTAAAAAACTGCCCTAGCGGGTAAGAGGAAAATACCCATGGAAAGGAAGCAAGGTAAACAATGTATTATATTTAAATGATCCCATGCCATAAATTGAAACCCAAAAGGCTAATGAGAGTCAAAATCTCCTAAAAAGCAATATGTATCAAAAACACATACTGAACCACATCAGTATGAATGAGATTGCCAAAGTTCTTCTCCGTTCGTGAGTTAAAATTAAAATATCTCTCACACAAAAGGACATTATGGATAGAGGAGCCTGAATTAAAATTCAGAACGAAAGCAATCAGGAGGACTCAAAAGGACTAAAGTCCAGAAGCATAAGAAAGTGCAAATTGGCATGGGAATGAGGAACAAACGGATACATCTGTTTACCATATGTTATGATCCTGTGGTGTCTAAGTTGGAAGCCACCCAAAGGCAGAGGTAAATAAAACTCATACTTCGGCCTCAGAGGAGTTATCTAGACTTTGAAATCCTGGTTCCCCTTTTTGAAATTGGACAATGATCAATGACTAAAGTTCATAAATCTTGCATTTTGGAATCCAAATATCTTGAAGAAACCTAATAGAATGATATCACCAAAACAGTCTGTTATATCAAAGAATAAGTTGTTCAGAGATCTATGTTCGCCAAGTAGTCACCAATTGTTACAGCTGCAACAATTTCCCCCCAAAAAAAAATTGATTTTTAGGGTCCCCCCTTTTTATTTTCTAGCATCTAGACGGCCTAGGAATGTTTTATTCTTGCTAAGGTTTTCTCTGTTAACTTTTCATATGCTTAGCTAAAACATCAGTATTTCATTTCATTTTCATAACAAAAGCATATAAACAGGATCACTGAAAGAAACAGTATCACAAG
>LPNX010400896.1:288476-300515 GCA_001517045.1 Pseudotsuga menziesii
CCATTGGGGACCACAAAAAGATACATATAGAATATTCTTCGAAGTCACAATATTTCAACACTCCCCCTTAACGAGAAGGGTATTCTACAACAACATCAACAACAACAATAGTAGGAGAGGACATCATCAACATCATCAGGGTAACACATCTATAAATCATTGGAAGCTTTTCAACATCATATTGTCTTCGTCTTCAATATTCGACGACAGGAACTCTTTAATCAACATCAGCATCTTTTGACCCTTTTGATTAGCAACATCTTCAACACTTTGACCTTTCGATCAGCAACATCTTTCAGCAACATATCAGCGACATCTTCAGCACTTTGACCTTTCGATTAGCAACATCTTTCAGCAACATCTTTCAGCAACATCTTCAGCACTTTGACCTTTCGATCAGCAACATCTTCAGCAACATCTTCAGCACTTAGACCTTTCGATCAGCAGCAACATCTTCAACACTTTGACCTTTCGATCAACAACATCTTCGGCACTTTGACCTTTTGATCAGCAACATCTTTTAGCAACATCTTCAGCACTTTGACCTTTCGATCAGTAGCAACATCTTCAGCACTTTGACCTTTCGATCAGCAGCAACATCTTTAGCACTTTGACCTTTCGATTAGCAACATCATCACATTCTGATCAGTAACATCGTGATCAGTACCATCATCATACTTCAGCTCTCGAACATAATCATCATCATCATATTCTGATCTTTTGATTAGTACATCATCATCATCATAAAAACATCATCATCATGAAAACATCATTATCATCAAAACATCAACATCATCAAAACATCAAAATATCATCATCATCACACTCAGATCTTTCGATCAGTACAACATCATCATCTCAAAAACATCAACATCATCATCTCAAAAACATCAACATCATCAAAACATCAAAATATCATCATCATCACACTCTGATCTTTCGATCAGTACATCATCATCATCATAAAAACATCAACATCATCAAAACATCAACATGATCCTTCCTTTCGGAATTACGGGATTTAGGTCTTTACGGAGTTACTAACGATCCTTCCTTTCGGAATTACGGGATTTAGGTCTTTACGGAGTTACTAACGATCCTTCCTTTCGGAATTACGGGATCAACACATTTGTGGAACTTAGAGAATCCTTCCTATTGGAATTACAGGATCAACACATCTGTGGAACTCAGACAATCCTTCCTATTGGAATTACGGGATCAATTTAATGATCTTTCCTTTCGGAATTACGGGATTTAGGTCTTTACGGAGTTACCAACGATCCTTCTTTTTGGAATTACGGGATCAACACAGATGTGGAACTCAGACAATCCTTCCTATTGGAATTACGGGATCGACACATATGTGGAACTCAGACAATCCTTCCTATTGGAATTACGGGATCAATTCAATGATCCTTCCTTTCGGAATTACGGGATTTAGGTCTTTACGGAGTTACTAACGATCCTTCCTTTCGGAATTACGGGATCAACACAGATGTGGAACTCAGACAATCCTTCCTCTAGGAATTACGGGATCAACATAGATGTGGAACTCAGACAATCCTTCCTCTAGGAATTACGGGATCAACACACGTTCTCGAGTATCGAAGTCACCGGATCCGTTCTGAACCGAAGTTCAAGGATGATACAATCCTACCACCTTCTCGATGACCAAAGTTCACCGGATCCGTTCTGAACCAAAGTCCAAGGATGATACAATCCTACCATCTTCTTGATGATCGAAGTTCACCGGATCCGTTCTGAACCGAAGTCCAAGGATGATACAATCCTACCACCTTCTCGATGACCGAAGTTCACCGGATCCGTTCTGAACCGAAGTTCAAGGATGATACAATCCTACCACATTCTCGATGACCGAAGTCACCGGATCACTTCTGGACATATGTCCCGGGATGATACAATCCCTCTTCATTCTCGAAGACCGAGGTCTCCGGGTCACTTTTGGGCAAGTGCCTAGGGATGATACAATCCCACTGCAACATCACTACTCCCCCTTTCGAGGAAGGTCTTTCTGAACAACACCAAGCTTGTCTCGAAATGTTCGAACTTTACTCGAGACAGAGGCTTCGTCAGCACATCATCATCCAAACCATCATCATCTACATCTTCAGTATGTGAATACTAAACTATCACCATCTGTATCTCCAGTATGTGAATACTGAAAGCATCGTCACCTCTATATTTAGTATAGAAATACGGAATCACCATCATCTGCATCTACAGTATGTAAATACTGAAACATCATCTATATCTTCAGTCTGGGAATACTGAAATCATCATCATCTCTATATTTAGTATAGAAATACTGAATCACCATCATCTGCATCTACAGTATGTAAATACTGAAACATCATCATCTGCATCTTATCTCGTATGTAGAAATACCGGATTTCTATGTGTTACAACGGAACACAGGGTTCTCTGTCATCACAAATCTGGTTATCACATAGAATTACTATAGTATCCATCTTCAGGTCAAAGAGACCTAATATCAGCTTCCGAAGCCATACGGCTTCACAACTTAGCAGAGCAATCTGCTATGTATTATGCTTCAGCCGTGCTACGAGAAACACTGGACTGTTTCCTGCTAAACCATGAACTCATAGCAGACCCCAAACAAAAGCATCTACCTGATGTGCTTTTCCTGTCTGAGATACTTCCAGCCCAATCTGCATCTGTGTAGCCATACAATCTATACTCATGGCTACCATCAGAGTATAGACCAAATTCTATAGTCTCTTTCAGATATCTCATCACATGTTTTGCGGCTATCAGGTGAACCCATCTAGGTTGAACTAGATATTGACTCAAGGTGTTCATAGCAAAACAAATGTCTGGTCCAATAATCTGTCTGTATTGAGTCACATCCACTAACTCTGATGAGTCATCAACTAACAACTTCAGGTTGGAATCCATGGGTGTGGCCATGACTTTGTATTCCAACATATTGAATCTCTTCAATATCTCTACCGCATACTTTCCTTGGTTGAGAAAGATTCCTTCTAAACTTTGCCATACCTCCAGACCTAGGAAATAATGCATTAACCCAAGGTCTTTCATCTCAAATTCTTCTGCTAGTTTCTTCTTGCTTTCCACAATCTGTTTCTCATTCCCTGTCAAGAATAAGTCATCCACATATAGTAATAGTATGACAGGTTCATCTTCTACAACCTTGTAGTAAAGGTTAGGATTGACTTTACTCTTGGCAAAGCCCATGCTCGTTAGGAAACTATCTATTCTTCCATACCAAGCTCTGGGAGCTTGCTTCAGGCCATAGAGGGCCTTCTTCAACTTGCATACTTGATTCAATCTGTCTTCAACTTCAAATCCTCATGACTATTCGATGTAAAACTTTTCCTCAATCATACCATTAAGGAAGACTTGTCTTTACTTCAGCATGGAAGAAACTACCATGATAGTTCTGAAGGAAGTGTACCTTGCTTCCTGGAGTAAGTGTCTCTTCAGCATTAATTCCCTCTTTCTGATAGAAACCACAAGTCTTTCCTTACTTCTAACAATAGCATATTTTATCTTACAACTCCATTTGGAAGATACCACATTCTTGCTTTCTGGTTTGAGTATTATATCCCAAACATCATTCTAGTATTATTTCATCATAACATCTTCCATGAGTTCATCTTGTCAGGTCATCAACATATCCTAGTCTTATGCATTCAACCTTGAAGGTTGGAAAGTCTTGATCCATCAGGAAGCTATCCATCATGTCGAACTTAGATATCTTCTGTAGTCACTCCCCCTGAAGTGGAGTATCATCTTCCTTCTTCATTCTGTATAGGTGGTTCTATGCTTGATATATACTGGTCAATAGAGTATGTCATGTCATAATCTATTCTTTCTAAGGCAAATCACGAACCTTGCTTTGTACACTTGTTCTTGTAGATCAATATGGAAGATACTACGTACTTCCCTTTATGTCTCGAAATCATATCGTATACATCATTCCCCATGATCAACTGTTATTCTTTGATCATCGCTTCTTTCATAGCATTCTTTTCTTCATCTTGAGTTCTCTCTCGTACCCATGGTGGTCTTCATCCTTTGAGGTGGATCTACCGCTTTCTGAATCTCTTTCTTCTGTCATGGTGTCTCTGACCTTGGGAGCTTCAGATTCATGTTTATTGGAGTGAATCTTGAATTGTCATCACTTGTTCTTCGGAACAAGTCTCATCCTTCTTTTCTTGTAGGAGGTTGTACAGGACCTTTCCTACAATTCAAATGCACCAGTTGCATGGTTAGAACTATTTCATAAAACATATGCATAACAACAAATTCTTATGCATCATGCAAATATTTAGCCAATACAACATTCATCCATATCTCATGGAAACTTTCTAGATTCCTTCCATCTCTATCAGGACAACATTGAGATCGTGCACTAATCCAATATGTCAGCAAAGAGGTTTCATTCTAGATAAGTAGCAATGGAGAGTTGTATAGCACCATGAGCTACTTACCCATTACATGCATATTAGTAGTATACAGTCATTAATGCAAACAATCTATCATGCATAACACATCAACTGAATATAATCAAATGTAAAACAATATCATGAAATGACAATTGAATACTTATTTTTTATTTGTTTCGTGGGTAGACTCCTTGATCATTCTGCTTCATTGTCTACTTCATTCATGAAATCATCATTTCTTATCCAAATGATAAGATGAATAAGAGGTTCTTCAAGAATTGAGTTCTTCATATTCCTCATCGCTTGAGGGATCTTCTTTGAATGGTGAGAGCTTGATCTTCAATTGCTCTCGTCTTTCTTCTTCTATTCTTATGAGTCAAGCTTCTTCTTCTTCCCAGAGTCAACTGAAAGTAATCACTTCCTTCTGGCACACATTCCTCACATGAATGAATCCCATGATTTTGGGAGGCCATTCAAGGTGGCTATCACCACTTTTGCATTCTCCGCTTCTTCTTCTACTGCTTCAAGATGTTCTCCATTCTGGATCTTCACATTCTTCAATTGTTTTCTCAAAGCCATCTTTTGATTTATGTTTTTATCTTCAATAGCTTGATCAAGGAATCAAACATCTTCGGTGTCTTTAGGGAAGACACTTGTGGTACAATTTGATCCGTGATTGAATCAACAATGATTTTCTTGGCCTTGATCAAGTTCTTCTTGTGTAAGGCTTTGAGCCTCATTTCCTTCTCGAACTGGAACCTCTCTACTCATGAAGGTGTCTAATTCATTTTCTTCAGAGAGATCAAATACTTCCATGCTTGAAAGTTTTCAACTTCACCAAGCTTATCATCAAGCTGGTGTGATAGATCACTTTGAAATGAGAACTTCAAATGCAAATAGCAAAAGATTATATCTTACCGATTTGAGGTGTCCGTCCTGCTTCTGGAGCTGGCTGATCTAGGGTTTGTCAGAGAAACCCTAATTTTTCAAAACTTGGAATCTTTCAGATCTGATTGGATAGAAAGATATATCTCTTCAAATGGAGCTGTCTAATGTACTCCTTTTTTGAAAACAGTAGAGGGAAGCTCCTGGAACAGGAAGCCCTAGTTTTCCAATTTCTTCTGCAGAAATGCCTGTCATTGTTTCTGTGATATCTCCGAAATAACTGCTCCTCTACATCTTAAATTTCTCACTGAGGTAACCTCGCATGTCCTTGATCCAACACCACAGGTTTCATCAGAATTGGTTTCACCAATTGGGATTTATGATCCTTTTCCCAAAGTGACCTGTTACAGGATTGTTCAGAACAACGAAGTTGTACGGCCTGCCACGTGTCACTGTTTCATCTTCTGGTTCTGAAATTCGGACCACAAAAATTACAGTCCGTGCTCTTTCTGGAACATCTTCAGGAATTCCATTTGGACCTCTGTAGCCCAAGCTATAGCAATTTTCCCTAGGTGTCCTGTTTAGGGATGAATTCTGGAAGAGGCTGGAACCCTAACTTGGAGGGACCGTATCTCCTAGAATATAACGAATATGAGGCTGAATTTTGGACACAGTGTACATTAGGAGTTTATCTTCGGCCTCTGCAATTTTCAGCTCCTGAACCTTCGTCAATCACGAGATATAGCAAATGTACCAAAACTTAGCAGTTTTAGTATTTAGGGTTTTTCTAGCTCGGGGTCAAACTAGGGTTTGACTTTCCCGGAGTTTCACCCAGCCAAAAATCTTGATCCAGGTTTCTAAACTTCGATTTTGATGAGGAGAGAAATCCTATACCAGGCTCACTCAAAAATACTTCTTCTGCAAGAGGCCCTAATTTCTTCCGGGAAGAGAGAGAGGGTTATTTTTCCTTGTGAAGGCTGTCCTATTCAGGGTGGCTCTGATACCATGTTAACTTTTCATATGCTTAGCTAAAACATCAGTATTTCATTTCATTTTCATAACAAAAGCATATAAACAGGATCACTGAAAGAAACAGTATCATAAGAACAACATAGATTTACCCTGGGAAAACCCTAAAGGGAAAAACACAGCAAAAGCTTCCTCAATATAGATGCCCCAAAAAGGTAAAAGGTAAAACCAACAAGGAGATCAAAAATCTGATCCTCCTCCTTCTCCAGCTACTTCTCTCCTCCACAAGTGCGCTACACAAGTGAGTGTGTGTGTTACAAATGAGGAGAGCTACACCTCTATTTATATTCATCCGTTCACTTTAATTAACTCATCCAACATGTAAGCTCGAGTTAATCATGTAGGCTCGAGTTACACATGTAGGCTCAAGTAACCACACTGGGGTGCTAATGACCCACCTTTACAATTAGAGGGGACAACCTCATGACTCTTATTAGTTCTTTCGATTAGAAGCATCGAGGTACAATATAATACAAGTGGTTCTCTTCGGTAGGACCATCGGGGACCACAAAAAGATACATATAGAATATTCTTCGAAGTTACAATATTTCAACATTCTTTGGGCTCAGAAATTTTTCGAAAAACTTAGTCTTTTTGCATGTCTGTATCGGATGCTCAGTCAACTAGCTTTCCAATATCGGATGCTTAGTTGACTAGTCTTTCGATGTTGCGGAGGAACAGTCCACTAGCTTTTCGATTGGTTTTATTGGGAGCCTTCCGAGATCTAAAGCGCAGCATCGGGAGTGAGTTTGTCTATCCTCTCAGAGTTGGTCTGTCAAGGTTCCGGCGTCTTAGTACAAGTGGATCCGATGGATCGGATGTCCCTTCAGCTATCCTTTTTCGATAACCGTTTAAGTGGGAAATCTCGCGGTCGGGTTTGTTTTCTGGAACGAGCCGGAGTGTTAGTCTGTCCGTCGACTGACGTTGCGGAGGTTTAGTTGCGAGTTGATCAGAAACTTAGTATTGGTGCCTCCGATATCAATGACTCTAGTGCCTCCGTTTTCCGGTGTTACTTCCCCGTTTGATGTACCGGGTGATTAGAGTGAGTTGCAGCCGACACTGCGGTTTTCCTTCAGAGTTAGGCTCCCGATGGAGATTAAAAGGTTTCGTCGCTAGTTCTCTGTCCCGGTCGAGGTCTATATAATGTCATTTTGGGTTTGTTACTTGTCGTTTTCATTGTAGAAGCCGTTCGTCCTGTTGATTACGCAGCTGTCAAGCTTCCATTCGTCCTCCTCTGCGCCCGCGGAAGGTGTTCTCGTCCAGGTTACTTGTATCATCGTTGCCAGGTAGGATCTATTCACGGTTTTGGTTTTCTTGGTTTGTTAATATTTAACCGCCAGGTGGATAGCGTTAGGTTTCCACGGTGGGGTTAGGTTTCTTTTGCATTTTGTGTCTTCATTGCGGTGATTTTTATCCTTTTACTAGGGTTTCATCCCGTTGGCTGTGAGCTAAGTCACACGGTTCGGGTTCGGGTTCGGGTTCGGCGAGCATTAGGTTCGGTTCGGGTTCGAATTTTTCGATGAGGTTCGGATGAGGTTCGACATTAGGTTCGAATATATATATATACTTGTTGTTTATGACAAGTCTGCTCACAAGTTTATGCATCTAAGAGCATGTTTTTGCTATTTCAAATTATAGAGAACATTTCATTTATAGACAACTTAATTTAACATAGAGATACATGATCAATTGACAATAAATATAGGCCTAGCATGAAATTTGAATAACAAAAATATATGAGAGCTAAATACATAGAATAAATAACTAAAAATCAGCATCAAGATTCAACATACATGATCAATAAACAATCATCAATAAATATAATGAATAATAAACAATACAAACCGCTCTGAATATGCTTCCTATGGATGTGAACCGGATACCCTTCAAGAAAAGAAGAATATGTTACAAAAGTTTTAAAAATAATCCACAGTCGGCCCTAAATTGAATGAAACAAGAAGTCAATCGGACTGTAGTCTGTAGTACTTGACTTAAATAGATGATGTAGCTTAAGAACTTGATCTTTGAAATGTTGGGAAAGAAACATAATGGCTTCGATTAACAAAAATCCCCAAAATAAAAGGGAATAGGAAGATTTTCCCCCTTTTCAAAACATAGAGAGAGAAAGAAAAATCCCCAAAATAAAAGGGAATACGAAGATTTTTCCCCTTTTCGATGCATAGAGAGAGAAAGAAAGTAACTTTCAATTTACAGTATGGAATAATATACAAGTTTGCCAAACTTGCTATAGAGCCTTGCATTTACACNGATTTTCCCCTTTTCGATGCATAGAGAGAGAAAGAAAGTAACTTTCAATTTACAGTATGGAATAATATACAAGTTTGCCAAACTTGCTATAGAGCCTTGCATTTACACAAATATTACAATATTTACAACAACAGAAAAGTTCTCAACACTAGTGTGCACTGTGTATGCATAAAAACGCATAGATATCGACAGAAGTTAGGAATATAGATGATCGCTGCAAATCTTGAGATGTCCAACAGTATTGGTATCATTGGTGCCTTCCACATAATCTTCGGTACCCCAACATGTTCAACCAGCTTGACTGCGAGCCGAGGAAGAATGGCTAGTGAAAGAAAAGGAAGCATCCGACCGGATACTGGAAAATGTCGATCTGTGACTCGAGAGGGATTTCTTGACAGTAGACGTTAGTCCTGAGGTAACCGAAGCTAAAGAGCGTGCAAGAGAAGCACATCCGACCGGATACTGGAAAATGCCGATCTGTGACTCGAGAGGGATTTCTTGACAGTAGACGTTAGTCCTGAGGTAACCGAAGCTAAAGAGCGTGCAAGAGAAGCAGCAATAGGGGCCTTCTCCTGCCCTCTGCGAGGCCTGGGCCTTCGCTTGCCATGAAAATCGGCATCATAATCATTCTTGGCCATTTTTACCTACGCGGATTTTGCAAACCCTAACTGAATTCGTTTGTTGAAGTTGGGGATGAGACAGAGTATATATGGATAATTGGAGAAATGTTTGAAGGGATTGCACATGTGATTTGCCAAATACTGTTTTTTTTTTAATTAAAAATTCGAAAATCAATTAGGTTCGCTTTAGGTTCGTTTAGGTTCGTCATTAGGTTCGGCATTAGGTTCGGGTTCGCCTTGATTAGGTTCGACATTAGGTTTGGCATTGGGTTCGGCATTAGGTTCGCCGAACCTTAAATTTTTTTTGAGGTTCGCCGAACCTCGAACCTCAAGGATTAGGTTCAGCGAACCCTGTGACTTAGGCTGTGAGCATTTCTTTTTGGCCAGTGAGTTTCAGTCTGTCCGCTACTGTGCGTTATGAGTGCATCTGGGATAGCATTGCGGGGGTTTAGGGTGCGGTGCAGACAGGCGTTTCGCTGTTTGCACCACCTTGTTCTTGGTTGTGTTACATTTTTAGCCTGAGGTTAGAAAACTGTGCCTCCTGTAGCAGTAGTGTCCTGTGGGATTCAGGAGGGTCGTGCAGCTGATTAGGGTTAGAGTGTTGTTGAAGCAAACGGCGAGGTGAGTTATGCCTCAGTCGAGGCGCCCGTATAGGTATTATGAAGTTGGAAGAGTTTAGGGTTTGAGCGAGCAGAGTTTTGGGCAGCTTTGGGAGCATAAATATTTTGAAAGTTGTTTAAAATCTCTCATTTAGAAGGCTGTGGTATTGACTTTGAATTCCAGTATGCATATTGAAGAAATGGTAATAATTGTATGTATTTTTTGTTTATCACTATACTAGTTGCTAGAGATAGTTAAACTGAAACCGTGTTGCATGACTATTACAGGTTGATTTCCAGCACGACAATATGCCAAGAAAATAGAAGAAGAAAGCCCAAGTGGCTGAAGAAGAACCTGAAGTAGAAGTGATAACCAGAGTAGAAGTCATTTATGAAGACACTAAAGCTACTACTGGGGTTGAACCAGAATACAAGTGGGGAGAAATGTATAGAATGATTTCAAGCCAAAGTGTCCCTGATGCTGGTTTTGAAGACATGCCAATGTATGCTAATATTGAAAGGTTAGCCCTTATGAAAGTGGCTACTAGGCCTGAGCTTTTTCCATGCTCGGAAGTGATAGGTTGGATTCTGCCCAGGGCAGATGTGACTATAATGATCCTAGCAAATACCGAGAAGCAAGGCTATGCTGCATACAACCCTGCTTATGTGTCTATGGCATATAATCTACCAACACCATAGACTTATCTAACTGAAAGTTGGTTAAAGGATCTGAAGATGGACATGGTAGTGACAGTAAAGAAAATGATGATCCCGGGAAAAAACTTAAGGACTAGACCTTCGGGAGAATATGAGACATCAGCGCTCCATGCCCCATATAGATTCATCACTTTAATGCTGAACAAGATTTTTGGGAGAGCCAATGGGAAAAGTTTTAAGATGGGTTGGATACCAGTCATCTACTTTGTTGCTACACAAGGGACCATTTTTAACTAGGCAAACATAGTGTCAAATAGCCTGTCAGCCTGCATAAGCGCAACATTGGGAGGAGTGTCCCAAAAGAAGTCAGAATTCTACATGAGCTCTGTTACCGACTAGGCTGCACCTAGTTGGACTTTCAGTGAGCCGCCAGTGATGAACAAGATACTTGTTCATATTCAGAGTTCAGAAGTCCTTTCAGGCCTCCAGGGTCGTTTTATTTTTTGTAACACATGTTCATACCCCCTTGGGGAAATTGTAAAAAATGCCTTAGCATTTAAATTTTTATAAAAGGCTCGGCTTCCCAGACTTGAGCATCAAGCCGACTAGCCCAGAGTGTTTTTTCCCTTGGTTATTATTGGTTGTTGAACAAACGACTAATAATTTCTGAGTTTTTCACTCACACCTCCAAAGCTGGGGTAGTCATCTTGGTGTTTCGGCCTAGGGAGGTTATTAGAGCCTTCGTGTCGGTGTTTTTCACCATGCTAGGCATTCGAATTGAGTCGTATGGACATGTACTAGGTCCCCCTAGAGTTTTGTCAATTTCCACGAAAAAATAATTTTTCCGTTTTTTAAGCCATTTTTTAATGGTTTAATTAAAAAACTTCAGATTGTAATAAAAGTCAGATACGGAGTCCGTTTCTGACGTGGGGACACTCGTTTTCACACCCGGAGCGTCCACTTTACCCATGGGACCACTTTCTACATCAGTTGGGCAGCCAAAAAAACCCGTGAGGCATTATTTGGGTTAAAAGTGCATAAAATAGCATTTTAATGCTAAATCTGGACAAATTGAAACTATGGTCAAAAGTTGAAAAGTCAAAATTATTAAAATATTTGAGTGGTGGGGTGACATGTCATGGGACCCCTAGTGCTTACGATCTCTTTGGAATTAAAGTTTAAATTAAACTTTGATTTAGTGGGTGAATATTAGCGTGAGAATAAAGAGGTGACGTCCATGCTAATAAAGTGAAGTGCGAGCTGCGTGGATGAATGGACCCCACTTCAGTCTTAGTTTAAGGTTTTTAATGTTTGATAAAATCATATGATATCATTCACGTGAGAGGGTGCATACGTCAGCCAAATTTGTTGTTCACGCTGGCATCCTTGAATTGCGTTGGCAGTGGACCCCCTTTTCAAATTAATAAAGTTTACCATATGGCAAAGCTTGGATCAGCGAATACTTGAACTCGAGTTGTATCAATTCCACGTCATTCTTTGAAAGATCATGCGATTTGGGTTGGTGAGACT
>LPNX010400896.1:302136-330974 GCA_001517045.1 Pseudotsuga menziesii
TGGGAGTTGGCCTAGACAGAGGAGCTGAGTATCAGGTGACAGCACTTGGCTCGAGCTTGCCCCCAAGGTCGCACCCAGTGGCTTGAAGATTTCTGCCACGTTACCCGAGGTGCGAATTAGGCGGCAACAAGCTCTATTTTGATCGACTGCATTCTATGCACTCAACCTTTCCCTGCACTAAAGTGTCATTAGGATAAGGATCGAGCTCCAGTATATGCTGCCTGCAAGTTATTTTGGGCTCATAAATATTACAACTATTATAAAGAGATTTGTGAGAATTTTATCATGCCTTTATACACTCTGATTTTCTTGGAAGAATGCAATTGCATGTCAGAAGAAGCCTTCAAGGTGATGCAAGAATACGGAAATTATTATTTAGCAGAGTATGGCTTATATGTAAGAATGTATGGCGGTTCAAGGACTCCTTCTCCGCTCCTGAGATATGTTACTGATTATGTACTCCATAAAGAAGCTGTTAGATAGTTATATATTGATGGAGTTGGGAATTTTCTTTTTGAACAGAAAAAGGCAGTATATCCTGTAGTGCCCTTTTCTGTTGGAAGTTACAAATTTTCAAGGGTGAAGAATGCAATCGAATTTGTCAAAGAGTTGGAATACTTTCACTTCGGTGAACTGAACTTTCATAGAAATGATTCTAAGGACAAGGTAGCTAATTACTGCAAAGAAGCTGGAGTTCATTTTGAGTACACCGATTTTTGGGACAAAGATGAGGAGACTCTCCGAAATGCTAAGAACATGACAGCCCTAAGAAAAAGGTTCAAGCAAAAGATAGCAACTGTGGGTGGTAAAGGCAAAGTTGCGGAGAAATTGAAAAGGCAAGAAGAAGAAGAAGCCAAGAAGAGAGAAGAGGAGGCTAGCAGACTAGTAGAAGAGGCAGAAAACTGGCTAAGTTCAGAAGAGGAAGAAAAGAAACGAGCAGCTGAAGAAGCAGCAAAGAAGCTTGAAGAAGAAAAGAAAAGAAAAGAAGAAGATGAAATCCGAAAAAAGCAGGCAGACAGCGAAGGGTTCAGATTAGAAGGTGTCCAAAAAGAGAAACAACAAACAGAAAAGACACCTGAAAGGTCAAGAACAGAGACACTAGAAGGACAAGACCCTACGGACCAAGAACAGGCTCAATCTGTAATAACCCATTAGAGCTTGTTGTTCCTTCTAGCAGTACAGTAGGAGAAGGTGAAGACACTGAGAGGGGGGGGTGAATTAGTGTGAAACCAATTTTACACCTTCTTTAGCTTATCACGGTTAGCTATCAATTCATCATTCCATTACTCTAATATAATCAAAACATCATTCACATAGCAAAAGCATTTCATTCATAAAGAACCATAACACAAGAGCACAACACCATATGAATTTGTAATCTTTTTATATTATTTTGGTCTGGCTACAATCGTTAGGCGAATCAGCTCCTACTGATAAATAGAGCACCTACTCTTAATCCAGGACCCTGCCTGGTTTTCTTAGACCCTGCTAAGAAGTGATTGAGGTATCCTAACCTCAAGAGCAAGTCAAGCTTGCATTTACATTAAGGCTTACTGTCACTGTGTCACATCAACCTCATCTGATCTGCTGCTGAAAGTTATAGGTCTGCAAGTCTCCTCAATCCTCTTTCAACTTCTGCAAATCATCTCTCAGACCCTGTCCAACAATACTGCTGCCATACTGTTCATCAACACAACTGCCAAGTTATTAGGTTTATCTCAGCCTTGGACTCATCACACTCTTCATAAACTAGGGCTGTCATCATAGACTGTCATCTCATGCTTAAGCTTCATCACCAGCATGTCAACTTCTAGGGCTACACCACTATTCATACTTGTCTACTCATAAGCACATCTTAGTTTCTGCTTCACTGTACAGTATCATCCACTTGTTGACCGAGATGTTCAGATTTACTATACCAGCTTCCAATGATTGAAGTACATTCTCATTGCAACAACCAATACAAGCAGACCTCAAACTCAGTCACCTTGGATTGTACAACTTCTTGAATCTAAAACAAGCTCTCATTCCATCATGTATACAGGTAAAACAGACTTCAATCAAGCATTAGATTTCACTGGCATATTTCATACCTTGGCTTGAGCATCATCATCAACACGATCTCTGACTGAGCATCAACCATCACAGATCTTGTCATTCACTGTTTTTGCTGTTCATATGTTGTCACTAGTCAAACAG
Organism: Pseudotsuga menziesii; assembly: GCA_001517045.1. Classification (NCBI taxonomy): domain Eukaryota; kingdom Viridiplantae; phylum Streptophyta; class Pinopsida; order Pinales; family Pinaceae; genus Pseudotsuga; species Pseudotsuga menziesii. The sequence goes on from LPNX010400896.1 coordinate 304,336, forward strand.
TCAACTTCAACCTGCTACCTGCATATTCTGCTTAATTTACACATCTGCTGTTATGCCCAGAAATATGCCAAATCTGTCACTCTGCTGCTCATCAAAGTCATTGTCCAGCTTCTGATAATCTTCTTGCTTCTAACCTCGGTTCATTGCTTCATATCCACAGTCAGAGATCTGTTGTTCATGCCAACTTACTACTCATGTACTCCATGCCAATCATCAAAAATAATCTACTCACTCATTTGTTCATGCCGCCCATTACATTAAACTTCCTGTAATATTTAGGGCTTCAAAGTCAGCATCGGGAAGCTTCTGCAAGTCACTGGTTCAGACCACATAGATATCACCTCGTTACATCTACACCGTTAGATCTGGTTGAGTGGATGTCTCAATTAAGAGCAAGTCAGACAACTGCGTTCAAAAGGAAGTGCCACTATGGACTATGCTCCTTCAGACTTTCTTCGTTGTTTAACTGTATCTCTTCATTGTCTTTACTTGACTAGACTTCAACTGGATGCCTCAAATCTACTGCTAATCAAACACCAATCGAACTAAGATGACACAATTCAAACTTGCATCATTGTTGTTGTTGTCCTTTTAGGCCAAGTTCAGATGTCTTTTGATTTCTCAAAGCAGACCTTGATTTGCAAACTATTTGTGCATGTGCCTCAGTCTTTTAAAAACACGGAGATAATATATTTTACTAGCACACCTCCTGCGGCTGCCTCAGGGTAATTTAATCATCGAAATTCAGAGAGTATACTCCCACTTCAAAATATAACTTTAACCTTGATGCATCTTCTTCAACTGTACATATCCGAAATTCAGAGTTCAGCTCATGCTACTGTCATACTCCTGCGGCTGCCTCAGTAGGTTACACAAAAAACAAAGCATAAGAACTTCCACCACTCTCCACTGCCTCTGCTGCTACAAACAAATTGAACTGTGGAAACCCTCGACTGCTCCCTCATTTCCGAACTTCAGATCTAGAAAAAAAACACCCAAAATATCCTCCAACTGTGATCTGCCTCCCTTGTTCAAACTGATCAAGGATTGTTCTAAAAAAAAATTGTTGTGAAACAGGCTGTGATAAACCCCAAGATCAGTCCAAGATTGGACTGTCACAGAACATAAAAATTAGCCTTTCTGCTGCTCCTATACAGTCCCGAAATTTCTCAGTCAAACCACCGAACTTCTTCCTCAGTCCACTGCTCCTTCGCTGCCTCAGTCACCCCCGAAATTTCCTCAGAGCTCAGCTTCTTTTTTTTTTTATTATTATCAAAATGAATGCTTTGAAGAAGTATTTATACCAATTTTTCTTCCTTAAATTGAGGGCCGACCTGCTATTAAAAAATCAATTTAAATATGAGCCGACATCACATTGATAATTTATCATTTTTAAATGGGGCCGACATCTCCAAGATTTGATTTTTAATGTTGAAAGGAGCCGACCTACCATTTACTACCACCAAAAACCAAGAAGCTTTCTCAGATAGCTTCTCTCTCCACTCTTCACTATTGCTTTCAGATTTTTTGTCCACGGGATAGGGCAAAAGCCGATGCAACACATGATACAAAAGGCCACCATGTCCAGAGAATTCAGCTCCTTGGCAAGGCCCACGACCTTGACTACTTTCTGAATCCCGTCGCAGTACTACACTAACTGCATGTATATACATTAGAAGAATATCACTCATCAATTTCAAAATAAAAACAACTTTTGCTAACCCTGCAGATCTTTCAGAAACTTTGTCACTTTCCAATTTTGTTGATTCATCAAGCTTTGCTTTTCCTTTTTCTTTTGGAGCAGATTCATCAACCTCCATGGCTGTTGTTGAACCTGTGCATTCATCCTCCTGTGTTGGTGGCGGATAGAGCAATATAACCTCTAAAAGTTGATCTATAACTTGTGTAAAGCGATGAGGAATTTTCTTATGACCCTCGACAGATCTACCCAGCCCATCATGTGGTTTGCCTACATCGGGCACCCGACCAAAATCAATAGATGGAACTCCTACTTCAGTCTGTCCAGAACCTTTACAGTCCATCTGTTGCTATCTTTCTGCCTTAGATTGCCTAGTCAGTGGCATGATGATGTTACCACATCATCATGCTTCATCATACAAATGACCCTCATTGCCTTCACCATTTCTTCAAGGTTCCAAGGAGGCATCATGGGCTTCTCAACATCTACCAGGGCTTTAGCTGGGGCTTCAACAATGGTGACATCAATGACATCAAGACAATGTTGGCATCAATGACAATTTCATCAACAGAAGGTTCATTGTCAACTTCGAGAATTGATTTGATTCCTTTCATGCCTACGGAAAGAGAGGAAGTACTAGATTTTAACACTATATCTTACGACAAAGAGAAAAAGAGAATTGTCAAAAGAACTGAAAAGAAGGTGGACACTGGGGGTAAACCAGGAAGGATGGTAACTGACAAAATAGTAGTTCATAGTACACATAAGGATCCATGATTACTAGCGAGGGCTGGGGTAGCTCTAACGCTTGCCACTGAAGACAATTTGGATAGGATCATGACTGACTTCGAGCAGTCTCGAAAAAGGGTGGCCCAATTAAAAGAAAATTTGAAGAAGGAAAGGGGTGAAAGCCAGAATCTGAGGAGAAAGTATGATGACATGATTGGTGAGGTCAAAGTTTCAAAGGCAGAATGTCAAACCTTGCAAGTAGATAAAGATGCTCTGGTAGTATCTGCAGAAAATATAGAGAGGAATTCTCAGGCTACCTCAGCAGAGTTGGGAAAACTACAACTGAAGTATCATCTTCAGTTATCAGTTGAAGAACTGAATAAATAAAAGGCCAGATTAGAAAGTAAAGTGACAGAGCTAGAAGAGCAGAAGACCACCGCAGAAGGGAAGGCTAAGCTATATGAGACTCAAATAACAGCCTTGGAGGAACAAAAGAATACACTTGCAGCTTCCCTGAAGTCAGCTATGGAGCAGAAGGTTGATATTGAACCTTTAAAGAAGCATGCTCTTATGCTTAGAAAGAAGATTCATCAAATACAACTGCAGATAGCGGAAGAAAGATTTAAAGTCCAACAAATAGGCACCGGATTAGAAGAAATTGTAAATACAGTCTCATATTTTTTGGATCGAACCCAGGATATTTTGGAAACTCTGCAGGGACAGATGACTTGGGTAGAAGCGAACAAAGAATCTCCCGCAGATATATTTGTCAAAGATCAGGAGATAATAAAGCATGAATACGAGCTGATTGATTTTGCCAGTAACGCAACAGAAGAATTGAAGAAGACAGTGAAGAAAAGACAGAGTGCCTTTGCTGAATTTTGTAGGAGAGTGCTCCTAACCTATAATTGGTGTCAGCCCTCCGCTGCGAAGAGATTGGAAGCGCTGCCAGAACATGAAATGTTTTTGAAACATTTACAGGACAGATGCATCGAAGATGAACAAGCCATCCAGCAAGTCAAGGAAGTTGGATGAAAAGATACTAAAGATTGAAGTAGCACATGCAGCTATGAGTATTCACTTGCTAGAAGACCAGCTGCGCTTGATTCCTGCCAGGATAGCGGGTGTAAAAACCCAGCCTGCCAAGCACGAAATTACTATCAGATTTCTCGAACCTTCTGGTTTTGAGAATATGGCAGTTGAGGCAACTGTATGGAGAAAGTTCATGAACGAACAAGCTGGGCCCTCCTAGTTGAATGTTTTGGAATAATGTAATATATTATATTTATTTTTGTTCACAAGCTAAAAGACAAATTTTTGTAAAAGAAAGGTTGGAAGCCCAAAAGGCAACGAGGGGCAGCCCAAGAGTTTTTGCTTTTTGTATAAATATGGGCAAGTTTTAGGTAGAAAAAGGCCTTTTTTCAGACTATCCTTGTGCAAGATTATTGTAAGAAGAATTAATTCATCCTATAATAAAGAGTTATATTTTTCGGCTGGAGAAAGCACTGTGGATTTTCAAATGTTTGCCATGGGCTGGTTGGATGTGAACTGTTTCTGTTTCAGCTTGTTTCCATGAACTGTGAGATCGTTCTAACTTATGATATCTTTCATGTTGTGAATGTGCACCTGTTTATTTCTGTGAAATTTCGACAATCGTAGTTGAGTAAGGAATGTTTTAATTAACAATGAGCTATCTCTTTGTTCATCTGTCTATTGATATTCATGTGTTCAGAAATGTTAACAGCTATCTGTAATTTTCTTAATGCATGTTATACAATACATTACTCACCATTAGTTACAGTATTGCTCCCTAGGGATAGGTTAGTTAGTCTTAGTTAGATGTCTTTGTTTGTGATTTAGAAGCGAGAGAGGTAAGAACGTATGCATCACATTGTGACACTCCTCGTTATCTCTATAGTCTGCATTTAGTTAGGCACTTGCACATCATACATAAATAAAAAAACTAAAAAGCACACCTAAACGGTGGACCGGGCCGCAACCGGTAAAACATCTTAACCGTTACTTGACCTACGGTAGCCGGACCGTAAACCGGACGGATTCCCCATACCAAACAATAACGAGCTAATTGGGAACGTTTATTGGGGAGAATCCCTACTGTTGTTACCTGCGATTTTCCAGGCCTCAACAGGAGGACATGCTAGTGTGATACTTGCTTGTTGGAGCTCCTTGGTGTGAGCTAGGATTTTTCATTGTTTTTCCTAGCTACAATTTGGTAGAGCTAGAGGCTTGTACTAGCCTTGGGGGAGGCTATGGTATGTACATGAACTTTATCTTTGTGCCTATATATGAATTTTTAAGCTATCCAAAATTGTCTCTATTGCAGATTTGATTTTCTACCATCTATTTTTCATGTTTTGATAATTACCAGTACTTTTATGTTTTGCTGATTTGACATAGGTTAAGGTTGAAATTGTTCATAGATTGAACATTAATATTGAAGAAGAAAGGGCAGATTTGCAGCTGTATTTACAGCTGTCATAGAGTGATTTTCAGATCTGTTTTATGCATGATAAGATTTCCATAGTGGGCTTAAACTTGTTGGCACACTTCGATATCTTTTCTGTTCAATTACATAGTGGATTGGGGTTGTTAAGAGGTGAGATGTTGTCCACTGTTGCCGCTGGTTTATTTATATTTCATAACAGCCTAAAGGCTGAAAATTCACAGGGTTAGGATCTAGGAAACCTCTAGGAAAGGTGAAATTTTATTCGTTGCATTGATTCCTTAAGTCTAGAAAATTCTACGTAGGGAAGTACAAAGTGGTCATTGATGTTAATAGAGTTGTCCTCTGTAGGATTATTTTACCTTTGACATCTTCTTAGTTTTATCCTTGAAATCAAAACTTGACGATTTCAACATTTTTTACATTTGGAAATCCTATTTTATATCAAATGAATTTAAAGGGAAAATACTTATTGCCCCATAAATCAAGTTGAATTTCCATCTTTCAATGTTGACACTGTATGTTCTTAAGACACATTAATAATTAGTAAGCATACTATTGGTTATTTTAATATTCAAGTTTGTTAGCAGTTACATAACATATTGAAATGTGCTAGAATAATGTTATTGCTCATCTATTTTGATATATGAAAGTAACTATGTATCCTTGTTTTTACAGGGTGCCTCAAAGTACTGTTTTAAATAGTGGCAAATGTCTTTTGTCAAAATGGGTTACTGGTGAGCTTCAAATTCAGTTTTTTTCCCATTATGATATTGTACATCAATATGTTCCACTTTTAAAATATTTTCCTTATGCCTTCTTTTGTTATATATTGCAAGAATCATTAAAGATAGTCAATTTAAGGATGATGGTATGCTACTCGGGCACAATATGTCGAAGACAATAAAGAAATTGATATCAACGTCTACTTGAATTTTATGTGATGAGAGAAAGAACAATATTTTTCTAGATTCTATAGTTATCCCAAGGTAAGAGAAAATAACAATTATTTATGCATTATCCTAGGTTGGGTACATAATTAGAACATACCTATAACTTATAATCGCCAGGCATAAATCACATATTGGATGATAGGTGAAGAGCAAACCATAATTACAATAAAGAGACTCACATTATCACAGAAAAATGACTATTATGTTTCCAACTTAAAATACAAATCATATTGGCAATAAATTGTAGGTAAGGAAAGAGAACGAGCCTTTTCCCATGCTATTTGCCTTTATATTAAATAAACAAATATTCTTTCTTTCTCTTAAATTGGTGAAAAATGATCAAAGCATCATAAGACTAATATTTTGTAAGTTCTTAAGTATAATATATATAAGTTCAACCCTTCATTTTGGGTCTTTGCATGTGTTGTTGAGCTCATTGATTCATGGTTGTTTTGCTCATAGGTTACCTTTTCAAGCTTGTGGGGCATCTTTAGGATGCTCAAGCTTGTGAGATTGCTTTATTTGAGCACACCTAGAGTTTCTTTAGCCCTCACAATTATTCCATGTTCCCTTCATTTGGGGTCTTTGTTCCAAGACTCTGGAACCTTAGCGTTTTTTTTAATTGGGTGGCTATTGAGCAGAGCTATATTCTATAGAGTGTTAGGGGGTTTGAGTGTGTGTGTGCTTTGTCACCTTAGCCACTTTTGATATGGTTCTCGTCGAAGGTAGAGGTCTAACCTAGAGACATTGGAAGCATAGTGTCACCACTAGAACATGCATGAGGCCTTATGCATTGAAGACAGGTTGGCATTAGCACCCATTTTGATGTATAATCTTTCAATGTGGATACTTTTTGAGGTATGTTCACATTCCTGGAAGCATAATTGCATATTTCTGGGTATGATCTACATCTTTGGAAGCATGTTGAGGTGTGTTGGCATTCTTTTGCATGGCATTGAAATGGGACATCTTTCATAGGATGGGGACACATGTCTCGCTAAACCCCTCTATAATGTCAAATGCATATTTTTTCAGAAGGCATCCATCATCCAAGGGAAGTTATGGTGCATTTATGGATTTGGAAGTTGTTTCACCACACTCCAAGTCCACATGTGGCACATGAGTTCATAGAAACTGTTAGATTTTTGGGTTACTTCAAAAGTATTGACACCTTTTTTGGGGGTGCTTCATGAGATTTGGGGTAAATGGTGTATGTTTAGTCCCGGGATGGTATTGTTATCACATACATTATGGCTGGGATACCATGATGCAACAACCATATATTTTCTCTATTTCCTAGCAAATCAAACAGATGGGGATACAACACGGATCATTTTGCTGAGTATTGATATAGCTAAAGCTTATTTTAGCAGAGATGCAGAGCATTCCCTTGCCATGACTGAGATTTTCCTAGTGCAGTAGAGATGGTACCCAGTTGACAGATTGACATTTCAAGCAGAGACAGGTATATGGCTGAGCATGTATACAAGTGGTTTTTGGATTTATGATTGTCTCTATTGGTTATTTTAGTATCTCTAACTTGGCATTGGTTAGCTTAGTGTGGTACTATTTTTCTTGATGACTTATATGATGAGTGGTTATGAATTCTTGTATGTAAGGCCTTTATATATGCTCCCCTCAAACAATCTTAATTTATCTAGCTAAGTTGGTATCACCTTTCACTGTTTTCACCCATCCATAATGATGTCTTACCTTGACTTGAACTTTGACTTGTGAGAGTAAAGACACTTTTCCCCCACTGAGTTTATGACGACAGACCCCATGTTGTATTGTGTCTCATCTCTGAGTTGTGCAACAAAACTTGCAGAAGCCTTGATCCTTTTGGGCTAGGAGAACCCACTGGTGTTGGTTCTTGAGCATAGGTGAGTTGGGTTTTGAAGCCTTGACCTCTTTGGTCGGTTGACCCCGATGTTTGGTCTTGACAGTGGATATTCCCCTTAGTTTCCCAAAGAGTTGTCAGCTAAAACTTGAAGCAACATGTTCTACTATCATTACATGCATTATGTGTTACATGCTATTGTGAAATGCAAGCCCATGAATAAATTTGTAAACTATGTCTTTAGACACAACTAAACAAGGCTATGAAATGAAATGTTAAAGGCTTAAAGAAGTAGTGGATAAATAAATGCTAAATATAAAGACTGCTGGCCATATTATTAAATGTAATGATTAATTCCTAACGGAGCCTACAGGTTTTGATGTGAGATGGTGTAAGGGACAACTAATTCTAAGTGATCCCATCACTACAGGTGTAAGGGACAACTAATTCTAAGTGATCCCATCACTACAGTTTCTTGTGTACTCAACGCAAGGGTCCTAGAAAAGATCCTCATGGAACTTAATGCAAGCTTGGATGTGAGCTATAGACATGATTGTAAAGTTGAATGGGCACTCTTCAAATCAACTCACCTATTTGTGAGACACCTCCATTCCCTAATGTTCTCTGTTTATCATGAATAAAAGTGGATTTTGTTTGTCCCCATTTCTGAAAGATCACCATGTTAAAGTCATCAAGCCATCCCCTTTAACTTGTAGCCTTGGTTTCACCACCTCACCCATTATAGCTAATTGCCTAAGTTTTGTAAGAGAGTATACTTAAGGGGCTTTGTAAAAGAATAAATGATTACTTTGATTTTAGTCCAATGTTTACTTATATTGTTTGTACCACTGTCATGCTATGAATGTTTAAGTTGGCTGCTAACATAATCATATGAGCTTCATTTGTCCATTATGTATTCAGGATTATCCAGATTATTGCTCCACCTTCAGTTTGGGTACTTTTGACCATGTCAACCTAGTTGACTGAGTCAAACACGTTTCCCAAGGCAATGACTATAAAAATCAACAGTGGTCATATTTGTTCCAGACATGCCCATGACCAATACTGCAGTCTTAGTTTTCATCAGATGGTCATAGTTATTGAGTTCCAGAGTTTATTATTATTTTTAATTGATTCTGGCCATTATTTTATGTATGAGATGATAATATTTTTGGTTCTTCTACGCATTTCAGTGGATCAATGAGTATGCATAGTTACTAGTACTAATATACCATATCTTTGGATTCATTTTTGTTGTCAGTTTGTCCTAGTTCTTAGCCGACAGAGAGTTATGATGATTTTTATTATTTTTTGGATATTGTACCAACAAAAATGAACTGTGAAATCACTCGAGGAAGATGATTTGGCTAGGGAAGTCAAGGAAATGACTTGGGAACGATTTTTGATGATGTATGATGGATTTCTAGATCACTTTGCACCAGTTTCACTCAGCTTGGGGGCCCATATTATTTTTATTGGCTTGTTTAGGGAGGACATCCCCCATAGGGCGAAATTGATTAAAATGGTCTAAATAAAAGTGTGTAAATCAAGTTGTATCTTTAGAAGTATGTATGGGGGGACCTCCTAATCACCCCCCCATGTCCCCTATGTGCTAAACTTGCAAAAAGAATGATGTATCATGTTGTAAAAATGGGCTTTATGATATAATTCGCCCCCCTCAATTGTATTGATCCATGTGAAAATAAAAGATGTAATCTCCACCGTTACTGTTTTAATCTCGACCGTTGGATGAAAAAGTAAGATAGGGTTTGTTTCTCTCAAAAGCTATATAAAGAAGAGAGCCCCCTCACTGTATCCCATCGAGAAATTTGGCTCTTGGCTATTGGAATGGAGAAAGTATTTTTAGAGAAATCTTGTGACTTCTTTGTCATAGATTGTTCTTGTGCTTGATTGCAAAGTTATTTTCGGTGGTGTTCTAGTTGATTTATGCTTGTTCTGAATATATTTTTGTGAGGGTCGTGTTGCTTGCAGGAGGGTGTTTTCTCTTGGGGTGGTTTTGTGAGAGATCCAACTCTCTCCATTTGAAGACGTTGGCATTCAGGGGTTTTTTCTAATGTGTCTTTGATCATTGGTTATGCATCTCTTTTCATCTTGAATTCATAGTTTCTTTTCTTGTGGATCAATTCTAACTTGAAGTAGGTTGCTCTTGTAGGAAGGGGGGTGCACTAGCTCAACCTAGGCAAAATTGATTTAGCTTGAAACTTCATCAAATTTGCTTGGAATTGCGTCGAGTGTCATTGCACTTGCCATCTACAAGATTTCCAAGTATTTCTGTCAATATTTATCTAGTTTTAATTTTCAAACCACTTGGGCATAATAAAAATAATTAAAACCCTCATAATAAAACCCTTAAATTTTAGATCTATAGGTTTTAGTTCGCGGCGAGCTTTAAGATTTAAAACCCACTTCTAAAATATTTTAAAACCCCTAGATCTAATTTTTCGTGATCATTGGACTCTATTTACCCACCTAACACACTGGGGAAGTGGCCATTTTCAATTCCGTGAACTAGGTATTGCTAGATCCACTTTTAATCGATAGATCCATCATCTAGCAAATTAGTTTAGTGCCTAATTTTGTTTAATATCACCCACTTGCTCCTAGATATGATTTTCATGCATAAAACCCTAGGGAAAATTGGGGCTTTTTACATAGGCACTCATTTCCTCTTAGTAACTTTCTAGATCTTTATTTGACCATATTACTAAGATATTCAATCAAGATTCCTAAGATTACTCACTTCACTTGACATTTTACAGGGCCATCTTGGTTATAGGGATTACCCTAGGCTTGGTCATTTACCTAGTCTAAATTGGCGGTAACTTTGGCTGATGTGGCAAATGATTTATTCAGAGGTCTTAGCTTTTGTAGGTCACAACTTGGTTGCCCTTCCCTTTTGCCATCCTGGATAAGATCATCTTACGGGGCAACTACAAGAATTGTGATAGCAGGTATGTAATGGATTGTAACATGAGGGATTGTCTGTGATGGATTTGCATACTTGAGATAGGTTGCTCAATGGATGCTTGACCTCGGTTGATTGTTGGCTCGGTGTTTTTACGGGCATTGAAGATCTCTTGCTAGAATGGTAGACACATTTTATGATGGTCACATGGATTATTCACTTGGTGGGAGAACACACTATTAGGGATATGGAGTCTTGTGCATCATGGAGGAGGGCTTTTGATGGTATGTGATAGCTTGGATTCCTATTCAAAGGATCGTAGATGGCTTGGAGACGCTTGGGGCTTTAATAATGTTCTTGCATTCTTTGAGTACCTACAATCACCTTGGAGTCCTTATTGTGCACGCCATCATTGGAGCATGGCACTTGTACTCTAGAGTGAACATCTCACTTGTTTGGCCTACAAGGGCTTATGCCTACTTAATATTGTTGGCTTCCCTTACATCTCATCTAAATAGAGGAAGGAGAGTCTTTCATTAACATGACTTGTGTGTTCATTCTTACTATCTTTTGTAAAGATGTGACCTAGAAGTTGAGTACACTTGTCCTCTTTGTTGTAAGAAACTTTCCAGTTAACATTTGATTGACATAATAGATATTTGTAATAGATCATAATAATATATATATTGGAAACCCTTACCCGCACCTTCATGGAACTTGGAACCATCGAAAAACAATTGCCTAAATAATTGGTAATGAAAAAAATGATTACAATGCTCTCACAATGATATACCTTTATAGGCATTGACTGGTCATGAATGTGTGTGACCTACAACTCTTCATTAAATATTAAATAATTAATTTATTAAGTAGGCATAAGCCCTTAAGACCAACCTACAAGGGCTCATGTAGGTTGCTCTTAAGGGCTTATGCCTATTTAATATTGTTGGCTTCCCTTACATCTCGTTTAAATGGAGGAAGGAGAGTCTTTCATTAACATGACTTGTGTGTTCATTCTTACTATCTTTTGTAAAGATGTGTCCTAGAAGTGGAGTGCACTTGTCCTCTTTGTTGTAAGAAACTTTCCTATTAACACTTGATCGACATAATAGATATTTGTAATAGAATATAATAATATATATATTGGAAACCTTTACGCGCACCTTCATGAAACTTGGAACCATCGAAAAACAACTTCCTAAATAATTGGTAATGGAAAAAATGTTTACAATGCTCTCATGATGATATACTTTTATAGGCATTGGTTGGTCATGAGAGTGAATAGGTGTGACCTATAACTCTTCACTAAATGTTAATTAATTAATTTATTTAGTTACTAAAACTATTTATTAGTATTATTGTAGTTATTAATATTACATGTTTATTTATATTTGTTACATTGCCACCCTCTTAAGGAATGCTTTGGAAGATTGGTAGGGTGGTAGGCTGGTGCTTGGGAAAATTGGTATCTTCATTCAATGGGTTAGAGCTTGCATTTCTTTAGAGTGGCAGGGTAGTGCTAGGGTAAGTTGGAGCTCACTGAGGATTGATGTCCTTCTACATGTCGGTGCCTATGTTCTCGGCGGCTGTAACATCCTTTTAGTTAGTGCTGGTTAACCCAGGGGGTTGTAGCTTCCTTCTAGTTGCTGCTAGCCTCCTTCATGTTATCACTTATACATTTTGCAGTTGGGCTACCATGACGCAGCATACAGACTTATCTTTTATTCTATTTCGGGCTATTTTTCGCATGGGGTATTAGCATGGATCATTACAGCTTCAGCCATTCCAGAGCCTTGTTCATAAGTTTTTCCTTGTCAGGACTGAGATTTAGGAGTCCATTATGATGTTTTTGATGATGATCTAGTTCATTGGAGCAGAGCAATAGACCAGAGTTGGTACACAGAGTTATAGAGGGACTTATCAGTTGGAAACATGTATATATGGTGAGATCAGGTATACACTTCTTTGGTTTGATTTTGCTCTATGATGTATGTCAAACACCTATGCTTATCCGGTTAGGATGATTATGGTGACCTATGCTTATATCTACTATTGCTTTAACTTGTGTTATGACTAATCAAGGGACTTGATGTGAAGACTGTTGTTCATGCCATGCTTGTACAAATAGTAAACCTTAGTGCTAGGTTGGTTCCATGTATCACTTGCCCTCGTCCATTCAGTTTCATCCATTGTAAAATTTGTCCTATGACTTAGACTGTTTGAGACTTGTGAGATTGAAGATCCTTTCCCCATTTTGACCATTATGCATGATGGATCCCATGTTGTTTTGTGTCTTGGCTCTGATTTGTGCAACAAAACTTGCCAAAGCCTTGCTTCGTCTGGACTAGGAGAACCCGCTTGTGTTGGTTCTTGAGCTTAGGCGAGTTGGGTTTTGAAGCCTTGACCTCTCTGGTCGGTTGCCCCCGATGTTTGGTCCTAACTGTGGATATTCCCTCTAGTTTCCCGAGAAGTTTTCAGCTAAAACTTGAAGCAATATGTCTACCATAATTACATGCATTATGGGCTATATGCTATATATTATGAAATGCAAAGCCCGCAAATGAAATTGCAAAATGTGTCTTTAGACACAAATCAAAAAGGGTTATGAAGTGAAATTGCTAAAGGCCCAAATAAAGCAGTGGATAAACAAATGCTAAATCTAAAGACTGCTGGCCATCTTATTGAAATGTAATGGTTAATTCCTCACTGAGCCTACGGGTTTTGATGTGGGATGGAGTAAGGGAAAACTAATTCTAAGTGTCCCCTAGGATCTCTCCACTATAGTTTCTTGTGTACTCAACGCAAGGGTCCTAGAAAAGATCCTCACGGAGCTTGATTCTTAGCTTGGATGTGAGTCGTAGACATGATTGTTAAAGTTGAATGGCCCTTTTCAGATCAACTCATTCACTTGTGAGACACCACCATTCCCTATTGTTAATCTATCATGCATATGTCACTTTGGTTGTGTGTACTTGTCATTATTTTGATAAATCCCAAAGTCAAAGACGGTCAAAAGTCATTATTTTTGCCTCAGCCTTTGTTGTCCATTCTCACCCAGCAATAGCACATTGTTTACCCTTTGTAAGTATGGCATGGACAAGTAGACTTCTAGAAAGTTCCAAGATTATTCAGAAGCACATGTACATCTTACTATTATTATTATTATTTGTAACCATGATTATGAATAACTGATTTAAGCTTGGTTTTGATATACACCATTGGAGCATTTCTTACCCTAGATGCTTATAGGATCATATTGATGCAGTATCTCACTTTGATTTTGGGTACTTTGACTTGGTCAACCCGGTTGACCAAGTCAAGCATGGTTCCCAAGGCAGTGACTCAAAATACAACATGGTCTATATTTGTTCCAGACATGCCCAGGACCAATACTGCGGTTTCAGTTTTGAGAGTTTGGCCTCGGTTCTCCTGCTAAGTGGTTGTTATCACTTAATTATTGGCCAAATGATCAAATTTTATTACAGATGGCAGTATGTTTGGTTCTCCTAGAGCAGTGCAGTGTTCCAGGGGGTATGAGTAGTCACTTATACCATTCTACTATGTCTCTAGATCATCCAGAGTAGTTAGTTTGCCCCAATTTGCACCCTAGACAGAGTTATGATGGATTTATCATTTTCTAGAGATTGTACCAGCAAAAATGAACTAGAGAAATCACTGAAAAAATCGATTTGGCCTCTTGGGTCATGCGAATGGATTGGAATTTTGGTAGATGATGAGTTTTAGCATCCTGGACAGTCCTTCAACAGTTTTCAGTCAGCAGATGTCCTAATTATTTTATTTTGGCATAGCCAGTGAAGAAAGCCCCCTAAGGGGCGCCCCCTCTACTTGGCTAATGATGTATTGTATTGTTATATCATATGATTTGAAGTTGTAAAGGGGCCTAGGGTGAACTAAGCCCCTAGTGACCCCCTGCTATGTATTATCATGTCACATCTTATGTTATATTGTGACTTTCACCTAGGATAGGCGTGCTTAAGCAAAGTGCGCCCCCCTTGTTGACTTAGTCACTTGATCCATGTAATGATCTATATGTATTGTTGATCTCCACTGTTGATGATGTTTTAATCTCAACTATTGGATGTAAAAGTGAGTTAGGGTTTATGTCTCTCTCAAACTATTTAAGAGAGGTGACACCCCTGTTAGACACTGAGAGGGGGGTTGAATTAGTGTAAAGCCAATTTTAAACTTTTCTTAACTTGTCACAATTAATTACCAATTCATCATTCCACTATTCTACCGATTTCATAATCACTTCACTTCATCATTCACATATCATAAGCATTTGAATCATCAAGAACCATAACACAAAAGAACACAACACCATATAATTTTGTAATCTTTTTGTATTAGTTTTGGACTGGCTACAACCGTGAGGTAAAATCAGCACTTATTGATACAAAGAGCACCTACTCTTCATCCAGGACCCTGCCTGGTTTTCTTAGACCCTGCTAAGAAGGGTTTGAGGTATCCTAACCTCAAAAGCAAGTCAAGCTTGCATTTACAATTTAAGTTCACTGTCTCAACACATTTTCATCACTGTCACATCATATCATCTGTCTCTTCAATCTATTCTGCTGCTGCTTATCCTTTTCTCTGATTAGCATTCTTCATGTGTAAACATGGGCAACTACTGTCATCAACATTGCTCATCTAGTCATCAATCACCAAGGTCTGCTCATCTCTGCTGTTGCTGGTCAATTGCTCATCAACATTGCTCATCATCTCTACTGCTGGTCATAGGTCTGCTCGTCAATCTACTCATCAATATCGCTGCTCATGAACCTCTGGTCAATCTCTGCTGCTCATCCTCTTCATTCTTTACTGCTGCAACTCTGTATGGTCTGCTCACTGCTTATCAAGTCATCAATCTTCAATGTCTTTATAGCTGTAGGTGTACCACTACCATATCATCACTGTCATATCTTCTTTTAAATCACTCTACTTCATCATGTCATGCTTGTTGCCGCCTAATACACACTTTATGACACGGGGAAGTCTCCAACCCGCTTTGTGTGTCCTTGGGGGCAAGTTAGAGCTGGGGACCACTGTCACCACAGTCCACAACTCCTCCGTTTAGGCCCAAATCCCAACAGAGCCAAGGGGGGTAGTCCCAATAGGAAGGTTTATTAATAATTCAGTTAAAGGGATTTTATTTTATAAGGCTACAAAATGACAAGACCAGTGCCTAGCTTAAATGGAGTCAAAAGATTACAAGTTACAATCTTACAAAAGAATAAGAATGATTATCCACAGTTGTCTAAGCTAAGCAAGATTTACAATATTAACAATATGAACAAATGCTAAAGAATTACACAATATGAACAAGTTATTATGTCAAAGATCAAATGACAGATTACTTTCAAGTTACAAGGTTAAACAATGCGATTGCTTAAGCAAATGAATTAAAGGTGCCACCATATGAGATTGCAAAACTGAAAGAAAATACTTGTAACTGAGAAATGAAAGTGCTTGCAGTAAAAGCCTTGAACAGCAAGGCAAAGATGAATAGAATGACCTGTGTTTGTAGGACGTTTTGCAATGCTTCTTGGTTTATTTTAATAAATTTTATTAGAGTTTTTCTTCTTGAAGTTAGTTTTAGAATTGGTGGTGTGACTACCCCAATCTAGTACTTCTCAAGTCAAAGAGGGAGTGCTGTTGCGCTCAACAAAGTGGGAGCAAAGCCCACCCGTAGCTCACAGGTCAAACCCCAATGGCCTGGTGCTCAACAAGGAGGACGTCAAAGCACCTAGAGACCCCCCACGGTCTACTACCCCAAGTCGCCTCCGAGGTCACTGTTTTTAATTAACTTAAAAAATAACAAGATGGATGCCTATTAAACTAGGACTTTTCTATCCCCTGTCGTATCTCGTGAGTACCCCGAAAGGTGATAACCGAGTAGAGGAGCAGGAAATAGAAAAGATTCAAGATGGATGCCTATTTTTTAAAAAGGAGCACCCCACTTGGGAAATCTTCAAAATTTATTTTGACCATGGGGGGGTTTATTTAAATGAAAATTTGGCTATGCTTAGCCACCTCCCAAACTTAATTACCATGGCCTTATTTGATTTTTTCCTTCAAAATCAAATAATTTAATTTTTGACTTAGGGACATTAATTAATTCCCTAGGAAAAATAAACCTTGCTTAGCCAAAAATGGTCTATCTCTTCAACTGCTTGTCTAAATGACATGGGACTCGAAGCAGTGGCTTAGGGGGTTTCATAGCAATTTTACCTTGCATTCATAGCCCCTATTACAAAATGCCAGTGCTTGAGCAATTACATTATTACATCAAAACTTAGTTAATTAATCACCAAGGGGTGAAATTAATTAACTGGAAAAAATTAATAAAAATACAACAATATAACGAAACTCCGCAAGACTCTATACAAATGTCTAGTATGGTCATGAATAACATTTTGAACCCTTAGCCACCGCATGGACTTGACTATTAGAACGCCCGTCACCACTTTGGAGGATTTTGAGTGAAAAACCAAACCAATTAAAATCGTTCAAGAACAAGACTAATTGGAAAGGGAAAAAACACTCGATGAGGGGACTTCCCTAATAACCAGTTCCATGTTGTGGCGTCCATATCATATGACCCACACTAGCACACATAATTACATTAATTTTCCCACGCAGGGGAGCAGACATTTCGTTTTACAAATGGGCAATTGCCCTGTAGAAGTGAAAAATCCTCAGATTTTTTCCATGGTACAAACTACACAGAATGTACATCTTCAATGTACATGAGGTTGCCACCTAGTTGAAATAGGTGGGCAACATCTGGCTCCAACTTGGGGACGTGTGCTCGATCATCGGAGAGCATATGAGAACTCCAGACTCTGCAACCACAAATTCTCACCAATAACCAACATAAGTCCTCATGTAGAAACCAATAAATATTCAATAATGAATAAATGAAATGACTACACAATGATCATACATATATGCATAAATAATTTCAAAGAATGAAATAATACAAAATTGTTAAAATAATGCAAGGAAAAGAGTTAGAGATACATTACAGAGAGTGTTCCTTAGGACACTAAGTATTTATCTTTTTGAAGAAAAACATGATTTGTGGCTCGCTTGACCCTTTCCTGTTTCTTGTGACTTTGATAGTGCCTCACATCTTTAAAAATTTGCCAAAAGTCCACACTATCAAAAAACTGCTCATGCCATATTTTGTTAACTTCCTTTATTCTGATTCCATCCTTTATATTTTCTGGGAAGCTAATAACATGATCCTTTACACTATGAATCCAACCCCCTAAATTCATACTCAAATTATTTTTTGAAAATATACTTTGTTTAGGGGTAAGTTCATGGTCACATGTTTCTTCTACTTTGACCATATTTCTAGCCATGTAAACCATGTCCTTACTATCTTCTACTGAATCCAATAAATCCTTATTATTGTCATACACACATTCATGACCAACCATATTAACCTGTTCCATTCTTTCTCTAGCTGCTAACTTTTTCTTTATAATTTGAAAGAAAATGGGACAAGTCCCTTCCTCATGTGAATCATCACAAGCCCTACAGTAAGGGATTACTGGATCATCAAACCAATTGTTTGCTTCCATAGGCTCTGGAGGTCTTTCTTGTTCTTGATAAGGGGGTCCTTTAGGGAGACCCTTTTGCCATCTATCATTTGGCTTATGATTATTACTTTTATCTCTTTCCATGGCAACTAGCTTATCATGCAATGCTGTCTGGTTTGCCTGCATGGCAGCTATCTGATTAGCATGATTCAATTCCATTTGTTTAAGCAATTGGGTGAGCTTATCTATGGAGTCGCCTTGAGGTTCTTGGTTTTGAACTTTCTTAACTTCCTTTGAAAACCCAAGAACATTTGATTTCCCTAAATCTTGCATATTCTTATCTATTTTAATAGCTTTGTCTTGTGCCTCCCTAACATTTGTAGGCTCTTTATCCCTTAGCTGGTATCTCATTTCCCCTTCAAAAGCTTGAATGTAGAAAATTAAGATGGCCTTTTCAGGAGGCTTAATATCTTGAGAGAGACTCTTAACCAATTCATTAAATCTTCTATTAAATCCTTCCACTGTTTCATTATCTTCCTTATGGCTAGAGTGCAAGGCAGTTAACAAGGAATGGTGATCCCTCTTATCTCCCCATTTATCATTAAAAGCTTCAATGATTCCCTTAAGGTCTTTAAACTTGTTATCATCATGTTCCATAAACCAATCAATGGCCTCTTCCTCTAAGGACAAAACAAAGAGTTTCATCTTCACATCCTCATGATTGTGTGCCATACACCATCTTGCAATACATAAATTGAAATTTTTGATGTGGGCTTTAGCACTTGCAACATTGTCTCCTTGAAAAGAAGGCAACTTATCTATAGCTTTTTCTGGAACTTCATGAGGGTAACCAACAATTTTAGAGAAATCACATGGTCTATAATAATTATTCATTGTTCAGGTTGGTTTACTTAGATAAACCACAAAGGCATATTAGAAATTGGCTTCTTCTCCAAGACTTGTAAAGATTCTACAGGGAGCAAGTTTGTTTAACTTCCTCTAAAAGCCTTTTCAGGATCTAAGAGGGAGCTAAGCAAAACCAAAGGGCTCCAGGTAGAATACCTTACTATATATTTTGAAGTGGAGTCGCCACTTGGAGAACAAGTAAACTTCCAATATGGGTAAAAGAAAAAAAAAAAAAAAGGTTATTTCAAAATTTTTATTAACACTTTAAAACGAATTAAATTGAAGAATTAAAGAATTAGATCTAAAATTATTTAATTAATGTCAAGACCAAGGACAAAAGACTTGTCCCCGGCAACGGCGCCAAAGATGTTGCCGCCTAATACACACTTTATGACACGGGGAAGTCTCCAACCCGCTTTGTGTGTCCTTGAGGGCAAGTTAGAGCTGGGGACCACTGTCACCACAGTCCACAACTCCTCCGTTTAGGCCCAAATCCCAACAGAGCCAAGGGGGGTAGTCCCAATAGGAAGGTTTATTAATAATTCAGTTAAAGGGATTTTATTTTATAAGGCTACAAAATGACAAGACCAGTGCCTAGCTTAAATGGAGTCAAAAGATTGCAAGTTACAATCTTACAAAAGAATAAGAATGATTATCCACAGTTGTCTAAGCTAAGCAAGATTTACAATATTAACAATATGAACAAATGCTAAAGAATTACACAATATGAACAAGTTATTATGTCAAAGATCAAAGGACAGATTACTTTCAAGTTACAAGGTTAAACAATGCGATTGCTTAAGCAAATGAATTAAAGGTGCCACCATATGAGATTGCAAAACTGAAAGAAAATACTTGTAACTGAGAAATGAAAGTGCTTGCAGTAAAAGCCTTGAACAGCAAGGCAAAGATGAATAGAATGACCTGTGTTTGTAGGACGTTTTGCAATGCTTCTTGGTTTATTTTAATAAATTTTATTAAAGTTTTTCTTCTTGAAGTTAGTTTTAGAATTGGTGGTGTGACTACCCCAATCTAGTACTTCTCAAGTCAAAGAGGGAGTGTTGTTGCGCTCAACAAAGTGGGAGCAAAGCCCACCCGTAGCTCACAGGTCAAACTTCAATGGCTTGGTGCTCAACAAGGAGGACGTCAAAGCGCCTAGAGACCCCCCACGGTCTACTACCCCAAGTCGCCTCCGAGGTCATTGTTTTTAATTAACTTAAAAAATAACAAGATGAATGCCTATTAAACTAGGACTTCTCTATCTCCTGTCGTATCTCGTGAGTACCTCGAAGGGTGATAACCGAGTAGAGGAGCAGGAAATAGAAAAGCTTTTGTTGGTAAATTTTAGGGGTTAATTTTAAGTCTTCGTGGTTAATATGCAAGGTAAATTTTAAGCTGTCAACAAGATCAACCAAGCGGTACCCCTTATGGGAGGTGCTGGTATTTGATCTTGGACTAAGAATAAATAAAAAATGTGTGATTGTAACAGAAAAATGAAAAGTTGTCTTAATTACCTAAGCCCCCACTTCTCCTGCTTTTCATATCCAACTTGAAGTCCTTAAAGGGAGATGACAAGTGGATAGAGGATACACAAGATAGATGGGTTGTATGGTTACTTTTTAACAGAAAATAAAATTACTGAAACTTGAAAGAAATTCTAACTAGCTAAATCAATGCTCAACCGCACAGCAATCTTTGTGACAGAGATGGTGGTCTGTCACAAAGATAGGTGGGTAAATAGGAAAAATAAAACAGATTATACTAACCTCACAACAATCTCTGTTACAGAGATGGTGGTCTGTAACAGAGATAGGTGGGTGAACAGAAAGTAAAACTAGAAAGGAAATACAACTAAATAAAACAGTAAACTAACCTCACAACAATCTCTGTGACAGAGATGGTAGTCTATCACAAAGATAGGTGGGTAAAAAAAAATAAACTAGCAAATAAAACCTACTTTAAGCAGCTACTTGTACAAATTTACAGCAGAGAATACCCCAAAGAGAACTTCTCATTTGGGGTTTACAATGTAATAGAAAAGAGAGAAAGGGTGTAGTTTAGGGTCTCTTTTGGACCAAATTCTTGCTGGGTTTTTCTGGGCAATTTAGGGCAGCATAACCCCTTCTTTCTGTGCATAAAACCTGCAAAAAATCAGCAACTTACTTGCTGGAAATTACTGCAGAAAACTGAAACAGAAAGTTAAAACAATTTAATGTAAAACCCAGAAATTTTACAGAAAAAAATCAGAAATTTAGTGGCTGAAAATGAATGTTTAGAGGGCTGAAATAACATATAAACAACATAAATAAAAGTCTATACTAATATAATATGGATGGGTGCCCTAAAACAAGGGTTATATTCACTATACAGTGAATAAAACCCAGTTTTATGAAGGAAAACAGAAAATGGCTGAATTGAAATTTCGAGAAAATGAACACTTGGAGGAGCTCTCTTGGCTTGGAAAATCTGTAAATAAACTTGAGAGAGCTGCAAATGTAAACAAAAAGGTGAGAACCCAATAAACCTACCAAAATACTTTGATAAATCTTATTGAAAAACTCACAAATGGAAGTAGAAATACTTCTACTTACAGATCCCTCCACAAAATACTTTGTGGAGAGCTATCTAAGCTAGTAAAAATGCAAATAAAAAATACAATACAAGTTACCTCACCACAAGAATGCATGAGATGTAGAGTGACGGCACAAATTTCCTCCAAAGTATTCTTCTATTATGTGGCCCAACTAGGGCAAGAAGATTACAATAGCCAAAAGAATGTGAGAGAAGAGTGGGGAAATATTCCGGCAGCATAACAATAGCATGAGAGATCCTGTGAAATGAGGGAGTGAGACCCTCATTATATAGTTGAGGAAGACCCCAACCCCTTGAAGATCAATGGCCAAGATTAGATCTAGATCAGATCTCCACTACTAGATCTAGGTATTTGACTTTTTACCACTCTCAACCAATCTACACCCTTAGATTGCTTTTTAATCCATGGCTTGAGTGCTTGATCCATGTCTTAATCATTCTCCACCTTTAGATCTAGGGTTTTGACCAAGTGGGGGCCCCTTTGACTCAAATTTTAATTTTATTATTTTTAATTTTTAATCTTTATTTATTTATTTATTTTTTTTGTCTTTTTATTTTTTATTTTTTATCGTTTAATCTTTTATTTTTAAGTTTTAATCTTATATTTTTTATTTTAAAGTTTTAATCTTATATCTAATCTTATATCTTTATCCTTTATCTTTTATTTTAATTTTAATTTTGAATCTTTTATTTTTAAAATTTCTATCTTTTTATTCTTTTATTTTTATTATTTTATCTGGGGCTTCCTTTGACTCAAATTTTGATTTTTGATTTTTTAATATTTTATTTAAATCTTTATTTTTTATCTTTTATTAAGATAAAGGGGCACCCCACTTGAGAAATCTTCAAAATTTATTTTGACCATGGGGGGGGTTATTTAAATGAAATTTTGGCTATGCTTAGCCACCTCCCAAACTTAATTACCATGGCCTTATTTGATTTTTTCCTTCAAAATCAAATAATTTAATTTTTGACTTAGGGAAATTAATTAATTCTCTA
Source organism: Pseudotsuga menziesii (assembly GCA_001517045.1). Taxonomy (NCBI): domain Eukaryota; kingdom Viridiplantae; phylum Streptophyta; class Pinopsida; order Pinales; family Pinaceae; genus Pseudotsuga; species Pseudotsuga menziesii. The sequence goes on from LPNX010400896.1 coordinate 327,015, forward strand.
GGAAAAATAGACCTTGCTTAGCCAAAAATGGTCTATCTCCTCAACTGCTTGTCTAAATGACATGGGACTCGAAGCAGTGGCTTAGGGGGTTTCATAGCAATTTTACCTTACATTCATAGCCCCTATTACAAAATGCCAGTGCTTGAGCAATTACATTATTACATCAAAACTTAGTTAATTAATCACCAAGGGGTGAAATTAATTAACTGGAAAAAATTAATAAAAATACAACAATATAACGAAACTCCGCAAGACTCTATACAAATGTCTAGCATGGTCATGAATAACATTTTGAACCCTTAGCCACCCCATGGACTTGACTATTAGATCGCCCGTCACCACTTTGGAGGATTTTGAGTGAAAAACCAAACCAATTAAAATCGTTAAAGAACAAGAGTAATTGGAAAGGGAAAAAACACTCGATGAGGGGACTTCCCTAATAACCAGTTCTATGGTGTGGCGTACATATCATATGACCCACACTAGCACATATAATTACATTAATTTTCCCACGCAGGGGAGCGGACATTTCGTTTTACAAAGGGGCAATTGCTCTGTAGAAGTGAAAAATCCTCAGATTTTTTCCATGGTACAAACTACACAGAATGTACATCTTCAATGTACATGAGGTTGCCACCTAGTTGAAATAGGTGGGCAACAATGCTCTTGTAGATGTCACACGTAAACAAGTCATCAAGGAATTTCAGCAAGCATCGCTACTGCTCATGTCTTTAAATGTCATCAACTTTTGCACATATCATCTTCTAGGGCAGTAATGCATCAACATCATGGAGTGTTCATCATAGGGTATTGGAGTGCATCATCATAGCATGCATCAACATCATGGAGTGTTTATCATCCAGCATGCATCATATAGAGTTTGCAGTGATCTTACCTTTCATTGGCTGTGCATCGAAACTTTGGACTCCCTACCTGGGATATGTATGACTGCTGTAGAAGACTTCAAACCATTCTTCATATCATCACTTCATCATGTACTAGAATTCTCTTGTCTTCGGCTGTTAGTCTAGTCATACTTCACAACCTCATGAACTGGGGCTATGTATATGCTTCAAATGACTGTCATCATCATCATTGGACTGTGTATATTCTTTACACAATGTCAAGCTATCAACTTCAGACTTGTGTCAACTGTGGACTATCAATACTGACTGTGTAAAAGAACCCAATCTCAGATCAAACCAAGACTTGTATGTGTTGTTGAACATACCTCTACCGTGTATGGTTTTATGCTTTCAACCTCGAGCTGTGACAGATGTTGGTCATCATAGTATGTATTGTCATTGTGTACACGCATGCATCATTATGCATCGCATCAAGGAGTATGTATATTAGACTAGTGTATCATCTTCCTCATATCATCATCAATATGACAAAGCCAAGTCATATTGTTCTTTAAACAAAGCATATATCATACACACAATCTTCCCTCAAACCCTATACTCCTGAGAATTAGGGCTTGCTACTGTGACCACATCTACAGTCACACCACTCAGCTGATCTTCTTGTCTTCATAGAAAACTATGGAATAATCAATTTCTGCCTTGGGTTCTTGGACATTTAATACTGCAATTTCAGACATCAAATCATTCCGACATTCTTACACAGAGATACACTTCAAATCTTAACTTTGTCAAATCTGCAGCTGCCTCAGTTTGTCTGCTGCCATAGTCTGCTGTAACCCTAGCTCACCATCATCAAAATTCAGAGCTATATGTACTGTGGCATCTCTCTGATTTCAGATGAATAAGAGCTGTGCTTTAACCCCCAAGCAAGTCCAAAATGGACTGCAGTGGAAAAAGGAATTCGGGACTGTTGAAGTGCTGGTGATAAAAAAACAAAGACAAAGTCCACAATGGACCATTGCACTTCTCCTGCTACCACCGAAAGACCACAGCCACTTCAGCACCGAACTACTCCTTTTCACTTCGTTGGATGTTCAAATATCAAGACCAAAAACAAATTTCCTGTTGTTGCAAAAACAAAAATCGGGAGGCTGCCTTTGTAAAAATATATCAGACTAAAGGAGTCTGCTGTTGCGTCACTGTTGCCACATTTCACTGTTCACCTGAAAACCCTGAAAAGATAAAAAACCATCAAAACGATGCCTGCAATTTTTGGATTGTTTTGCTTCTCTGCAATTTCGGGTCTGCTGCTGCTGCAATTTCCACAGTCTGCCTCACCGAATTTCCAATTTGTTCCTCCTACCCGAATTTTACCTTCGTCCAAGGCTAGCGAGCTCTCACATCTGCTTGGATTTATTTTTTTGGAGTGGAAAGTGATGTGTTTATATACATATTCAAATTTGTCCACTTCATTAAAAATAGGGCAGACTTTAAGGTCAAAGGTAAAATGTATTTTTATTTTGAATTTTTTACTATTTTATAATTTGAATTTGAATTTTTTACTATTTTATAATTTGAATTTGAATTTTATTTTTTGATTAATTGTATTTGACTTGTCCACATATGATGTAACACATTCCATTTATTAACACTTCTTTGCCACATCATCTTCACCATGTTAGTAGGCGCAAGGTCTTCATCATGCCCTAGGACCATCTTACCATTAAAGGGTTACATCATGCCAACATTCCATGTGCAAGACTATCATGGGCTCTACATCATCTTCTCCCCTCTTTCGAGGGTACACGGACCATCATAAGTGTGTCCAAGTGTCCAAGTGGTTGCCATCATGTTCTTCATCAAACCATTAGGGCTTCCAAGGACATGCCATGTGCATGAAGGTCTTCATCAGGGGTTCCAAATCTTTATCAAGTCAATAATGACCACATCATCATCTTCAAGAGTGCAAGGACCATCAAAACACCAAGTGTGGGTCAAAGGACTTTTGTGGAGCTTCTTCATCAAGTAGGGGGCTTCACAGGCTTCTTCAACCACCTCAGCTATACTAGGAGACCTCCAGGGGTCAAGATATCACCTGTGGGGATGTTAGGTCTTCTTTTGGGATATCATGACATCATCAAAGCATGAATGACCATAGAATGGGTCATTAATGCTTCTCTAAGCCATTTAGGGCTTCTTCATCGTCTACCAAGGCTTCAAGACCATCTCTAGGGTCTTCAGCATCATCAGTAGGGTCTTCAACATCTTCAGCAAAGTGGTGGCTTCAAGATCCAACCTTGTGGGTACAAGGACCTTGTCAACTGGGTTCAAGGTGCTTCAAGGCACAAACCCACGTTGTAAGGGATCTAAAGCACTACAAGGTGCAAGACCACTTTGTAAGGGGTCAAGGCACTGCAGGTGGGACTTGGTGGCATCAATGACATCCTGTGGGGCCACTGCAAGTCCATGTTGGTATCAATGACAATTTCATCAACAATCTCCCCCTTTGTCATTGATGACAACAACTCATGCTCCTCCTATGAGCATGCTCCCCTTTTGTCTTCATCTCTCCCCCTTTGGCATCAATGGCAAAGGGTGTCCACATACCTGTGTCTGAAATCTCTGATCACTGCTCACTGCTCCCCCTGTCAATATGCACGATCCTAGGATCTGTCTGTATACCCGGAGTAACCATCCTTTCTCCTTTGAGTTCATCCTCCAGCCTTATGAACTCAAGGTGTGCTAAGGTCTTTGAGAGACCTTACACTTGGCTTGCCATATGGCAGCCATCCTCCCTGCTCTGATCAACTTCTCCTATCTGCAACTGCTCGGTCTTCTTCATCCATACTTGCTTTTTGGAATCTGTCCTTTTAGCATTTGTTCCTTCATTTGTACTCGCTTTCCTTGATGAGCTGTATAGGAAGTTTCTCAAGGGTTGTTTCCGTGTACTCCAACAATCTTGAGCTTTGTGCCCAAGGCCACTGCAGTTATAACCTAAGTCACACGGTTCGGGTTCGGGTTCGGGTTCGGCGAGCATTAGGTTCGGTTCGGGTTCGAATTTTTCGATGAGGTTCGGATGAGGTTCGACATTAGG
>LPNX010400896.1:331751-344646 GCA_001517045.1 Pseudotsuga menziesii
TTCGGCATTAGGTTCGCCGAACCTTAAATTTTTTTTGAGGTTCGCCGAACCTCGAACCTCAAGGATTAGGTTCGGCGAACCCTGTGACTTAGGTTATAACACACCTCATTGTACGACAATGTGCAACAATGTGACCAACATTGTTGCATGTCCAACATCTGACTGAGTTATTGGAACTTCCAACACTTCTTTGATCAACTTCACTTCTCCATGCTAGAGAGTGTCCTTGACTATAGGCATTTGATTTCTGATCTTCAAATCTTCTTGCTGATGTATATGAAGGACTCCTTCTTGGTTGACTTCTTTGACTTGCACATTCTTGGGCTTTGTGGCCAAGCCCACTGCAGTTGTAGCATCTCAATGTGTGACATGTGGTAGCAACATGTTCGACTTGATTACATGTCCAACATCTAATTGAGCCATTGCGGCTTCCATCCCTTCTTCTTCCATAGAATCTACAATCCATAGCCTTATGACCAAAGTTAGAACAAAAATAACAATAACCATTAAATTCATATTCATACCTTGGATCTTGTTTCCTTCTTGGAGTTGAATCTTTGCTTTGAGGAATGAGGTCAACTTCTTGATGTGTTCTTGAACATTCAACATCCTTGTTATCATGTGCAGGTACATAGGATGCATCCTTGGTCATTGATGGACCAACATTTGGGGTCTTTGGAGACCACTTGTCTTCTACCTTTCTAAACCCAAGACCAGATTTGTCAAAGGGAGACCTTTGGCAATCCCATAATTTATCTAATTTGATAGAGCTACTGTTGAACTTCTCATGATGCTTTGATTTTTCAACCTTCTTTCTGAGATTGACAATCTCAAACTCATGCTTCTGATTTGTCACTTCTTTTTCTTCCAATTGATCTCTTAATGCTTCTTCTATTCTCTTGGCTTCTTCTAGCTAAGTTTTCAGATCAAGATTTGCCTCTCTTGCTTCTTCAAGTATTTTTGAATCTTTAACATGGTTTTTTTGTTCTAGGGTTAGATCGATCAAATCAATATTTAGCTTTTCTTTTTCTTCTTCCTTTTCCTTCAGCAATTTTAGCGAACCTACTCCTTCATGCTTAAGTTTCTTAAGCAACTCCTTTAGTTCAACATTTTTCTTTTGGAGATTATCCATATAATCAAAGGTTGTCATCCTAAACATCTTGTGATCAGATTGATTAAGATCAACTTTGTTCAAGTACCAATCAGCTCTGAGATCTATGTTGCATTCATAGTTTATAATTCTCTGTTTAGCTTTCAACATTGCTTCATCATCATCTGCAAGAACCTTCTCAATTTCATCACACAAGCTATCATTATAATCACAAGAGTTCATACCTTTATTGGATTCCTCTTCTTGATTGAGCTCTTCTAGGGGCTTGTCTTCTGATTCCTGATCTGTCTTTTCGGGTTCTGGTCTTGCTTTCTGATACTCACTCTCCAACTTGAACCATAGGTCTTTTGCTGAAGTGTTCTCTCCTACACTTTCCTTCACTGAGCTGGGAAGTCCATCCAAGGGGAACTTCAAGGCTGTAGTGTTGCCCTTCTTTGCTTCATTCTGTGTAGTTGATTTTCCTTTCTTGTTTGATGGAGCGGGTGGATTGATAACAATTTCCCAAATACCAAACTTCTTCAGATAAACCTTCATTTTGCTCCTCCAACTGAAATAATCTGTAATATCAAGTATAGGCACGTCATTGCTTGATGACTCTTTCTTTTCCTCCATTGTGTCTAAGGATCTCCTTCAAGCTTGCTAGGCTTGTGACGAAGGCCGGCTCCGATACCAATTGTTAGACACTGAGAGGGGGGGTGAATCAGTGTAAAGCCAATTTTAAACTTTTCTTAACTTGTCACAATTAATTACCAATTCATCATTCCACTATTCTACCAATTTCATAATCATTTCACTTCATCATTCACATATCATAAGCATTTGAATCATCAAGAACCATAACACAAAAGAACACAAAACCATATAATTTTTTAATCTTTTTGTATTAGTTTTGGATCGGCTACAACCGTGAGGTAAAATCAGCACCTACTGATACAAAGATCACCTACTCTTCATCCAGGACCCTGCTAAGAAGGGTTTGAGGTATCCTAACCTCAAAAGCAAGTCAAGCTTGCATTTACAATTTAAGTTCACTGTCTCAACACATTTTCATCACTGTCACATCACATCATTTGTCTCTTCAATCTATTCTGCTGCTGCTTATCCTTTTCTCTGATCATCATTCTTCATGTGTAAACATGGGCAACTACTGTCATCAACATTGCTCATCTAGTCATCAATCACCAAGGTCTGCTCATCTCTGCTGTTGCTGGTCAACTGCTCATCAACACTGCTCATCATCTCTACTGCTGGTCATAGGTCTGCTCGTCAATCTACTCATCAATATCGCTGCTCATGAACCTCTGGTCAATCTCTGCTGCTCATCCTCTTCATTCTTTACTGCTGCAACTCTGTATGGTCTGCTCACTGCTTATCAAGTCATCAATCTTCAATGTCTTTATAGCTGTAGGTGTACCACTGCCATATCATCACTGTCATATCTTCTTTTAAATCACTCTACTTCATCATGTCATTCTCTTGTAGATGTCACACGTAAACAAGTCATCAAGGAATTTCAGCAAGCATCGCTACTGCTCATGTCTTTAAATGTCATCAATTTCTGCACATATCATCTTCTAGGGCAGTAATGCATCAACATCATGGAGTGTTCATCATAGGGTATTGGAGTGCATCATCATAGCATGCATCATCATCATGGAGTGTTTAGCATCCAGCATGCATCATATAGAGTTTGCAGTGATCTTACCTTTCATTGGCTGTGCATCAAAACTTTGGATTCCCTACCTGGGATATGTATGATTGCTGTAGAAGACTTCAAACCATTCTTCATATCATCACTTCATCATGTACTAAAACTGTCTTGTCTTCGGCTGTTAGTCTAGTCATACTTCACAACCTCATGAACTGGGGCTATGTATATGCTTCAAAGGACTGTCATCATCATCATTGGACTGTGTATATTCTTTACACAATGTCAAGCTATCAACTTCAGACTTGTGTCAACTGTGGACTATCAATACTGACTGTGTAAAAGAACCCAATCTCAGATCAAAACTAGACTTGTATGTGTTGTTGAACATACCTCTACCGTGTATGGTTTTATGCTTTCAACCTCGAGCTGTGACAGATGTTGGTCATCATAGTATGTATTGTTATTGTGTATAAGCATGCATCATTATGGATCACATCAAGGAGTATGTATATTAGACTAGTGTATCATCATCCTCATATCATCATCAATATGACAAAGCCAAGTCATATTGTTTTTTAAACAAAGCATATATTATACACACAATCTTCCCTCAAACCCTATACTCCTAAGAATTAGGGCTTGCTACTGTGACCACATCTACAGTCACATCGCTCAGCTGATCTTCTTGTCTTCATAGAAAAGTATGCAATAATCAATTTCTGCCTTGGGTTCTTGGACATTTAATACTGCAATTTCAGACATCAAATCATTTCGACATTCTTACACAAAGATACACTTCAAATCTTAACTTTGTCAAATCTGCGGCTGCCTCAGTTTGTCTGCTGCCATAGTCTGCTGTAACCCTAGCTCACCATCATCAAAATTCAGAGTTGTTTGTACTGTGGCATCTCTCCGATTTCAGATGAATAAGAGCTATGTTTTAACCCCCAAGCAAGTCCAAAATGGACTGCTGTGGAAAAAGGAATTCGGGACTGTTGAAGTGCTGGTGATAAAAAAAACAAAGACAAAGTCCACAATGGACTGTTGCACTTCTCCTGCTGCCACCAAAAGACCACAGCCACTTTAGCACCGAACTACTCCTTTTCACTTCGTTGGATGTCCAAATATCAAGACCAAAAACAAATTTCCTGCTGCTGCAAAAACAAAAATCGGGAGGCTGCCTTTGTAAAAATATATCAGACTAAAGAAGTCTGCTGCTGCGTCACTGCTGCCACATTTCACTGTTCACCTGAAAACCCCGAAAAGATAAAAAACCATCAAAAAGATGCCTGCAATTTTTGGACTGTTTTGCTTCTCTGCAATTTCGGGTCTGCTGCTGCTGCAATTTCCACAGTCTGCCTCACCGAATTTCCAGTCTGTTCCTCCTACCCGAATTTTACCTCAGTCCAAGGCTAGCGAGCTCTCACATCTGCTTGGATTTATTTGTTTGGAGTGGAAAGTGATGTGTTTATATACACATTCAAATTTGTCCACTTCATTAAAAATAGGGCAGACTTTAAGGTCAAAGGTAAAATGTATTTTTATTTTGAATTTTTTACTATTTTATAATTTGAATTTGAATTTTATTTTTTGATTAATTGTTATTTGACTTGTCCACATATGATGTAACAAATTCCATTTATTCACTTCTTTGCCACATCATCTTCACCATGTAAGTAGGTGTAAGGTCTTCATCATGCCCTAGGACCATCTTACCATTAAAGGGTTACATCATGCCAACATTCCTTGTGCAAGACTATCATGGGCTCTACATCATCTTCTCCCCTCCTTCGAGGGTACACGGACCATCATAAGTGTATCCAAGTGTCCAAGTGGGTGCCATCATGTTCTTCATCAAGCCATTAGGGCTTCCAAGGACATGCCATGTGCATGAAGGTCTTCATCAGGGGTTCCAAGTCTTCATCAAGTCAATAATGACTACATCATCATCTTCAAGAGTGCAAGGACCATCAAAACACCAAGTGTGGGTCAAAGGACTTTTGTGGAGCTTCTTCATCAAGCAAGGGGCTTCACAGCTTCTTCAACCGCCTCAGCCATACCAGGAGACCTCCGGGGGTCAAGATATCACCTGTGGGGATGTTAGGTCTTCTTTTAGGATATCATGACATCATCTGTAATACCCAAACCGATATTTTCTTGTTTATGTGTATACTGTAGATGGCTAATAGACTTACTCAATCAAATAGGAAAGCAAACCCTGAACTTTGCATGCATGCAGTTGCATGCAAATATGTGTCCTAGAAAAATACTGAGATGCTATAAAATAGGAGAAATCAATGCATGTACATACCAGTATGTAGATCAGTTGATGGTGAAGAGACTAGTCCCAGCATGCAAGGATTCTGCCGGAGGAATAAGGAGATACACCAAATCATCCTCCACAGGTGAATGCACCCTCCTCTCAAACTATATAAGCTCCAGAATAATAAATAAGCTGCTGCTGGAAGCCCGAATGATGTGCACTAGGGTTATAATACCCCTTTGATGATGATGGAAGCAGCATGCGGAAGTTCTGAACCCTGTAGGTAGGAAAACGAATTTCTGTCTCTAATCACGGTGACACGGTGTGACGGTGAAACCCTCTGGCTGGATGAATAATCAACCTCTCGGAATAACTGCTGAATGTAACCTGATGATGAACTAGTGCTGAACCTGGATGATCCAACCTGATGATGAACTAGGGCAGATAGATTTCGCTGCCAAAATACACCAGTTAGCTGAGCATGCGCTCAACCCCAACTTAGCTCGTCGAGCTCTCCAATTCGACTCCACAAATCAATTATCACATAAGTGACTTCTCCATTCACTTTATCTTTCTTTTATAACTTTCAACTGTGAAAACCCTAACTTTTGACCTAATTAGGTCACTTTATCTTCTAATTTGCAGTTGACTTGCATGCATGCGCAAACCCTAACTTTTGACCTAATTAGGTCACTTTATCTTCTAATTTGCAGTTGACTTGCATGCATGCGCATGGAGACTTAATCGGGTGCATGCATCATTAAATAATGCCCGGATGTCATGCATGCAGGTGGCCTTTGGCTCTAGTGGCCCTCTTCGACCCAATGGTCATATAATATTGATGCCCTAGATCTTCTATATATGGCATCAGTCTTTGGCTGATTCCTTGACTGTCAGTACCTGCTCAAACCTATAGGAGTCACATAGGTTAGCGGGTTGGTCCTCAAATGCCGAAGCAGAAGAGGACATTACAGTCCTCCCCGCTCGAATTTGCTTGTCCTCAAGCAACTGTAAAGTTGGGTGCTGTAATACCTGTTCTGCCTCCCAAGTAGCCTCCTCTATAGGCAGATCTTTCCACTGAACCAGGTAATCTTTGATGATTCTGTTCCTCAGTTTTTGCTCTCGCACCTCTAAGATGCACTCCGGAATCAGATTCAATTGCCCCTCGTCATCAAGGGGAGGCAGCTCAAAAGATGTAACAATCTGTTGACCAACCACCTTCTTGAGATTGGAGACATGAAATACGTTGTGAATCTTGCTCTTTGGGGGTAGTTCTAGCTCATATGCTACCTCTCCGACCTTTCGAATTATCTTGTATGGACCATAGAAACGAGGTTGGAGTTTTTCTGCTCCTTTCTTTTTAAGAGATGACTGTCGGTAAGGCTGGAGGCATAAATAAACGAAGTCTCCCACCTCAAAATTGCGCTCAACTCTGTGCCTGTCTGCATATATCTTCTGTTAATTCTAAGCAGCCTGTATGTTCTCCCTGAGTATCTTGAGGATATCTTGACCCTCCTGAATCCACTCCTTGGCCTTGGGGGCCCTGGTATCGCCAAATATCCGGTTTGCAAAAGTGGAAGCATCATACCCATATAGGGCTCGAAAAGGGGTCATCCTAATGGTCATATGGTAGGTGGTGTTGTAACAATGTTCACCCAAGTGTAACCATTTGATTCATGTCCTCTACTGACCTGATACGTAATTTCTCAAGTATCCCTCAATCCATTTATTAACAATCTCTGTCTACCCGTCACTCTGCGGATGATAACTTGTGCTCATGGCTAACTCGGTCCCCACTAACTGGAAAAGCTCTTGCCAAAACGCTCCTGTGAATTTGCTGTCCCTGTCACTGACAATGGTCTTGGGTAACCCATGGAGTCTAAATACCTCTCTGAAAAATAGTTCTGCTACCTGTGCTGCTGAATAATCTAATGATATGGCAAAGAAGTGAGCAAACTTAGTCAATCTGTCCACTACTACGTATAAGCAGTCTCTGCCCTGGACCTTGGAGCAGCCTAGTAATGAAGTCCATAGAAATGCTCTCCCATTTCTGCTCGGGAATAGGTAAGGGATGTAGTAAACCAGCCGGGTGGATGTGCTCTATTTTGTTTTGTTGGCACAAGCTGCACTCCCTCACATGTTGTATCACATCTTTCTTGAGGCCCTTCCATGAGAACCTTTCTCTAATTTGTCTGTAGGTCTTGAGAAACCCCTGATGCCCTGCTAATGGTGAATCGTGCAATGCCTGTAAAATTTTCTTCTTGAGGGGAGACTCTGGAATCAAGAAGATTCTGTTTTTGTAGTATATGATATTATCAATGACCCTGTACCTATCATCCTGAATCTGTCCATCCAATAACTCGCAAGCAAACTTATCTTTGGAGTACTCAACCAAAAGATGAGACCTCCAATTTGATGAGATGCTCATAAGGGATAAAGTAGTTGGTCGTCTAGAAAGTGCATCGGCCACTACATTGCTCTTCCCTTTTACGTACTCAATCTCGAAGTCATAAGCCTGAATTTTACTTACCCATTTCTGTTGTCTCTCGTTTAGCTCTTTCTGCTCTAGGAAGTATTTCAGGCTGTTGTGATTTGTCTTAACCTTGAACCTGGCACCTACTAAGTACTGCCTGAACTTGGTTAGCGCATGGAGGATAGCTAACATCTCTTTGTCATATATCGAATAGTGGCGTTCATAGTCTTTGAGCTTCCTGCTCTCAAATGCAATGGGGTGGTTGTTATGCATCAAAATTGCCCCAATTCTCTCTCCTGAAGCATCACATTCTAACACAAAGGATTGAGAAAAGTCTGGTAAAGCTAATACTGGGCATGAACTCATTACCTCCTTCATTTTCTCGAATGTTTGTTGTGCTGCCTCTGACCAACTAAATGCTCCCTTCTTGGTAAGATCTGTGAGGCGTTCGGTCATCTGTGAGAATCCGCTGACATACCTCTTGTAGTAGGTGTAAAGGCCCAAAAAGCCCCTCAGTTCTGTCACATTTTTAGGTGTAGGCCAATCCAAAATTGCACGAATCTTCTCTAAGTGCACCTGGACCCCGTTGGCCCCTATCACATGTCCTAAGTACAACATCTCCTGCATGCTGAACTCACACTTGGACATTTTGGCATATAGTGACTGCTCCTGTAGAATACCAAGTACTTCATCAAGATGTCTCAAATGTTCTTCCCAAGTCCGACTGTATATCAATATGTCGTCGAAGAATACCAGAATATATTTACGCAACTGCGTCCTGAAGATATGATTCATGCATGATTGGAAAGTAGCTGGTGCATTAGTGAGCCCAAATGGCATCACTAGAAACTCATAATGTCTGTAGTGGCAACGGAAAGCGGTCTTTGGAACATCTTGTTCCCTGACCCGAATCTGATGGTACCCTGAGCAGAGATCAATTTTGGAAAAGTACTTTGCCCCCTGTAGTTCATCCATTAACTCATCAATCCTAGGGATGGGATACCTGTTCTTTATGGTCTTCTTATTGAGTGCCTTGTAATCAATGCACATGCGTAAGGTTCCATCCTTTTTCTTCACTAGCACTACTGAAGATGCAAAGGGACTGGAGCTAGGTTTGATGTATCCCAGTTTGAGTAGTTCCTTGATTGTACTCTCGATCTCATCTTTATACCTCTTGGGATGTCTGCAAGGAGTGGTGATAACTGCGTGGGTCCCCTCCTCTAACTCAATAATGTGCTCAAATCCCCTATCTGGAGGTCGACCTGCTAGAAGGTCTCCGAATACTACCTTGTGCTTCTGTAGTAAGGCCTCTATATCTGCTGGATGTTGTGTGGCCTCATCTGGTGGTTTCCTGAAGGTAACCATACACTCTGCAACCCACTCAATATCTCCCTGCCAGAGTACTGCTTCCATCCTGTGTGATGTCACTGCTGTGGGAGGATAGGTATTCATCCCTTTCAATATCACCTTCTGTCCTTCTGCTCCTGTAAACTCCATCTCCATGGTCTGGTAATTTGTGGAATACTTCCCTATGGAATACAGCCACTGAACTCCTAGTACCACATTCATGTCAGGTACATCTACCACATAGAATGTCTCTATCACTGTATAATTCCCAAGCGTTACCTTTAATTTAGGAATCCTCTGACTACACTCCATGGTGTGACCTGCTGCTGCTACCGAAAACCCATCAAAGCTCTCAGTTTGAATGTCTCTCTTTTTAACCCATGCAGCATTAATAAAGTTGTGGAATGCCCCACCATCTATCAGTACTCCCACTCTGTGGCCCTGTACGGTACCTCTGATCCGAAGAGTGTGGAATCTAGGAACCCCTGTCATGGTAGCAATGGTACCTCATGAGGCCTGTCCCTCAGCAACTGTCTTTGTTGTCTCTTCCTGCTCCTGATCCTGGTAATCCTCATCCTCCTCACTGTCGGAATAAGCCTCTATGTAGTAGGCCTTTCCTTTCCCTGAACATCTGTGACCTGGTATCCATGGTTCCTGGCAAGTGAAACATAACTTTTTTCTTCTAAGGTCCTGTCGGGTATCATTGTCCATCCATTCTTTCTTGGGCCATAGTTTCCTTTCTTTATCTTTAATAGGAACATTGGTCTTGGGAGGAAACCTATTTTTGGGCACTGCCTCCTGCAAGTCTCTAGTCCGTCTAATGGCATCTGCTAGGGTGGTGGGCCTATAAGACTTGACCCATCCCCGTAAGGGTTCAGTGAGAGCCTCAGTGAACAACATAATCAACATGCTCTCTGATATATCTATGACCATGACTGCTATCCTCTGAAACTCAGAAATAAAAGCATCTGCACTCCCTGTCTGCTTGAGCTGTGCCAGCTCCCTAAAGTTTACCTCTGGATCCTTCCGATCAAACCGTTCAATGAGCCTCTATGTAAAATCTGTGTATGAGGTGATGGTGTTGTGACCCAGTGTCACTAACTCGTGGTACCACCACTCATGTGCTTCTCTGTCCAAATGCAAAGTAGCCAATTTAATGGCATTTGTCTCAATCATGGGGTTGAGCTGGAAGTATGTATCCAACTTTTGCACCCAATTCCTAGCTGGGCCACCTCGGGTGCCCTGAAAGGTAGGGATAGTCAGTTTCCCTACGGTGCGCTGTAACTCATAGTTCTGGGTGAATGGCCTATTGTAAGCCTTGGGTTTGTTCTTACTTTTAAAGTGGCAGAAGTCAGTGAAGGTCATGGCTGAATGGAAGTCCTCTCCTAAAGCCCTATATTCTCTTAGATAGGCACTCATGGGTTCTTTTGGTTCTGCTTGTGCTAGACGCACTGCAGCTGGACTATCTAAGAATTAAGGCATGGTAGGTCGGAAAGGCTTGTATATATAGGGATGGCTTTGCATGTTGGTATGTAAGTGCTCCCTACTACTGCTGGTGGATACCCTATCATTGTTGGGAAATAAGGGATTGTGTGGGGTGGGCCCATTCTTCTCAGTCATTTGCCTGAAGGTGCTCATCATTTCTTTTTGCCCCGTGGTGAGTTCTTTTATGGCTGATATGAGACTATTGAAAGCTATTTTATCATCATCTGCCATTGTTTCTTTGCCTTTTTCAAACTGATACTCTCTGTTCCCCAAATCTATGTCCTCTAACTCCTCTTCTCTGTCTCTATACCTCTATCTCCTGTGAGTAATGTTGTATGGGTCTCCTGGATTCATTTATATTTTTTGCATGCCCACAGATGGCAAGGAAAATAGCTCTGATACCACTGTAATATCCCAAACTGATATTTTCCTATTTGTGTATAATGTAGATGGCTAATAGACTTACTCCTTAATCAAATAGGAAAGCAAACCCCGAAATTTGCATGCATGCAAATATGTGTCCTAGAAAAATACTAAGATGCTATAAAATAGGAGAAATCAATGCATGTACATACCAGTACATAGATCAGCTGATGGTGAAGAGACTGGGCCCAGCATGCAAGGATTCTGCCGAAGGAATAAGGAGATACACCAAATCGTCCTCCACAGGTAAATGCGCCCTCCTCTCAAACTATATAAGCTCCAGAATAATAAATAAGCTGCTGCTGGAAGCCTGGATGATGTGCATTAGGGTTATGATACCCCTCTGATGATGATGGAAGTAGCATGCGGAAGTTCTGAACTCCGTAGGTAGGAAAACGAATTGCTTTGTCTCTAATCACGGTGACACGGTGTGATGGTGAAACCCTCTAGCTGGATGAATAATCAACCTCCCGGAATAACTGTTGAATGTAACCTGATGATGAACTAGTGCTGAGCCTGGATGATCCAACCTGATGATGAACTAGGGCAGATAGATTTCGCTGCCGAAATACACCAGTTAGCTGAGCATGCGCTCAACCCCAACTTAGCTCGCCGAGCTCTCCAATTCGACTCCACAAATCAATTATCACATAAGTGACTTCTCCATTCACTTTATCTTTCTTTTATAACTTTCAACTGCGAAAACCCTAACTTTTGACCTAATCAAGTCACTTTATCTTCTAATTTGCAGTTGACTTGCATGCATGCGCAAACCCTAACTTTTGACCTAATTAGGTCACTTTATCTTCTAATTTGCAGTTGACTTGCATGCATGCGCAAACCCTAACTTTTGACCTAATTAGGTCACTTTATCTTCTAATTTGCAGTTGACTTGCATGCATGTGCATGGAGACTTACTCGGGTGCATGCATCATTAAATAATGCCCGGATGTCATGCATGCAGGTGGCCTTTGGCTCTAGTGGCCCTCTTCGACCCAATGGTGATATAATATTGATGCCCTAGATCTTCTATATATGGCATCAGTCTTCGGCTCATTCCTGGACTTTCAGTAACTGCTCGAACCTATAGGAATCACATAGGTTAGCGAGTTGGTCCTCAAATGCCTAAGCAGAAGAGGACATTACATCACCAAAGCATGAATGACCACAGAATGGGTCACTATTGCTTCTCTAAGCCATTTAGGGCTTCTTCATCGTCTACCAAGGCTTCAGGACCATCTCTCGGGTTTTTAGCATCATCAGTAGGGTCTTCAATATTTTTAGCAAAGTGGTGGCTTCAAGATCCAGCCTTGTGGGTACAGGGACCTTGTCAACTGGGTTCAAGGTGCTGCAAGGCAGAAACCCGCGTTGTAAGGGATCTGTTATCTCTAGGATTGTTTCACCTGTTTATTTTTAAATTTTTCATTATGGTTGGTTTTTATTGTTTTAGTTTTGCTTTGTTTTATATTTTATGATTGATTGATTGTCTTTAGGGTTCCTTTTGTTACCTAAAATCATTAAAATATTCATTCATTAGTCATGAGCCCCTGTATCTGCAAAAAAGTATATGTTATATGATGAATTCTTATAACTGGCAGCACAGGGCTAGATTGCCTTCTATTGATCCTAACACCAGGACTATATTTATCTGTGGGTATCCAAATGTGGGTCTCAGTTTTAAGGAAGCAGATGAGCGGTTAAAGAAAATTGGACCAAATGTCCCAATGGGAAATCTCTATTCACCTTTGTGGGAACTCTTCTGGAATGCATTCTGGCATCCCTTCAATATCATTCTCTTTGTCTTGGCTGCATTTTGTTTTGTGGCAGATGACAGAGCCAATGGAAGCATTATGGTTGTTATGGTCATCATGAGTGTTAGTCTTAGGTTTTACCAGTAGTTCAAAGGCAGCTTTGAAGCTATCTGAGCTAGTCAAAGCATCAATAAAGGTGCAACGATGTGCAGGCAGAGTTGTCCAGACAGAGTTGCAGGTTCAAGTTGATCAAAAAGATGTTGTACCAGGAGATATAATAATTTTCAGCTTTGGGTATCTTTTCCCTGGTGATGTTCGGTTATTATCTTCCCAGGCTCTTGTTGTGAGTCAGTCTTCACTGACAGGTGAATCTGGGATCGTTGAGAAAACA